>JABJVO010000045.1:7296319-7306709 GCA_026770805.1 Boulengeromyrus knoepffleri
CCCCAGTCTGGGTTAGGGGTCTGAGCCAGCCCCCCCCCCCCCCCCCCCATTTTCTTCCATTAATCAGGAATACTTTGAACATTTCCTTTCAGTGTAGTGTTGAAGACCACTTTATTAGTACACCTAAGTAGTACTTGAGCTACTACAAGCGTAAACAAGTTGTGCATTCTGCACACCACTGCTGTACTGACTTCTTATTTTTGCACTTGTAACCTTCCTGTGAGCTCTAGTGTGTCTGGCCATTCTCATCTGATCTGTCTCAGTCATAAAGTGGTTTTGGCCACAGAAATGCTTCTGAGAGGATGTTTTTCGTCCATTATACCATTATCTGTAAACTTTAGAACTTTAGTGTGTGTAAATCCCAGGAGAGTGGCAGTTCTTGATGCTGGAACCACGATACATGGAACTGCATTCAAAATTGCTATGATCACTAGATCTTAGCCATTGAACGCTTAGGAAAGCAGTAGGTGAACCTCTTGACCCTGTCTGTGTGCTATATGTGGCCATTCAGTGCCGAATAACATCATTATGGCTGTCATGGGGACTGGTTTTCATCCCCTGCATTTGAGGGCTCTGAGACCACATTGTTTGGTGAGAGGTATTTGTTTGAAACCGATATTACCAAGTGTACCACCAGGGCAAGAGGGCATGGTGTAGGACATTTGTGAGTGTATTCAGGATCAGATCTGCGTTTAAGGCAGACAACCACAGTGTCTCATGATTTGGTATCACATGAGAGAGACTGCAATCCCAATACAATTCTTTGGCACCAACAGTCTTACAGGCACAATCTGATATCATCGTGATGAAGCCCAAAAAAACACAACCATCAGCTCAGTAAAATTATAAGTGACTTCAGAAAAAAAGCCCAAAGTCGCACATAAGAAGTGAACTTGGCAACACTTGTTTGCTTGTCTTTTTGCCCCAAGTCTCAAGCTATCACATTACGACAACGTGATTGGTCAATTTCAGCGATAGTCATAGCGCAACATTAATTTTTGTGATGTAGGGACAACACCAATGTGATGATAATAGATCATGCCAGTCTATAAATTGTGAGGTGTCCTTTCAGGTTCCAGGAGAAGTGTGCAGAGATATAACACCCACCGCCCACCTTTCAACTCACAAGGTAGGCCTGAGGGTCAAAGTGCATGTGGACAGTTAAATCACATTCTGTAGGCATTGTCTCTCTGCTGCCCATCAGCCATGCCTCTCTGCTTTGTGGATATCTGAAAATGCACTGGCATTAAAACTGAGAAAACAATTACCCACCATTCAGGTCTAAGTCATTAATTCTGTGTCGGTTTTTATTTAGAGATCAATATGTAACAGTCAGCATATTTAACATAGTGAATGTGGTTTGCTTAGAAAATTGTTTTAGGGTTTCAGATTGCTCATAATCTTTCTGTAATTATGCCATCAATGCTGGACAAGATGTCTTCTGTTTTTCACAGTAGTTTGCATGGCATCCCCAGCATGATTAATTTCATCATCTTTCAAACGTCTACCTGGCAGATTCACCTATTTTCTGGAAGCTGAACATCCTGAGATTGTTAGTGCTGTAACCTGATTCATTCACATTTCTAGTCTTTATTGTGCAATTTCAGATTCATTTTTTCATAACCTTGTAAAAGAGTAACTTCTGTGTGTCCTGTACAATCCTGATGGTGCATGACATCAGGGGAATGAGTAGAATAGTATTGCAGTATTTACAGTTGAACTGATGACATTGTAACGATTCACGACCAAACTTTATTGCAGTAAATGCTTCATTACTATGGAACCTACCTTCTTCTGGGGCAGAACTGAGAAGCCTTATATACATATTATTGTCTATGTAAATATTTTTGTTGTATGTTTAAAGACAGAGGGAGTATTACTGATGAGATGACATGCTAGACATCAGACAGGAATTTGCGGTTTGCACATGCGTGCTGTTTATCAACTTGAAGGCTGTCGGATCCTTCGTTAGACACACTGGCCAATGGGATCCAGACACTCTATACAAGGTACTCAGTCAGGCTTTATGAACCAAGTCACCCACACTATTACAGATTTTAGAAGCATGAATCTGTAAAACAGAAAGGCGGTTTTTCTGCATAGCCCTACTACCTCACACCCCCAGGGCTGCAGGTACGAGTCCTGCCTCTGCTGTGCATTGTGGAGTTTGCATGTTCTCCCTCATGTCAATCAGGCTTCCTCAAGGTTCTCTGATTTCCTCCCAAAGTCAAAAAATATGGTGTCTCTAATGGGGCTGCATGCTTATGACAAAAATTATAATATATAATATAATCTTTTGGTCAATATCGAGATCACGATTATTTAATACGATTAGTCATTGACTTTGGAAATATGCATTTATTGAACTTACAGAAACAAAATGCAGCACAATGATTGTTTTATCTCAATTATTTAGTTTTGATAATCGTTGGAATTGAAATCCAAATTCGATTAATTACCCAGTCCTAATCTCTAAGCTGCCTATTGTATGTGCATGTGTGTAATGTGTCCTCCAGTGACCTGACATCTCGGTCGAGGATGGCCCTAACTTTGTCACCTGTGCTACCTGGGATGGGGATCACCCCCCATCTTCCCAGAATGAGTGATTTTCCATGACTGATGTAATATAAAAAGTATACTTCCACTTCTGATTATGCACTTACGTCTGCAGACATTGACAGCCACCAAATGATAATCATATGCATGAACACACAATAAAAAATCTTAAGGTCAGCCCTGACCATCTCCTGGAGGCTTTCAGCACGCCACACCAGCCCAGTGCAATTTGCCTGTCAAACATGAGAAGCTCTGTCAAAAGAATACATCAGATATTGATTATCTAAAGATGGACAGATTGCTGATAGAAGCCTCTAATGACTCACTCTGCATGTACAAAATACTTTCAAGTAAGGTCATAATATCTTATGTGGCTTCTGATTAATCACCAATAACGTTTTCATGAATTTCGTCAATGTCAGAAGCAATGCCCACTGTTAATGACGCAACTGAATGCCTCCCTCATCCCAAGACCATCAATCTTCATCCCTTTCCTCACCAATAGTATTGAGCCGTGGGTAATGATGAAAAGTACCGGAGACCCAAAAAAGGTTTCTCCACAGGGTTGCTGGAATCACTGTCCATGACAGGTTGAGGAGTTTGGAGACCTCCAGGGACCCTGAAACAGAGCCGCTACTCTGTCGGATCAAGAAGACTCAGCCCAAGTGGTTTGGGCATCTTGTAAGGATGCCATTGGGATGCTCCCAAGGAATCTGGGCACGTCTGAATGGGTGAAGACCCCATGGCAGACCCAGGACATGCCGGGATTATACGTCCCTACTGGCTTGGGAACATCTGAGAATCTCCCAGCATGAGCTGGAGTCCATGGCATTGGAAAAAGACATCTGTTCTGACCTTCTCGGCATGTTGCCACTGCAGCCCTCACCAGGAAAAGCAGTGGGAAGAAGATGATGATGTCCTGTGATTTCGAATGGGACTTAATTGTGTCAATAATCTATTTTATATGGGTCAGTTTGTCTTTTTATACAATTTAGAAAATATAAAGCACCCATGACTGAAAAATATATAGAAATATGAAGTTTTACTTTCCTGATACTTTCCTGAAAGTAATATTAAGTGCAGAGGCCAATATTCCGAGGCATGAAGGAAACTATTCTTATTTCTGCATTTATGATGTCTGGAGTCTCTTCTTGCCTACGGATAATCACCTGTACAAGGGAATGTTTATTCCATATAAATGAAAACATAGACGGATTACAAATCCCTTTAATTCATAACGTGTATGGTTGTGAAATTTAATGATCTGACCCAAAGATTTCAAGTTAAATGAGATCCATCATAAATTTAATACAGATTGCAGCAGATGTTGATTTTAGAGAGCTGGACATGTGGAATGTGATGTATTAAATGCGTGCTCTTGCAAACACACCCTAGTTGTGTATTTCCTACATAGTGTCACTGTTCCCAATTTGTATAGTTTGTTATAATAATACAGGTTGCAATTGATCAGATAAGGAACCTGAAAACAGACATGAGATACAGAGTGAGATCTCCTAAGTAAATCAATAAGGAAATGAAATTTACTAACAGCCTTTATAAATGGGAAAATTTGTTATGCATTGTGTTCAACAAATTATATAATAATAATTACTCAACATATTATACTTGATTACCAATTTACTTTAACCTCAGCACATGGACAATAATAACTGAGTTTCATTATAGTAATACACATAACTGCATTGATTAAGACTACATTTCATTCACTCTCCAAAATGACACTCTCCTGACTAACAGGCCACCCAGGGTACTCCCTGTAGTGTGTTCCACTGGACAGATGGACAAACGATCTGAAAGCAGTGCCTGTACTTGAGGCTGTAACAGCAGGTGAAATGTCTTTTTGAGGCCTCCTAGGCGTTTATTAGTTTTGAGGAAATATCGAGTTTGGACATAAACGCCTATAAAAAGCCATGTTTGTGGTAACTGATCAAGCTTTCGCTTCATCGTCCGTTTCACCAGCTGCTAATGGGGTTTTAGCAGATCTCCTCTTTTCATACTTCTGCAGTTCTTTTGCTTTTCCATATAAAGGCCGCAGCAGCTATTAAACCTGTGGTTTCGCAGATGACGTTTTTCATTTTTTTCCCTCGTGCGAACTCAAGGCTGCTCTGAAGGAGACACGCTGTTCGGTCCACAACTTCATAAGCAGAAGCTACCACTTGGACGTCCTCCGTAAACAATGGTCACGCAGCATTACGTGTCTGGAAACAACTAGCTTACTTGTTGCCAAACCTATTGTGTGCATAAAAAAGTGATATTCTGTCTTCTTTCTACTTTCAAAGGTTTTCTGCCTGTCATGCTTCAATTTCTTAGATTTTGAAGTGGTATGGTAAGTATGATATAATTAAACAGAATAGGATAGAAAATACGCATCCCATCAATGATAATTCTCCACTGATCCAACCTCAGAGTCGTGAGGACAGTGTTGGCTATGAAACCTATGTAGGATAATAATGCAATTATGGGGGATTTGGTGCTGTTTTGGAAATGACGTTCCTTGTGTGTGTCCATCTACTGTTTCTGTGAAAGCTTGTTGTGCTGCGGCAGCTGTGCCCTGCGTACTCTGTCACCAGCATCGCCGTCACTCTGTCACATTACTCCGCTGGGACATGGAGGAAAGTGAGGGGGACCTGGTCATTCGCGGATGGATGGAGTGTCACATTCACAGTTTGAAGCCTTACCACCATTTTTTCAGCACAGGTGTTCCACTTACTGAAAAGACCTTCCTTTGATCTTAAATAATAATCATACATAGTCTAGATTAATCCTTGGTTAATTACATCGATATTTAAAACATCTTTGGCTGATGAAACACGTCCATAGACATAATGTAACCACAAAACAAAACTGATACGTCGAAATATTACAATAATACAACAGTGATACAACGAGCTAGTTCTCTGTTTGTGTGAAAGCCTACATGTGGTCAGATGTCACCTTGAAGCGATCTCAGTCCGATCTCAGTCCGTTAGAAATCAATCAGTTGTCCATCAACTAATATTTTTATATATATAGGTTTACACGTGTGCAATGTGTAAAAGAAAAAATATGGAAAATAAGAAAAATGGAAATAAGACCATCTGTACTTTCCCCGCGTAATATCGTATAGTTTGAAAGAACACCCTAATAATGTTTAACCTGTCAGTTTTACTCCTTTTAAAGGATGTACGTCATTTTCCAACACTTTAAAATATGTTTGTGCGTCCTGAGCACAGCTGCAGACCCGCTGGGCAGCAGACATCAAGAACAGGTGGGTGAAACGGTAGCGTTGGTGGTCGATTGTCGAAGTATTGTCGTTATCTCCTATTTCTTTTTGATTTGAAGTTAACCTCAATTTAGACAAAAGTCTTTTATATAGGACGGCTGGAATAAGCGCAGCGTAATTAAATCAACCCGAAATGCATAGATCGACTCATTTTTAAAAAATCGCCACACGATTGAAAGTGTGGTTGCGTGGATGAGTTATTTTCGGAATCGATTAATTTGCTTTTAGAAGTTTTATCTCAGATGCGATCGCTTGGAAAACAGAGGCAGTGTGGTTTGTGCGCGTTTGACTTTTTCTTGCAGGAAAAGCAACGTTCATCTGAGCGTCCTGTGGCGTTATAGGGTTTAATTAAAATGTAACGTCCACACTTCGAGCAGCTGTAATTCCTATATCTTAACGGTGACGTACGTTTGTTTCTGTACCTAAAACAGTCTGTATTTTAACAACCTTAGGAGACAAATTAGCAGGGTTTAAATCTTATCATCGGTGGATAGACATGTCTTTTAACAACACGGCAGCGATTTCCAATCGGTGTAACGTTTTTTGGTATGGTTAATTATACAGTCATTGCCATTTTTTTTTTTTGGGGGGGGGGCATGTCTTTTCTCTACATTTAATTTTAATATCAGGCGTTTGTTCTTAAGACATGCCACGATATATACTTGTGTACTCAGTTTAAGACAACTTGGAGTACAAAGCAGTTCTGATGGTAATAAGGATCTCACTGGTAATGGTGAAATTCTATATTGTATTTCCTGTCATAACTGCTTTAAAATGCTTTACTCCTGGGTTTAACCCCAATGCAACAGTGTTTATGTAGGTGAACTGCTTTGATTTTATATTAAAATATTTGTTTAAGCAATGACATTCATATAACGTTATCACAATAATCCTATCCCACTGTTTCTGTAATAAGAAACAACTAAATATAAATGCTCTGATCTTTCATAAAGTCTGAATAATTCAGTGACGCATCATTACAAATAGACTTTTGAATTATTAATTCATTTGAGATCTTTGTGACCTCCAGAGATTGTCTTACTTTAATTTGTAGTTCAAGTCTTTCTGGGAAAAAGGATACAAAGCTGGACTGAAAATGACGGACTTTATACTATTAAAAAAAGTTTGTAGTGATTGGGAAAATGGAAAAACTGACCAATTCTGGCCTGTCTGTAATACCCTGTGCTCTAATAATGTGACTGATTGCCTTTGCTGCATGTGAGCACTACATACCCGAAAGTGTCTTGGTGGCCGAACTTCATTGTACCGTATCCTGATTATCCGTGCTTTGTACAGACAGACAGGGCTGTGCCAAACACAGCACTACGGGTCACCATTCTGTGCTCGGGTGGTACGGCTCCCGTGGGGATGGGAATTTGCTTTGTCGACAGTGCCTGACAAGTAACCGTTCCGATGAAAGTCACTGTACCTACAAGGGATCAAGGGATAATGAAATAATTTATCACCGATTTAATGATGGCAGCCTGCACTGACTTGCACTATTGCTCATATTTTAAATCCTATTTCTAATTAAACTTATGTATGTTCTTTGTTGTCTGTGAATGTATGCACCAATACTGCCAAGACAATTTCTAGTACATGTAGGTGTACCTGGCCAATAAACTGACTTCTGATTCTGATAATGTGTTGCGGTCCAATCACAGTGCACATGCAGCCTTATAAATGACTAATGATGATTAAGGGATTCACGTGCCTCAGACGAGGGCATCTGTATGATAGAGCGGTGATCTAAGGTTGGCATCTGATGCAGCTTTTTAATGCCATGCCAACAAGATAAGGAAACATGGTCTCCCACTTCATTCTTGGCCTCCTCTGGTGTATTTCTCAGGAGAGTTTTTGCAGTAAAGCCGACTGCATATTAAGGGTCAGCTTCTTGTGATAATTTGCATATATTTATGCGTGTTACGTTTCTTTGAATGCATGCCTCCATTTTCGTGCTCACGAGACTGATTGGGTATATTTTTTTATCTTGATGGAGGAAGGTGTCAGGCCCCCGTGTGTCGTCAAGTAGCAGAGCGGTGGCGTCTGCCAGACTTCACCGAAATCCGTGTACGGTCGATGGCCGCAGTGGGTCCCATCGCCTCATTGGCTGACGTTGATATGGCTGCGAAATTAAGGAATCACCTCTGGAGGGTAATGGAGGTTTGGGAGACTGGCCAAGAGGAGAGACCTGAGCTGATGGTATCAGAGACACTTAATAAAATTGAAAGGGTGGGGGGGCTTCATTTTGCAGGACACTGTTACTATAAGTGTCTCCATTTGTTCATGGTTGTTCCCCAGCCTCTGATTTCTGCTTTTGACCGTATCGGTTTATTTCCCAGGTAACATAAGCCCAGGATTTGTTTCCCGGAAATGCTAATTTCTAGGCTTGCTCTTATCTATGCCCGTGGAACTGTCCGAATGACCTTCTGTGGTCCATGTGCGGCTTCCTTCACCTCTGATTGGCAATGATACTGATCTGTCAGCCCCCTCCTTCCGAAAACACAATCACAGAGAGCCGCCATGCTAATGAAATTAGCTAATGTCTGTAATTCAAGTGGCACAATGTGGAAACAGAGTGCTGCTGCCCACGATCGTCACAATACAAAGGAAATGGCAAGTAGTGAACACCTAATGTGATGCTGGCATTTCTGCTGCCAGCTAGCAAACCCTTGCTTTATTGCTAGATTCTTATTGTCCTAAGGGCATATTTTTGACAAGGTTATTTGTTATATAGGTTCTACGTATTGTGATGTTGGCTGCCAGGCTTGTGTGTATAACTCTAGTCTAAACAGTGATGCACAGATTTACTACATGTAGGTGTGAACCAGAAATAAATAATTACTTGTACAGTATATAGTTTTAGCACAATCGAATGACCTTTGCAATAAGTTTATAAAGTTTTTAATCAGAACATGCCACGTCAGAAATGCGTCCATTAAGCGGTCTGCTTCTCAGTTTCTTTGCACAGAAAAAAACTTTTTTAGCTCTCTGAAAATGCACAGCACTGCTTTTAGACCAGTTACTGATTTACGACATCTGCTTTGTACTATAACTATATAAAGTCATGACAAGTGACTGACTATTAAAAAGAGGCAATATTGTTTTATGACCTACTCTCATTACATCACAATCAAACAATGAATGATTTTCGCTTTAATACAGATTAGATTTTACATTGTGTTGTTCCAAAAAGTGTTTATACTCAGCTGGTCAAAATAATCCTATGGAATTCCATGTTTTTTTTAAGCAACAAGTTAGCAAAAATTTTATGTTTAAACGGTAACTGGATGAGGTACATAGGATTGCAGACCTAGAGGATTGCAGTTTTCCATTGCTGAAGGTTTTGTTGAGATCTGCCAATGCATTTTCGTAACTGGATAGTGTAACTCTAGCCTATAATTTCATTTGAACTCGTGTTCTGGTAAGATATAGCACAGCCATGTTGTCGATCTGGATGAAGATGGTCCTGCCTGGTGCAGCTTGGGCTTGCAGTCCTGCCATGAAGCTGAACCTCTTAGCCTGACAGAGGAGCCATTCGCCACTTGACCCAGCTATCAGAATTGTGTGGAAAAATCAGTGCTCATCCCTTCCTGTTGGCGTGGCTTAGCTCCTGCTCTCATTACTTTTAGCAAGTGGTCTATGGCTCAGCAGGTTAAAACACTGCCTGTGATCAGAAGGGCACTGGTTCCAGTCCCAGGTTTGACAGAGTGATTGCTCCGGGGACTGTCTGTCCCGGCTCTTTTTCAAAAAAGGTATGTCACTTTTGTTAAAAGCATCTGCTAAAAAAATTTAGAATTTTTCTATAATGCCTTCACCCAGGAATGATAATGGAGATGTATTCATTTTATCCCAGCTGATGTTTTTTTCCACAAAAGATGCTTTTCCTTTTAATTAATGGTGATTCCAAAGTGCCCAGATGTTTGATGTGGGGGCTGGACCTGTTTGCTCTGCAGTGAGATTCACCCTGATGCGCTCTAACCTATTTGAGTGAGAGCTCTGGTAACGCGTGAAGCCCGACTTCCCAGATTTATCGTGCGGATGCATCATCTTCTTAAAAAGGAAGGTTCATTAGCAGGGAATGTATCTTCTGTCTTTCAAAAGCATGAAGTCCCACTGTCCTCTTGCCCTCTCAGCTTCTGGTGTGTTTTCTGAGGTCCTGATCTTACGGCGTTTATCTGCAAGCGAATGAGGCCTTCCTAGGGAAGACGGCCTGGCACAGTTATGGCGCACTGTAAAAGATTCAGACGTCTTGGCTACACTGTACTGTCTGGTAATGTTATCATCCCCTGGGATGACAGGAGGTAACTGTACATTTTGTGGTTTGCTTGCAGACGTACTACTGGTACTGATTGAAAATTTCAAGCATTTGACTTCCCTAAGGGAGAAAGTAAACTTTAAAATATCTTTTAGCTGTATCTGAAATTAGGGTTGGGTACCACTTTACAATGAGGCTACCGTTATAAAAGGTTTATAAATGGCTTATAATCAGATTATAATTAACTTGTTTATAATTGTCTTTTATATATATATATATATGTATGTATGTAT
>JABJVO010000045.1:7306797-7320820 GCA_026770805.1 Boulengeromyrus knoepffleri
ATATAATAAAGTGTGGAGAAGGTCATTAATCTCATACACAAAGCTGCATCCCTCCCTGCCTGGCCTTCAATGCAGAGGATGCCTTCTAGAAAGTTCTTCAACTGTTGTTGTGTTATTTCCAGCAGTCTGCACTGTTAGTCAGTCACAGACCCCTCTCCTTGCAGGCCTCTCTCCTTGCAGGCCTCTCTGGTTATTGCATATCCCTTCCAAGCGTTTATTGACAGGCATTGACTCAAAGCCGCCCGCCTCATTGACATCTGCTTCCGTGGGATTGGCTTTTAGGGTAATTTCCTCTGGTGCAGGTATCATATCGATTGAGCGTGTTTTTCTTTCTTCTGCTTTGCGGTGTTGAATACAGGGAAGTCTTAATTAGAGTGACAGTCTGTGATTTTCAACTTGTTGTCTGGAAACACAACTCTATGTCGATTCATCTGTTGTACAAACAATTCATCCATCCATCCATCCATTTTCTGTAGCTGCTTGTGCTATTCAGGGTTACTGGGGCCTGGAGCCATTCCCAGGGACTATGGGCACAAGGCAGGGAACAACCCAGGATGGGGTACCAACCCATCACAAGGCTCACTCACACACCATGCACTCACACGCACACGCACACGCACACACACACACACACACAAACACACAACTTGGTAACTCCAATCCAACTGCTCTGTCCTGGACCGCAAACCTCTGTAGAGGGTGCATCTGTTAAGTTGATCCGGCCTGTCTGCAGGACATTTACCTCAGAAGATACAGGAGCAGAGCTGCTAAAATCTCCAGGGACACAGCAGCCACCTCTTCACCAGGCTGAGGTCTGGTAAGCGCTTCTGCTGTTTCTCACTGAGAACTGAGAGGCTCGGCAGGAGCTTCTGCCCTCAGTTCATCAGACTGCGTAGTTCCTGACTGACACTTTATTTCATATTCCATCCTTACTTATGTACATCACACTTTATTAGAAGTGTGTTGCACATCTCATGCCTATTTATATGTTACGGTATTTTTTGTATAGTACATTTTTGTGTATCGCCCCGGCGTGGTGGCTGTTGCCCTGCGTCAGATTCGCTGGCTGTGTCCCGCCTTATTTGAACCTCTCTCTGTGATTCGCTTGCTGTGTTCCGCCTTATTTGAACCTCTGTCTGTGGTTCGCTGACTGGTCTAGTCGCCGGTCCTGCAAAAACGGGCCTCTCCTCTGCATCCCTGGCTCTATCAAGACCAGAGTATCTTCATGGAAGGATGCTGGTAAACACGGCTCAGTCGGTCTTCTTTAATTTCTGACTGCAGCTGTACCCTCAGACTATTCATATTTCTGTGTCGAATCGACACCATAAGTGCGGTTTAACCGTGAACCCTATGCCATAGCCTACGCTGTAGCCTGACGTGCGCCTCACCAGAAATGTCACTTCATGTCGAGGGGACACTGACCACAAGAACTGTATTTGGTCTGTTTGGCAGAATTTCGTTTCTTTATGGGAGCGAAGAAAGTGCACAACCAGGTATACAAACATCGCTGATTGAAACTGAAGCGACATTTATATTTAGTATTAAAAAGCCCATCCTAAGCGTTATAGCAACAGGTCTACAAAACAGCACCAATTCCACTTACCTCCATTAAGTTTATTTTTACTTTACAAAAAAGCAGCATAGACACTAACTTTAGAAAGGAAAATGCATAAAAAGTGACTAGCAGCTATGAGAAGTTCGGAGCAGCAGAAATATAGCCAGGACTCGATAAATGGATACTTTGTCAAATGTTTGTTATTGTCTTTTTCAATATCGTGATTCAAAAATCTAAGACAATAAATGCAAGATCCAAAACTATGTATCACCTAGTGTTTCAGCAGTGTCATTGCTGAGCAGCACAAAGGCACCAGCGGGCAGCTATAAAAACTCGCAATGGCATATGCCATGGCATAGGCTCAACGCAGAAGCATAAATCAACCTTAAGGGTTTCTGCTTCGTAATCAGTAAAGTGTCCTCAGCCCATTCTAAAGCTATAATTAAGGTCTTGCCCTAATGGACTCCATACACGTATTACAAAGCCAGAAGGCTTATGCATGAGCTTGAGGCTTGGAGTCTAACATGATTTCCAGTTTTGGTGATGGCAGACTGCTGCCTAAAGCAACATCAAATGTCAGGAATAATAAATAAAAATGTGTGTGTGACTAACAGGCTAAATGCTTGAAATATTTCCCAAGGATCTTCTGGATAACCAGAATATGATGTGCATTAATCACATTAACTGGGGCGGCACGGTGGTGCATTGCTTAGCACTGGTGCCTCACATCTCTGGGGCCACGGTTCGAATCTCTGCTGCTGCGCCGTTTGTTCGGAGCTTGTATGTTCTCTCTGTGTTATTGTGTGGTTTCCTCCAGGCACTCTGGTCCAAAAACATGCTGTGGTTCATTGGAGTTACCAAATTGCCTGTAGGTGTGAATGGCCTGTCAATAAATGCTGTGAATGTGCCCTACAATGGATTGGAGCCCCCTTCTGGATTGTGCCCTACCTTGTACCCATAGTGTGAGAGAGAGGCTCCGGACCCCCCCCCCCCCCAACCCTAAATAGGACAAACACTTAGAGAAAATGGATGGATTAATCTCATCAACCATTCAGCCTTAAGGAGTTCCTTTATAACAAGTTACAAAACCAAGAAATGTGTTGGAATGTGAAATTCCTTGGATGTGTTGATTACAGACATAAAAAGGGGTCTCTGATAAAGACATTCTCAGGAAATGAGGCCTTCCAGAGTATTTTAATGCCAAATTCCTTTTTGTAGAAAATAACACCACAAATTTAATGTTCTGTTGGAAAATTTGCTCTGTGTTGATCTAATTAACTGTACATGAAATGTTGAATATGTTCCATCCATCTATTCATCTTCCTTGTTAGGGTCACAAAGCTATCGTTTTACTAAATATCACCTTCTCCTGCAGGTGCTGTTTGTTTTCTTATGTATAAAGAATGCTGTCAATTTGCATTTCTTAAAAAAAATCCCAAAACCTGTCAGCAGTCTGGAATCTTAAATTTTATTTTGATTGCTCAGATTTTGTTTTTATTTATTAAAAAAATAATCTGTGTCTGGTAAATCATTTTAGAAGATTCAACACAAAATGAGATTTTGTAATAACAAAAGGATTTGTTAAAGATTCATAGATTATTGGAATGTAATGCTGAATTTATCTCTTTCTCACATACATACACACACACATACACACACATACTATGTCTATAAATTCAGCATTATATTCTATAAATCTATGAAATACACATATAGGTATTACAGTATTACAGCACTTTTCTGTGCCGAGACAGAAAGCCATACACAGCTGTTCCTTTGGTAAAATGTAACAATACTGCATGGCATGTAATTTAGTTGTGTTACACGCTTCTCCCTGTAGAATCCGCTCCGGCATCCTGGCCATGTCTCGCTGCATTAGTTACACGATCCTAAAGACCGACCAACCAGCCTACCAGTGGGGTGGGGTGCAAGATTGGACTTAAGTCGGGTCAGAGCCCCGTCCGCTGTACTGGCAGTGCTGGATCTAAAACTTGCCTGTGTTCAGCCAAGCCCTGCAGATCTCACTGCATGGACATTTTCCATTTCTATTATAGCTGCTGAATGACTGCTCATTTATGGAAATGCAGGCATGTCAGATGCTGCTGTTGTCTTATGAACGTCTCTCAGATATCATTCCTCTCACTGGCGACGATGCCGCCTTGCTGCCTGATTGTCCCGCTCTCCCCACCGAGCCCCAGTGCAAGCCAGTTACACCAATCATCTGGTGCTACTCTTCTGTACAGTGGACCATATGAGGCTCTGCATTCACCCTCCATCCACATAAGATGTTAGTTTTCTGTGCTTGTCTGGAACCCAAGGCACATTCTCCTCTCTCTCTCTCTTTCTCTCTCTCTCTTTCTCTCCCCATCATCAGACCTGAAGGTTTTCATGCCAGCTATCTCTCCCTCATCTGTTTGCCATCTTCTCAGGGAACTTCACCTTTGGAAAACTCTTTGGCATTTAGTGTTTGTATCATGCTACATTTCAATCAATCGCTGCAGTTTGTTCCCAAATGTGTCTATATGCACTCGACAGTCTCATCATGTAGCCAGCATTTTGATTACGCCTCACATGTGTATATACATATAAATCGTAAGGGATGATGCACAGTGACAACAGTTTATTCCTTTCATAAGCATAAATCTGTAAATTGCAGATGTGTATGGTTAGTGACGCTTCACGGTTCTCCAAACTCTTGTCCAAAACTTTAAAAACGTTTTGTTTAGGGTAATAACCATAAAAACCATGTTCAGGACTCTTAAACGATTGCAGATTTGAATTGTTGCATATTTCTCATCTTTTCTAGAGGTGATATTTGAGATAAAAGGTAGCATTAAGCACCAAAATTGAATCTGCTATATCCAAAATAATAAATATGTAGAATTACTACTGTAGGAGTGGTCAGGCTTATTGGTAAAAGTGAGAGCTACTTAATCCCCTAAAAGGGGTGGTTTAAAAAAATAAGATAACATGTTGGGAGGAAAGATTTCCAAGCATGAATTATTCAATGATAAAACTAAAAAAAATGGTGTAAATTATTCCCAGTCTAACAGACTAGTGTGGTCCTACCCAGCCAATCCTGTTATTCGTCTGTTCTTAAGCCTCATGTTAATCATTCCTGACTGCCTCCTGTTTGTTCCTTCATTAGTCTCGTATACCCTTGCGAGTTCCCCAAATGTGGGAATCTTGACCGCATAATTTCTGGTAGTGGGGGACTGTGTTCGCGCTCTCCCCTGATGATTTATTTATTTCAGCCTCAGCACCTCTGCAGGTCCTTGAGCAAGGCCCTTAACCCACAGCTCCCTGGGTGCCACTACAGGTGGCTGCCCTTCACAGACAAACTCTACAAAAAAAAGAGCAATTTGAGGGCGATATAAAGACAGTTTCCCCATGGGGATCAATAAAGTATCATTTATTATTATTATTACTTCCCAGGCCTGTGTTCCCCAGTCTGGTGATTATCGTCTCCTCCTGTCAGGCCATGTCCTTCCTCATTGTAGTCCTCTCGTTTGGATCCCTCGCAGTCCAGCTTATTTTCAGGCTCTGTTTAGTTTTAAATCAAACTCCTTTTGTTTCACTCTTTCCCTCAAGTCCTTCGTCTCGAAAGCCATGACATGTGCAGCCATATATATATGTGTGCCAGAATATTTGAAACTGTTGTCATACTTTAATCTTGGCAAGTAAAGTTATTAAAGTTAGGACAAGCATCACCCAATGCTATGTGGACTTTTAGGACCAAAGTTGAATCAGCTTTATCCAAAATATTAAATATATTGGATTATGAAAGTGTTTTCCTTAATCTGTGCACCTTCTACTGCGAGCCAAATGCTAAAACTCAGTGACATAAACTTCTGATAGTGGGCCCCAGTGTGAGTATTATTTAGGGCCCCACCTCCTCATTTCGGGACATAAGGCCATGCAAGCTAACAAAGCCTCTGACCTTTAAGTTAAATGTTACAGATTTACCATGTACCTTTGTGAAATATCCTTAAGGTATACAAAATAGGAAACATAAAAACTGGATGCTGAGTGAGACAGACTTGGCATCCAGGTAAAAGACATATGTATATTGTATGTGTGTGTCTATATATATAGATACATATATATATATATATATAATCATTATGTACGCATATGTATATATATAGTGGTTTCCGGCAGTTCAGAATGCAATGTAACATGCTCCAGCAATTTAAACCAATAGACCTCCTGATTCTCACTGCCAAGCGGCCCATTGACCCTCCATGGGGGCCCTGCTTCTGTGGGGCCAGTGTGCCTGCACTGCCAATAGTTCTACCAGTGGCAAAACAAAATGCATTTGAATCATCATGTTTACGTTCCCCCCAATATCATAAACAAATGTGACAATAAAAAAGGCACAGTTTGCTTAAGAGTGGCCCTCATACAGGCTACTCGCATATGTAACATTTTAATGCAGTATTTTCCTTCAAACAGCATAGTAGCATTTTTTGTAGACTTCTCCACAGCATGAAATACATAGCACCATTTTTTATTCAGAGTTAAAGCTGTATAGAGCAACCTTTTGTGTTACACTTTTTAAACACCAACACTTCATGTCAAAGATCTTTAGTACACGAAAAGCAATTCGGTAATAGGACTGCGTACGAGCCAACCTGAGCATAATTAACACGACACGTACGTATATCATTAAAAATATGATTATTTACAGTAAGGTCCACGGGACTTTGTTTTCCGCGTTACACTTCTGTAATATTTTCAAACATCAGTACTGGGTAATTGTGGCTAATACAATCACCGAGTTAAAATGCAATGCTATCGTCATGCGTTAAGGGAGCAGCAAATAATTTTAATGTCACTAACGATCTGGGGAAAAATATTTCAGGTGGTCGGTATGGCTCTGCCTTTTTTTTCCTTGTTTGACAACAAGAGGTTCGTCATATATTATTCAGTTTCATCCCACCCTTGAGGATACCTACCGGTTTTTTTTCGGTCCAGGTGCAGGGAGCGCAAAGAAACCAGCCCTCAGTCAAAGTCGGAGCTGCGTTTGTAGGAACCGCGTCTCGAAGCTTAATTCTGTGAGTGATGTGCGAATATAACATTTTTCACAGCGGATTTTAATTTGAAGGCTAGGTTTTACCTTTCTTCCAACACTTTCGTCCCCTATTTTAATTTTTGTAAAATATAATTTTCATTGAATTTTCAGCAATTGTTTTTCATTTGGGAGGGGGAACTTTTTTTTCCCTGCCGGTTCTCCGCCAGCAATTTTAAAAGCACTTGTAACTGCGTATGAGAGAGTTGCGCTGCGCAAAGGAATGGACCCATGGTGGGGTTTGTTTGTGACTTTAAGGAAGCCATCATATGTGTTATGAATCGGGACCTAAGAATCCGAGGTCTTCTCCCTAAATCATACCCTTCCAACCTGCAGAAATGGGTGCCGTTGAAGGTATAGGAGTACTTCCTTGGAGTCCGCCTAATTCCACTTGGTCCATCTCCTCCAACTCGTCGCCGCCGATGCCTTACGGGGAACCTCACGACTCCTTCGACGAGATGCTGGTCACATCGCTACTTGGGACGGTCCTGATCGTGATGTGCGTGATCGGCCTGGCTGGTAACATTTATACCCTTGTGGTTATGAACGTTTCGCTGAGGATGACCGGTTCCATGTACGTCTACATCGTCAATTTGGCGCTGGCTGACTTACTGTACTTGTCAACCATTCCGTTTGTCGTGTGCACCTATTTTGCGAAAGACTGGTATTTTGGAGACATCGGGTGTCGGATCATTTTTAGCTTGGACTTCCTCACCATGCACGCCAGTATCTTCATCCTTACCATCATGAGTACGGAGAGGTATTTAGCGGTGGTGAACCCTTTGGACACCTTAGGGAGATCCAGAAAGTACAGGAGGACAGTGACCTGTGCGGTCTGGCTGGCTTCCTTCTTGCTGGCGCTTCCCACAATGATAATGATCGATCTGAAAAGTAACCTCCGAAACGGAGTCCTTAAACGCATGTGCCACCCGACGTGGCAGATCAAAGCTTATAAGATATATCTGACTGTGCTATTTAACACTTGCATCTTAGCTCCCGGCTTCATCATCGGTTATCTATACCTCAGACTGGCCAAGACATACTGGTTATCACAATCTACAGTTCATGCAACAAAGGCTGCAAATCGGTGTCCCAAGCAGAAAGTGTTTTACATGATTTTCAGCATCGTACTCGCCTACTGGGCTTGTTTTTTACCTTTTTGGTTGTGGCAGCTACTGAGCATATACTACTTTGGCCATGGAGACCTGTCACATCGGACTATGGTATACGTCAACTTCGTGGTGACATGCCTGGCGTATTGCAATAGCTGCATCAACCCTTTTCTGTATACGCTGCTGACGAAAAATTATAAAGAGTACGCGAGGGGACGGCAGAAGAGCTTTTCTGGGTTCGGGTGGAAATTCAGACATGCCTCACAAAGGTCAGTGTCCTCCGGGAGTCAAGTCACTGATACGCTGACCATCGCGCAGCTAAACGGCGGTCCGGACGGCTCTAGTGTGTAGAGCGATGCTTCAGACGGACACTTGTTGAGCACGAAATCACGGCCGAAAGGTTGTGATTAGCGCTTAAGTGTCTTTCCTGTACGATAAAAACAATATGCATATTAACCTAATTTATAATTTTTCGTATGTAAAGAGGGAAATTTCAAATGTAAATGCTTGAGGCGGATCTTACCATTACCCGTGTAAATTATGGTATTTTCCAGCGCCTCTGTATGCTCCTATTTGTCAAAACCAAAATTATATATCATTATATTACATATAATAGTAACCTGACTCTTTAACACATGCCAGAATGTAATTCAGATTGTGGTTCAAATAAACAGTGAAAGAAATAAAGAGAAAATGCATTTAGTACCAGCTTCAGATTTGTTGTTTTGTTTTAACAGAGACAGGTTTCCTCCTCAGACGGTATCTTTCAGTATCTTCATGGAAGTTGCTTTTTTTGGAAGTGGAAAATTTCAGATAGGTCTTAACAACAACAAAAAAAAAAAAAAAACAAATCACAGCGCACATAAATACGTGTTCTTTATTTCTTTGAAATACTTATTAGACTAGACTGACTACAAAGTTATGAATTCAAGTCATTTTGGAGAATATGATTTAGGCTGCCTAAATGAAATCGTAGCATCTGTACATATGGTTAAAAAAAAACACTATCAACCATCATATCTAAATCCATCCATGCCAAATTTCGTTCCGGGTCATGAAATACAATTCCTCCTTTTAGTGATTACAGCATAATGTCAATTTTGTGTTTCGCTGCAAAGTGTGTCTTGTTCAGTATCATAAACTATAGCCTATAAAATGCTGATTAGATGGCATCAAGTGATTGAGGCCATTGTAATAATACTTTGCCTTTGTTGCAGTACTTATTCCATGCGTTTGCTGTACGTTGTGGACTGTGACGACCAAATGGACTGCCATTGGGATATATGTGTGTCGTTTCATTTAACCACAAAGCATGTCGATGCTGCATAATTTGTTGTTTAACATGGATAGAAAATGCTGTTGGACAACACAGAACCTCCCGTAATAAAAAGCAATATGATAATATAATGCTGGTAATCACCAGTTCTCACATTTATCTGCTAAATGGCATTTATGACTCTAAAAACTATTATGGATTACCTAACACATTTTTATTTATTATTGTCAATGTCTAAAACGATGCTGATTATGATTAATGGCGACCAGTTTCGAACTCCCAATTAAAAATATATTATCTGCATTTTTATTTCTTTTCAACTCTTCCCGATGGATTTTGCTTTGATAGAAATAAAAGGGATCATTTCATTTTGAAATGCCACTGTTACATAATTTTGCGCCCTTTTGCAATTTCTCAAGCAGCAAAGAAGAAAGAAAATGTTATGTTCACAGCGTGACAACCCTCACCAATTTCTCCAATGGTGAATTACATTATCATGAAGAAATGTCAGAGGAACACGTTGCTGAATTAGTTTTTTTACTGGAAATAGATGCTGCGGCACACAGCAGGGTTATACTTCGGATCAATAAGCAGCACCGGAAATGTTACTGCTAATAATCCCACTACCTCGGTGACAACTGCTTAATTTTTGGAGCAGAAACAGCATTGTTGCAGTAATTTGTCATTTTGATTTCTAGTTTCCTTTACGGTGAATTGGTTGTAATCTTTTGCTCCACTGGTCATTACCTTTATATGCAAATACGCGATGATCAATGTGATACACGAATCAGATGTATTTGTTAATAGTTGGCGGATATGTACTATGGAGAATACGGTACTAGGGAGAAAATCGGCGAATCAAGAGGTGTTCTTCTAAAAAGACCCACTAATCACCTGCGAATGAAATTCCTATATGTTTACCTTCGAGGTGATAATTAGCTGGGAGGCCGTTTAATAAAATGTCCATCTTCCTATTAGACGCATAAGATGTGTATTCTGTTTATAAACCTGACATGGCTGTGTATATAAACAGACCACATACATTTTATGTGCACACAGTAATCCTTCACACGGTAATATCCAAGACTATAATGATTCCATAATGCATTTAGTTATTTAAATAGGAATACTGTATTAAAACTAAACACGTAAGAAAGTGCATGCATGTATGCAAATGGAACCAGTCTTGTTAAATTGTGGGCCTGTATTAAAGCATTTTTTCTGGCTTTTTGACGCAATGCAGTGTGTAGTTTAGTTGGAAACTGTAAAGTGTTACAAAGGTCATAACCATTCATTTAGATGTTATATGCAGTGTTGTGTTTATCCTGGTAACTTTCAAACCATCACTGTCGTAACACCTTGTACTCTTTCATTTGTAGACCTGTGTTATCTTTTCAAGATTCAAATGTATAATAAAGCCAGTTATAAATATCATGGTTGTATGCTTTTGATGTTTTAAAATTAATTGACAGCTTAATGGGTTTTTCTGTGTCCTTTGGTTTGGCACCAGTGATAAAACAAATTGGACACAGTAGCAAAAATGAAACCTTCCTTAGCTTGCATAGGCAGTGTGTGATGTATTATATCGGAATAGAATAATATTTTGTTGTTCATTCATAAATATTAATGTTTTTGCTATGTAATTTGGGTTGCGGGTTTGAATCCTGCCGGCCTTCTTCTGTGTGTGGAGCTGAGCTGGCATATTCCCATATTCCTTTCTGTAGCTGGCCTCCGGAGTCGATCCCAGAAGCTACAAGGTAGGGAACAACCCAAGGATGAGGCACCGACCCATCGCTGTCACACACCATTCACACCTGGTGGCAATTTGGTAACTTTGGTAATTAACCTCAGCATGTTTTTTTTTTTTTGATGGGGGGGGGAGGGGGGGACCAGAGTACCCGGAGGAAACCTCACAACAACACGTAAACTTCAACCCCCCCCCCACCCCACTGTGCTGCTTGGCATAGCTAAGCTAATTAACATTTTTTAATTGCACTGTGTGTGTGTGTGTATTATGTTTATATTGCATTGTGGGGACCAAATGTTCCCCCCAATCTAATAAAAACCTATTATTTTGACATTGTGGAGACCATTTTTCAGGTCCCCACAAAGATCTGTAAATGCAATCAAAAAACTAAAAATGCCAGAAGTCTTGCATTTTGTTTGGTTACTTATGGTTAAGGTTAGGGCTGGGTAGAGGAAAAGGTAATCATTGTTGGGATTAGGGTTATACCCATATAAATGAATGGAGAGTCCCCACAGAGATGTGCATACATAGATTGTGTGTGTGCGTGTGTGTGTGTATGTGCCCTGCAATGGACTGGCATCCCCTGCAGGGTGGATCCTGGCCTTGTGCCCGTATGCAGTCTGGGATTGGCTCCATGATCCTGACCTGGATGGGTGGTTAGAAGACGTGTGTATGTATGTTAAGCATTCCGCCATATATGTACATGGTTATGCACATGCTTTGTGGTATGATTTTGTGCCTAGCCACGCCATGTCGCGTGAGACAGAAACCCTCTTTCAATTAAGAATTCTGCAAGCATTTACTTCCAGTGACTGGGGAAGAATGGATTTAATATGTCTAATCTGTTCCAGCCATTTTCCAGGCGGTGAAGGCTTGATAGGGTTTTATATCTGTTTTAATGCAGATGCACAGGAGTCCTGCCTTTCCTCAGCTCAGACATCAATGCCAAATGAGGACTAGTCTTAAGAGGCAAACTTGATTATTGTTTATGCCGAACTACAAAACACTCTGATGCATGGATCTTTTAAAGGTTGTCCCCTTATCATTGCCCTCAATGTGGCAAAAGACCAAATGAAATTAACTTGGATTACCTGCATGCCGTGTGTCTGGAAAAATCAACCGGAGGTTGGAAATAATATATCAGCAGCCTATTACTGCATTTTAGTGCTCCAAGAGACTATAATTCATTGCACTTCATCAGAATAAATAGCTATAATTTCATGTAAGTTCGATGCATGTTCGTGACCTCGCCCCAACACCTTGATAGTGGCAGTGTTTGGAGAGCAAACAGGAGCCTTCCATGTGATTTGGCTTAGCGTTTTGAAGGTCCCATAAAGCTTAGCTGAGCCTGTTCCGTAGTGTTGAGAGTTGTCCGTTCAATAAGCGTCCGTACTGACTAGGTCACGTAGCTCTCAAAGACTATTTCCAGTGTGGGTGTTATCTGCGCTTCTGGATCTTCACCATGAGACTCAGAAAAAAGGTTGCAGGATCCAGTCCTGCTTGAGGGGAGCAGATGTTTACTCCTGAAGTTGGGGCTTAATCAAGCACATAGGTAGAGTAACTAACAGGTACAATGTTAACAAGATTTGCTAAGTTACAGCTACTACTAAGTAATGGGTAAATAATTTAAGAATTTTACAGTGAACTCAATCGTTTAAGGTGCTCCTAATCTGCCAGATCTCTTACCTGACAAATATACACCGTGTCACACACACACACACACACACACACACATGCACGCACATGTAGGGTATACATATCCTTTTGGGGACCGCTCATTCATTTCAATGGGAAAAATGGTAACGCTAACTATGACAACCTTAACCCCTACCCTGTCCTAACCATAACCATAAGTAATCTAACAAAATACAAGAGTTTTACAGCATTTTTAGTTTTTTCATAGCAGTCACCGATTTTTATAAAATAGAGTTTTCCCATATGGGGACCAGGAAACCGGTCCTCATAAAGGGAAAAAAAACGGATATTTATCACGTTATGGGGACATTATGTCCCCATAAGGATAGGTAAACCCGCTCGCACGCACGCACACACTCCCCCAGCCGTGACAGCTGTCTTTCTCCATGTGCCACATTCAGAAGGTTAGAGCCATGAATTATGGCAGATGCTCTCTGTCCCTTCAAGAATGCCCATAATTGTCTCCTTTATGGAGCCTGTCAACAGCCTGTACCTGGATGTGCGGTTGAATGACTCCTTTAGTTTAAAGAAGAATGAACGTGACGAAGTCCTCGAGGTTGGACAGGTGCTGCCCTTCAGCTTGTGGTCCAAGGCAGTGATTGGTAAGAATGAAGAAAATAGTGGCTGATACAGATGTCAACACCCACCCCCCCGCACTGGAAGATCTTTCACATTCCAGCTTAATTCAGATGGTGACGGAATTGCTGGTATTAAACATTTTATTCCCTGTTAATGGGGTAATTTGCTCACCTCGTTCTTGGCCAAGGCTTTTACTGCCTAGCACATGATTTAAGTTCTTTTTATAAAAAGTTTTTCTGTTTTTTCCTTTCGGTTCATAATAAAAAGCACTATACAGGGGTGACGTTTTACTTGATGGTGCAAATTGACAGACAATGAGGCTAATGTGTAAATGGAGGTCGTGTTCTTGTCTGGTTACTATTATCCTTCAATTAGCATAGATGCCGAGATTTTTTGAAATGGCAGCTACGCTAAGGAGAGAGGCTGGGGAATTTCCTCTGGAGATTTCAGATTTATTGTTTCCTTTCAGACTTCTTGTTGGTGCCAAGTTTTGTGAGTCCTGAAGCCAAAATTGATCTTTACAGGATGTGATACAGCACGTCCTGCTTTATGAAAATATCAACCTGCTTCTCCCAGTCAAACTGCATTCGAATCAGAGAACAGTCTCTTTAATTCAGTAAGGTGTGTTTGATCCTCTTCCCTGGCACTTTGTCAGGCGGACAGCTTTCTATAAGTAATGTGACCTTGACCTGTGAACACAGCACCACTAAAGGCGAAAATAACTGTAGGTCCAGTCAGGAACTCAGGGCCGTTTTTTGGCCGTAGAAATGCTCGCAGGGTAAGACGGCAGCTGAGTCGGTCTGCTGGGCCCTCATAGAAGGTACCAGAAACCAAAGGAAACAGCGAGACAGAAACGGTAGCTGCTCCCTTTGTTTTTTTAAACCTCCTCTGGCAGCCTGTTAAATGGGGGAAGTTAAAAACAGGCTGTGGTGCACTGAGGGGTGGGGGGGGGGGGGGGGGCGTGTTTAGACCATTCCAAAAGACACCG
>JABJVO010000045.1:7326668-7341306 GCA_026770805.1 Boulengeromyrus knoepffleri
CTCTTGTGGGGGACAACATCAAAAGCCTTTTGGAAATCTAAGTAGATGACATCATAGGCCTTCTTATCATCAACTTCTCGAGTAGCTTCCTCAAAAAACTTTTTAAAAATTTAAAAGACTACAACTACAACTACAGTGGTGTACAAGTAACATCTGCTGGCACCTACACGTGTGTAATGAACATCTGCTGGCACTGACATGTGTGTAATGAATGAAATAGACAGATAGATGATTGCTAAGCATCCAGGGGGTCAGCAGTCTATGCAACAGTCTATGCAGTCTGAGCGGGTCAGCAGTCTATGCAGGACCACATCATCTGCAAAAGCACACATATGATACTGAGGTCACTGAATTGGACCTCCTCTCCTTGACTGTGCCTAAAAATTCAGCTAATCCAGAGGCACTGTATGCCTTCTCCACGTAGTGGAGTCTCATCCATCCCCAGAGCCTTACCACCAAGGACTTTTTTAACTATCTTAGTGCCCCAACCCTAGTGATAGGGTAGTCCTCTTTCAAATCTGCTTCCTCCAAGGAAGGCATGTCAGCGGGATTCAGGAGGTCCTCAAAGTGCTCCATCCTCCATCCATCCCTGCTATAAACAGCATGGGCAAAGCCCTGCTTCCCCCTCCTGAGTGGCTGACAGTTTACCAGAATCTCTTCAAGGCTGACTGAAAGTAATTTTCCATGGCCTCACCAAACTCCTCCCACACTCCAGTTTTTACTTCTGCAACTGCCAAAGCCGCACTCCGCTTGGCCTGCTGTCTCCAGAGTCCCACAAGCTAATCAAGATTGGAAGGCCTCCTCCTTCAGCCTGGCAGGAAGGCCTCCTTCAGCCTGGCAGGAAGGCCTCCTTCAGCCTGACAGGAAGGCCTCCTCCTTCAGCCTGACAGGAAGGCCTCCTCCTTCAACCTGACTGGAAAGCCTCCTCCTTCAGCCTGACAGCTCCCTTTACCACTCGTGTCCACCACCGGGTTTGGAGGTTGCCGCCACAACAGGCACCAGCAACTTTACCACCACAGCTCTGCTCAGCCGCCTCAACAATGGAGTCCCAGACCATGTACCATTCAGGCTCAGTGTCCCCTGACTTCCTCAGAATATGAGAGAAATTGTGTCAAAGTTGCAAGTTAAAGATCTCCCAGACAGCCGCCTCTGCTAGATGCACCCAGCACACCCTCATTATGGTCTGTATGGCATTTTCCCCCTGCCATCTGATCCAAATCACCACCAGGTGGTGCTCAGCTAACAGTTCAGCTCCTGTCTTCACCTGAGTGTCAGAGACATAGGGTCCAAGATCAGATGATATGATTACAAAATCAATCATTGATCTACGGTCTGGGGTATCCTAGTGCCAGATGCACCCTTATGCTCAAACATGGTGTTTGTTATGGACAAACTGACTAGCACAAAAGTCCGATAACAAATTATTGCTCAGGTTTAGACTGGGCAAGTGTTCCTCTCAATCACAACCCTCCAGGTTTCTCTATCATTACCTATGTGAGTCTTAAAGTCCCTCAGTAGAACAATGGAGTCCCCAGAGGGGGAACTTTCCAGCACGCACTCCAAGAAGGCCAGATGCTCTGACCTAATGTTCTTTGACTAAGCACTCTGACAGTGCTGTCAGAGTCCATCCCCTGACTCAAGGGAGGTGACCCTCTCATTCACTAAGGTGAAGTACAGCATACTACTGCTGAACTGAGGGGCTATAAGTAGACCCACACCTGCCTGGCACCTCTTACCCAGGGCAACTCCAGAGTGGAACAGAGTCCAGCCCCTCTCCAGAGCCCAAGCTGTGCGCTGAGGTGAGCCTGACTATATTGGTATCTCTCTACCCAGGGGTGCTGTAAGGCAGGGGGAAGTTAGGATGATTCCAATGACCCCTAGGTGACAGGGGGCCTAAAAAATTTGGAAAATAACTGGATTGGTCTGGACTGGGGGGCCCAATATGATATGCCTTCATGGGACCCAAAATCTCTAGCAACACCCCTGTCTCTACTTCCAACAGCGGCTCAGGTTCCTTTCCCACCAGAGAGGTTACATTTCATGGGCCTAAAACCAGATTTGGTCACTGACAATGGGGCTGCAGAGGCCCCTGCCTTCGACTGCCACGAAATGAACACTGCACCTGCCCTCAGGAGGGCAAACCTATGTAACTCTTTTGGGCTCTGCCTGGCCGGAACCCATGGGTAGATGCCTGACCACCTGGCACTCACCCACAAGCTCCCTCCCACCAGTTCTGGCTCCAGGGCAGGACCCCAGTCTCCGCAATCTGGGTCACATGTTGTCTAGTTTCTCACAGAGGACCAATTTGCCATAGGAGATCCTACCAGGGGTAATTGCCCCCAAGAACAGTCCCTAGGATCACAGAAGCACACAAACCACAAACTGGCATTAAGAGAGGGAAGTTACTCCATGGTATTATTCAGAGAGGATTTTAATTCCTAAATAAACATTTAGGTTTGTGATGATTTATGGTGCTGACACCAAAATCATTAATCATAATTTGATTGAGTTTCTATCTTAAGATTCCTAACGTTTCAAGATTCAGTATATTGTGACTTCCAGTTACACCACCATGATTTCAGCATAGAGAAGACACTCCCAATCAAATAAATGTTAAAAGCCCTTAAAAATAATGAGATATGGTGGCTTGCAAAAGTATTCAACCCACTGGAAAGTCATAATTCTCTACATGACAAAAGATTGTGCACATACTTGTCCATTCAGTATTTTTACTGTGAACTCATATGCTGTAACAATACATTTCCAAAGTTAAAATAAACTATTTTCTGATATTTAACTGAAGAAGAAAAACTCAGAATTTAGTGTTTGCATAAGTATTCAACCCCTACACATGAATATTTTCTCGAGAACCCTGTTGCTGGAATAACAGCCTTAATTCTTTTGGGTTCAGGAGTGGTTCTTCTCCATTCTTCCTTGCAGAATTTACAGAGATCCTCTAAGCTGGTGGGACGGCACCTCTGGACAGCGGTTGCAACAGATTCTCAATAGGGTTACGATCAGGGCTTTGACTCAGCCATTCCAGTGACTCTGTGACCATATGCTTAGGGTCATTGTCATGCTGAAAGATGAATCTTCACCCCAGCCATAGCAGACTGCAACAAGCTCTCCTGCAATATTGTGTGGTATTTCTGTCTGTATCATTTATGATTAATTTGTCATTTGTGTAAACATGGAGCTTCCAAAGCACAGGGGTTTGAATACTTATGCAAAAGCACATATCATGTTTATATTATCTTTCTAATGTTAGTAGATAATATGCTACATACTAACATAAAAGATACTGAAGCAAAAGAATTCCCATTATAAATGTTGGAAATTGGCATGACTTTCAAGGGGGTTGAATACTTTTGCAAGTCACTGTATTGCTTTAATTTACAATACTAGTCAAAAGGTTAGTCAAAAGGTCACATCGCATGACCTGATCACCTGACCTAAACACAATAAAGATTATTTGGGAAGAGTTTCACCAGAAAATGAAGGAAAAGTGGCCAATATGTGCTTAGCATATGTGGGAGCTCCTTCAGGACAGATGGAAAAGCATCCTGGGGGGCCGCCTCATGGGACTAATGTAGAGGAGACAGCAGGGTCAGCCAGTCCCTGGAGCCATTGGGGTTATGGGCCTTGGTCAATGCATAAGGTTATTTTCTGCTTTTGAGGTTCTATAATTCTGAAATGTAGAGAATAAACCTTTCTATGAATAGGTGTGTCCAGACTTTTGCCTATTTCTGTATTTCATTTAAAAAGGGACAAAAAATGGTCATTAGGTTAAGAGGTAAACAAAAAAATTGATCAACTGGAGACACAGGTAGAGAAATGGGAGCAGATAGCGGGCAGAGAGAGATGTGCCAACTGGCAGCCATAACAAGGAGGACACAGTATTTTGGCTGAGTGAGGAGATGCCAAACCTGGGATTGATTCTCTAAGAATTAAGAGAATTTCATGAGAAATCACAACTGGACAACACTGAAGGAGAAATAAAGAAAACGAACGTTAGACTACATGAGGCAGAGGACACCGAATCCAAAACACAGAGGACATTTTGTCAGAGGTATTAAAACTACAAGCTGAGCTGGAGCCCACACTGGTAGACCAGGAGAGCGGATGCAGGCGGGATAATATGGGGATATATGGAATCCCAAGCAGAAAAGGATACTGCTTCTGTATTTTCTCTTGTGGAAAATTTACTTCAGGAAAGCCTGGATTTTCCAGACGACGTGGATTTTGGTTTTGAGAGCACATCACACGAATGGGCGGCAACTGCTGGTGAATGCGCAGCGTAGAGCCATCCTGGTGAAATTTCTCCAGTTTAAAGTTTTAATATAAGCGCAAGGTTGGCGAACCTGACCATGGAGAGCTGCAGTGGGTGACCTCTCAATCAATCAGTAGGTCCCCAGGACTGGAGGTGAGAATCACTGCTTTATTATTGCTTGATTGAGAGGTCATCCCAAAAAGCACGCCAGCCCTCCACACATCTGAGTTCCTTTTTTAGAAACCACATATCCTATTAAGGGTTGCAGGTGGTCTGGAGCCTATAGGCAAGGAACCCATTATAGGGTACACACACACCTGTGAGGAACCTGAGAACACCAGTTAGCTTCCACCTATTTCTGGACAGTGGAGGGAACCCATAGTACCTAGGAGAAACCCCAGGCCAACACAGAGCTAACATGCAAACTGCACACACAGAACCTTAGCGGAGATTTGAACCCGGGTCCTGGACATCTGAGGCACCAATGCTAAGCACTGTGCCACCCCTAGTTTCTCAGTTTTGAATCAAAAAGAGATAATAATTCACTTGACTTGGCAAAATCAAGGTCTCCCCTAGCAGGGTAAATAAATAATTGTGTTAATATCTATTTTCATGTGTATACCTTGTGTAAGAATTAATTAACATAGTTGTAGCAAATTGAAGTGAATCAGGACATTAATAGACAGGGTGTTAGAGAAAAACCATTTACAGGTTGCTGTCCTCAGGGGCTCTCTGTTGTTGTCAGGTGAGGGACATAGGGTCATTCAGAAACGGTTCCTGTATGGTTGCCCTCTAATATGGAAGTTCTGGAAGTTCAATTTTCCTTATCCACTGTTTAGAGGGACACTTTTTATGCATACTGTGAATTTACTATAAGACGGCATTTAAATAGGTAATGTAACAGCTAGGTGATGTAACAGTTTCATATAACAAGAATGGGGTATTTGGTCCAATTAAATATGAGGGAAAATTCACTATAAATTAAAAACAGGATCAAGTAAAAATAGCATTTCTACATGAAACCCATCATACTGATTCAGAATATGCTAAATTAAACAAATACACAGGCTTTACGCTTCTACATTATTCATCTTATAAAAAGAAAGAGTCTCTGTGCACAGGGCATTTTAATTTGTGGAGAAGATTTTAATATGTGGTTAAATCCAAGATTAGATTCCTCTTGAAAAAGTGTAGAACCAAATACTTTTATCAGGAAGATGGCAGTCATGAGGGAAAATGGTATTGTGGATGTATGGAGTGAACTACACCCATCAAGTAGGGATCATACACAGTGTACTTCCCACTCTTTCAGTGCAATAGTATAGTGTAGTAAAGTATAGTATAGTATAATATAGAGCAATGTGATGTAGACCATAATCCTATATACATGTCTTTATATCTTAATAGGATATCAAGGTTGACCATTTTGAGGTTAAATGCAAACATCTTGAATGGTACACAGATGAAGGAATGATTAAAGACTGAAATTATTTTCAGACTTCAATGATAATGGTGAGGTTTCACGTTGAATATAGGTTGAATCTAGACTCAAAATTCAACAGAATTTTGAAAAGTTCTAAAATTATTATCAACCACAAATTAACACTGATCTTCAAATCGATTCATTCCTTACCTCACTGGATTTAACAAATGTTACCTAAATGTTAACTAAATGAAAAACTGGTAGGCAACATACGAATGGAGGAACTCCAGCTAGCAATTTGAAAATTGAAAACAAACATCTCCAGGCACAGATGGCTTTAATGCGGAGTGTTACACGTCAGTGTGCTGGCTCCAGTTACATATGACACCTTTATCTGGGTGTTACAGAAAAGAGAAATTCCACCCTCAAGGAGCGAAGCTATAATTTCAGTTACAAAGAAGAGAAGGTTAAAATGCAGTGTTGAAACCACAGACCCATTATCATGCTAAATGTAGATTACAAACTGTTTACTTCAATTTTGGCTTTGAGAAGTGAAAAGATTCTCCTCAGTTTATTCACTTAGATCAACCACTTTCATTCAGCAAAGACAAACATGAGATAATATTAGAAGGACCTTGCATATTATTAACCAGTGTTTCTAGCTCCTGATGCAAAACAGCTTTCGATTCTGTGAGGTGTTGCTATCTGTACAAGGTATTATCAAGATTTGGCTTTCAAGTCAATTATACAGAAATTCCAGGCTTTCTAAAATAGACCATATTCTATGATTAGAATTAATGATAATCCTGCCTGTGCCCCCATTTGGGATTCAGTGGTCACGATGGTGGATGGATAATTAATGATAATTCATCAGACCTTTTTTGGAATAAGCCTGGGATGCCCAATCTCCCCTCACATTTTTACTTTATTTATTGAGCCGCTAAGTCAATGGATCAGGCAAAATAGTGATATTAAGGGAACAGATGTGGTATTGGGAGAATGTAAACTAGCCTTATTAGCTGATGGTGTTCTTGTATACCTAGCTCATCCTACATAATCGCTTCCAAAATTGTTGTATTTATTAGAGGAATATGAAGCTTTGTTGGGTTCTGAATTAATATTCTTAAAAAAAAAAGTTTTTACCTTTAACTATCATCAGGTCAGGTTGGGGAGCATGTACTGGTACACAGCATTGCCTCGCCCACCCCTTCGAAACACCTCAGGATCCCAGTTGGCAACCCCCAGGCTCACACACGATCCAGTCCCACCCTCAGTCTCTGTGGCGCAGCCAGGTGTTACGTGGGCATCCCCATGGCCTGGATCAGTTGCTCAGGTCCTCAGCAGAGAGGATCCAGTGAGCCGGATCACCCTCAGGGAAACGCACCACATGGCAGTAGTGCTCAGCTGCAGCCGCCCACAGGAAGGCTGCACACACCATGAATGGGATGGGGGAAAGCCTTCAGGAAACTGCCTGAGATCCAATGGGGTCAGGCCTGTTGGGGATCGGGGCTGGTGTGGTGCTGAGGCATCGCCTGCTGCACAGCAGCACTTGAGTCCTAATCTGAGGTGGCCTGTCCTGGTAGGAGCGTGGAACACCAAATCTCTTCTGCCTGATGACCAAATGATGATCTACCTTCCTATGTTTGAGAAAAATATGAATTAAAATGGGAGGTAGTATCAATGAAATATCTTGGAGTCAGTCCGTCCCAAGACACATCAAAGCAGTTGCAGCTTAATTATCTCCACTGAAATGCAAGGTTACAACCTGACATTTCATGATGGAACCTCATTGCCTTTTGAAGTTTAAGTTCCAGAATAGAACCAGTTAGGATAAATGTTTTTATCTCTACACCTATATTTATTTCAGACCCTTCCTGGAGAAATTCTCGCCCAGCGGTCTATTGAATAGGATAAAATAATATCAAGACATATATGGCAAAGAAGAAAGCCTAGAATTACATATAGAACTTTGCTGTTAAGTAGACAAGTTCTCATATTCACACATAAGGGATTTTTTCACAGCTTTGAACTTCTACAGGCAAATTGTGGTCTAGAATGAATTTTTTTCCAGATATCTCCATGGAACACTTATATCTCCATTAATAACACTGATAAAACAATTGAAACAAAAGTGGTTGAAATACTGAAAATATTTATTTTAGCAAGTGGTTTAACGCTATGTAATAAGATTATTTCTACATTATATAAAGGGTTTCTTAAGATTAGATCAGACACTATTTTATACATAATAGAAGATTGGGCGAAGATTATGCCAACTACAATGGAAATAACCTGTTCCACTACTTGCAGAGAATTTTGCTGGAAAGATATAACGTTTTTCATTACACTTCTCCAAGGACAACAGAGTGGAGATTGTGCGGGTCTGGTGAAGCCAATCATCATACGTTCTGGGACTGCCCCAATCTTGATCCACATTGGAAAGAAATTCACAAAACAATTGAAGATATTTTTAAAGTCCAAATCTCTTTTAGAGGGAATATATTGTATCTGGGAAATATTTCTTTTGAATCTTTGGAATGATAAAGATAAAAATTGATATTGATCAATTGATCCTAGCATCAAAGGAAAAGGCAATCACAAGAAAATGGAGAATTCTGTGCTTGTGGGGGTATTTTACAATGCAAATGATGCAGGGCATTGGGGTTTGGTCACTATCACACAGCAGTTACATATTTTCTCACAAAAGCCATGCCTTGAGTTTTGCAGTATTAATACATCTAACGGACGGTCCTACCTAAAACAACATTCAAATGCATTGATTTAATTGCTGCAACTTTTTGCAAAGAAAAAGACAGTAAATCGATCTTAATGCTTCCCAAGAAAAATGTTTAAGTAATAAAGAACAGTAATATAAAAGACGTGTGCAGGTCTTGTGTCAAGGTATAACCTGATATCTCAATTTGAATGTCAGATGTGAGATTTTGAGCTGGCTTTCAACAAAGATCAGTCTAATCCGTTTCGGGTTCAAGACATGAGTGTGTAAGCATCAGCTAAACTGTACTGAAAGGATCGTATAAATTCCCTTAAAGGTGCTGACCGTTCAGTTTATTCATGGAACCCCAACACCCAACATGGTTCTAAATTTTATATTTTTATTTTTAACCTACGAAACAAATAATCATACAGTTCTCTGGATTAAATAATCATAGTTACTTATATCCTCCACAAATTTTAATTGCATCTGCCACAGATGCAACACTCCTACCTATGATTCTTGAATCTGTTTTTTTTTCCTCAGGATATTTCTTCAGTTTAGGTGTCACTTTATAGAATGTATGATTTAGTGTTTTGGCATCAAATAACTACATAAAATGCCCAAATGGACAGGCCAGCTTGGTGGAGCATGTAAACTCCACTGCACAGCCCAATTGACTAGAAATAGCTTTTCTCCCTCTTTGACAGTGTTTCTCAATCCGGTCCTCAGGGACCCACAGACGGTCCACATTTTATTCCCTCCCAGCTCCCTGCCACACACTCTGTGGGTACCTGAGGACCGGAGGGGGAAACACTGGTCTGTGCCCATTCTTTTCAATTGCCCAGCATGGTCACCTTGCATAAGAATCGTGTCAGAGGATGATTTCCCTTCTACAGTACCTTTTCATTTTTTGGAGAATAATCATTTCGTTTGGTATGTGTGCATCAATCGTAAAATCTCTGCCTAGTTGCATTTCCTACCATTTCTATTTGAAGCCCATCCCAAAAAATGCCTTCTTTTTACTGAGACAATTTTACACCCTGGTATTTTCAGTAATGCGAGACATTACACAGATATTTCCGGAATTAGCACATTTCACTTCAGCTCAGCAAAACTGTGCCCTTGGTATCGTGCAGTTGCATTTTTTAACAGTTTTCTTTTGCACTTTTCTCCTCCCATATTTTCACATACTTATCATCATTGATGATCATTTCACACATTTATCATTTAATTAAACTATGGCTGCGATAAAACTAATTATAAAATTAGCAACTCCTCAGCTTATGTGCTAGATGGCTCTGAGAAATGTTTTGTAATTCTGTTAAATAATTTTACACATCAAGTCTGAACTTGGTTTGCTTTTCAGTCTTCCGGGGAAAAAAGGCATTAGCCGTCAATGTAGTGATTATCAGCAGTTATTCACTTTTTCTTTCAATTCATAAGAACTGTGGTCAGGGGCGTAGGAATGGGGGGGGGGCAGTGCCTTTATATTATTAAACTGTCCACCTAAATATCAAACTCTCTTTTACACCATTCAATGTGGTTTTAAAAGCTATTTTGCTGAAATAATATCCGGGGGAGTGGCTACTGTGGAACAGGTCCTGTGGCTTCTTTGGTTAAGGTAAATCGGGAACATGGTTCAATCGAGAGAAAAAGTTGTCAGTCACGGTAGATGCAGCGTAGGAACACAGCTCACATAGATATTCTTTTTATTTTTTTCAGTTTAAAACAATAGGTGGTTTGAAGATTATGAAGCAGACATAAGGATATCGTTACTATGGAAGCCCGTTCCGCCACAGGGGAAAAAATAATATAAAATTTAAGTCGAAATTTCGACTGAGTTATCTCGTTATTTCGAGATATTATCTCGAAATTTCGACTTAGTATCTCGAAATAACGAGATAACCATCTCGAAATTTCGACTTAGTATCTCGAAATAACGAGATAACTATCTCGAAATTTCGACTTTCGATTTTATATTATTTTTTCCCCCGGTGGCGGAAACGGGCTTCCATAGGATAGCTTAGATCTGTCTGATTTGATTTTGTGTTAAACGGACTTTTTCGTTTCAATTCAAAATTCATGTAGGCCTAGCGCTTGTTACGTTGAGAGGTGCATAGAAAAAACAATTGTGTGTAATTTATCACGGGTACGGGCGGGTAACGGGCGGAATGTTAACGGGCCCGGGCGGGTGCGGATTTAACTTTGAAATAATCACGGGTGCACGGGCGGGTGTGGTGCTGTACTCTGCGGGTGCGGGCGCGTGCAGGTCTCCAAAAGTGGACCCGTGCAGGACTGCGGCGTCTGCTGACCGCAGCTGAAAACCCCCTGGAAATACCCGACGTTTCATCTCTGACTCCCCTGCGCCCTCTGCATTACATAGTGGGTATTGCAGAAAGGCATACTGCTCTTAAGCCGTGTCCCAATTCAGAGGCTGTATCCTTCGAAGGACGCAGTCGGCGTAACATTTTTTTCTAAAAATCCATGCATTGAATCTAGGGAAAATGAGGATGCATTTCTAGGCCACATCTAAAGAAGCCTTCGAAATGAAACAGCCTCGTCGCGCCGCTGTGACGCATTTGGTCTTCGAGCGCAGCATTAGAAGGACATAATAATAATATCACATTATTTAAAATTGTTCGTCAAGGAGAAGGAGTCAATGACGACAAATTCTGACAAACACTATGATCAAAATTCATATATTAACACGGACATGATATTTAACCATGTAGCCTGCATAGCGTGGTCTTGTTTGTTTTTTCGGACACGTCTAGCCCTGGACACGTTTCTGCTTGTACAGACAGGCTGACGATCTCTGCCAAGGAGCATAAATCAGAAACTTTTAAAAGTTTCACTAGATAATATATGGATGTATTGTGTTGGATGAAATTATCTACTTTTCAACTACCCTGAAGTTTATTTGAAACAGTTTGTTTATATTACAAAATCAACCTTTTAAATAAGAAATAAGCCTATATCTTTCCACACTTTTCATATGTCTAATTATACTGTAGATCCAACCAAATAAATAATAAACTTAAAACATACTACTACTACTACTACTACTAATAATAATAATAATAATAGCAATAATAACAATTATCATCATCATTGTAAAATGACTATAGTATAATTTTTTCCCCATAATTGGTGATTCGTGTCGTGTGTTGGGAAGAACATTATCAGTATCAGAATACTTGAGCATATGTTATTGTTATGAACAGATTTCTTATTCATTACAATCTATTATAATTAATCTGTGTAAATAAATGTAAATCTATGCGTCAGTGGATGTGCGAGCTACTGCAACATAGAGATGTAACTCTATTGTCATAATTCGTGTTCATTTCTACGGCCACCTTAGACAGAAGTCTGGGATGGTTCTGAAAAATACAAATTGTATACGAGCGCCATCTCGTGGTCTTGCCGTGACTCGTGTGAAAGGTTTCAGATCAAGATATTGTCTGTTACTAATACATTAAACTGTAACCAAATATACGTCATGTGAAGGAAGCCTGTGGTAGTCTTTTGCTCGATTGAATCGTTTTAATCATAATCAGTGAAATTAAAGTTACAGTTTAAAAGGTAGTGTTATGTAATAAATTACTGCCAAAGTTTTTGTTGTTTTTATCTGTTCATTTGTGTTTTATAACACAGCAATCACAAAAGCCATGTTTTACTTGTTTTCCTCTTGCATGTAGATTATAGGGGATTTCAAGGCCAAAATGCCTTATGTTAAGGCAGGTCTTTTTCTGCCCTGTTCTTTTAAGATGCTTATATAACTAAGTCTGGTCTAGATATGCTCTTTTAGAAATACTTTATTGATCTCCATGGGGAAATTCTCTTTACGCCTCCCTCAACTTGCTCTCGGAAGGCAAGAATAAGCTGCCTGTGAAGGGCAGCTACCCATAGTAGCACCCAGGGAGCTGGGGGCTATGGGTTTTGATCAAGAACCTGCAGATATGCTGAGACCAGACTTAAACCAACTTCAGACTGCAGGGCCAGAGGCTTAGCCCACTGAGCCACACACTGTCCCCTAGACATACATACAGACATAAAACTGGAGAAAATCTTAGAAGAGCCCCAGGTGTCTGATCTCCCAGCTGCAGAGACAATGTGCTAAGCCCGGTGATAAATTTGTAATCAGCTAATAGACAGATGTGCTGGAAGGCCTTAATCTGATGTTGTTTTGTGACTCCTCCTGGTGGAGATGTGACAAAAATTTGTACTGAGCACTTTATTGGGGATACTATGCACTGTACTGGGATGGGCCTTCCTTCACTCTCAAATCAGCCATAATTCTTTGTGGCATGGATTCCACAAGAGGTTGTAAACATTCTTTTGGGATTCTGATCCATGCAGACATGATTGCATCACGTAATTTCTGCAGATTTGTCAGCCGCACATCAATGTGAATCTCCTGCTCTACCACATCCCGAAGGTGATCTACAGGATTCACATCCGGTGACTTGATGGCCACTGAAGAATAATAAACTCATTACCATGTTCATGAAATCAGCTCGAGATGCCTGTTGCTTTGTGACTTGGTGCATTATCATGCTAGAAATAGCCATTAGAAGATGGGTAAATTGTGGCCATGGTCAGTAACAATATGTGAATATGCTGTGTCATTCATGCAAAGAGTGATTGGTATTAACGTCCAAAAGTAAAACATTCCCTTCACCATTAGAGCACCAGTCCAGCCTGGAATGTGGACACATGCAGTTTGGGTCCATGGATTCATGCTATTGACACCAAATTCTGACCGTACCATCTGTATGCCTCAGCAGAAATCAGATCAGGCTGTTTTTCTAGTCTTCATCTGTCCAGTCTCAGTGAGTCTGTGCCCACTGTAGCCTCAGCTTTCTGTTTTTGGCTGACAGGAGTGAATCCCGACATGGTCGTCTGCTGATGTAGCCCATATGCCTCAAGGTTCAATGTGCTGTGCTGCTCTGCATTCTGGGATGCTCTTTTGCTCACCACAGTTGTACAGAGTGGTTATCTGAGTTTCTGTAGCCTTTTTATCAAGTTGAACTAATCTGCACATTTTTGTCTGACCTCTTTCATCAAGAAAGCATTTCTGGCTGCAGCTCAATTAAGTCCCTTGTGTATGAACTGGATGTTTTTTGCACCATTCTGATTAAAAATAACTGAGATCACATTCTTCCCCATTCTGGTGTTTGACGTGAACATTAACTGAATCACCTGACCTGTATCTGGATGGTTTTTATGCATCTCACTGCTGCCACATGACTGGCTGACTATTGTGAGAATAAGCAGGTGCTCAGTGAATGCATACGCACATGTATGTTATTTGAATAGCATGAAAACTTGAAATAATCTCAAAGTTGTATTTAGTGCTGACAAAACAAATGAAAGGACCAAGCTAATCACAGTCTTCTTGTACTGACTTTCGGCTTTTGAGGACCACATAGTCCCTCAAAAAAATGTACAATATCTGCTTTCCTGGGAATTACTACAACTGCCTGGTGAATTCTTGGCCTATTGAGTTTTGTTTTCCCTGTGAAAAATTCATTAGAGCTCACTAGTTCAACGTTTTTTTTAAGTAGCTATTTGGAGCAGGAATTACCGCTACCTTTCTGGGCTCAGTTGTGTATTCAGACATTCCTGTCTTGGCTAAAATAACAACAACAACACTTTCTTAGAAATAAGGTGAAGTGACACAAAGCCAAATGTCTGGAATCCTAGCTATTTGGAGGGAATAAAGCAGCATCGTACCTCCCTGTTTTATGTTGTCTGCAGAACTGTGATGTTATTTTTTGGCAGTAATATCAGCTTTCTGGAAGATTGAGATGTGTTGATTCTTTGTTGGCTTACAGTGGGCATGAGGTCCAGTTAAAGTGTTTTCTGTCAGCAACAAAAGCCTTGTAAGAAAACAACTTTGTAAATCATGAGCTTACATCATCAGCTTTGTTTATATACGCAGTGTTTATGTCTGCGGTAAAAGCGATGGGTCGTAACTCATGGCTGTCGCAGCAGGAACATCAGACTATCATTACTCAGCTGTAAGCCCCGCCACCACCACCAAACTGCTCTGGTAAGCCTGTACAGAAGGGCATGAAGATGTCACTCTACACTTGGTAATTTGGATGAAGTTGGTTTCTTTATGGGTTGTTGATTCAGGTATTTACATAGAGCAGGGTTCTTCAAATCTGGACCTCGATTCCAAATCCAGGCCTTGTTTTCAGTTCTCCCAGGTAGTTAGTTT
>JABJVO010000045.1:7367164-7380774 GCA_026770805.1 Boulengeromyrus knoepffleri
ATAGCGTATATATATATATTTGTGTGTGTATACCAGTGGCTGATTTTAAGTGTGATTTATATATCCCAGTATACCCTTTCATGTAGGCACATGCTGGTAATGATAATCACTATGGTAATTACTGGCTGATTACCAGCTGAACCATGAGACCAAGAGGAATTGCGACGTAATCACGTCTGCGGTTGTCACCTTGGACATCAGCTTATAACCAAACGTGTGGGGGGGGGGGATGCGCTTTCACAGCGCCCACCTTTGCCGGCTTGATCCCCAACCCCCAGCCACAGACTCAGCCCGCTCATCATCCGGCTCTGGTTTCCATGGCAACCCCGCTCTCAAATGACCGTGGCGTTCGGCTTTCAAGGCGTTTGAGATCCCTGACTCAACACAAAAAACCCAAATAACTAATTTTATCCTTCTTTATTGAAAGAGGAAAGTAAAGAAACATCAATGTAATCTTTGGCCATGAATATAATATCTACTTACTAATTCATTCATAAACGTGTTTTTATGGTTTTAAAACAATGGTGCTTTAAATTAACACACACAGTACTGCCACAATATTGGTAAGTACTTGACAAATCTACACCCTTGGGTGCAATAAATATTGCATATGCATTTATGATATATAGTATTACATATATTTACCTACCGTGCTAACTGGCTTTTGCAGACACAGGCCCAGTCTGACCTTAAACACCTGGCAGTCATGGACATGTTTGGTGACATTCCCTTTGACCTTGCTTTCAGTAAATAAAGCAAAGTGAATCACGGGGGCTGTTCTGCTGGGCTCCCATCTCATTACCGGGGATGGGGTGTGGAGTGAGATTGTGTCCCATCTGGGAATGGACAGAGCACGGAGGGGGGGGACTGAGTGTGTAGTAACCAGCATGCTTTGCACAGCACTTCACTACACTTTAAATGGACATCCTTATTTTGCCGAGTTTGATGTGTTCCTGGGTCAACAAGGGAGGGGCTTGTGTTTCACTTCTTTAACCAATCACAGTCTTCATCGTATGACATCATCATTATTATTGTTATTATCATCATCAAATATGAAACATTGCTCCATACAGCCTTTGCAGGTAAGCATGTTCCTACGTTTTGTGTCTGTGACTTGTCCCTTAACAAAAGGCTTGCACAATAAAATGGGTCCATTATAAATCTGTGCACCTTGCCACTTAACAGAAAACACTGGCTTTCATTAATGTGTTGATGTCATACAAGTAAGACTGTTTTTGGTTAAACACAAGCCACGGTGAACTCAGCAAAAACACGACACAGCACTTTAAATAGTGTAAATTATACATATATACATATATATGTATATTTGTGTATTTCTCTTAAGTGTAATTGTAGTAACTGTGTAATGTTTGCCATCGAGTGCATGTGTTTTGTTATCATGTGACCATGAGTGTTGGCTTCCCTGTCTGTGCCACTGCTAGTATTACAACCAATAGTGGCTGTTAATAGAGAGAGTAACTTCCATTCCAAAGAAGCTGTCATCTCCCTTATTAAAACGACTCACTTGCTCTCCACAATACATTTATTTGGGCTCTGATTGTGGGTCTGCTGCATTGAAAACACACTGTGCCTTCCAGGGCTGTGGCGTGACAAAGAACAAACAAGGTGGCAATGTGACACGTTGTTCTCGTTGATGTCTTTGATTTCTTCTTGTCTTTTGAAGTACACGTCAACGCCGGTCCAAGACACCGTTTGGCAATTTGCATAAAATAAAATTTGCTGATACCACAAAAACCAGCTTCAAACAACCAAATAAACCAGCTTTGCGTGATTGGCTGCATATAACTGATATATTTAATCATCATACCTGTGATGCTAGATATTTAGTGAACAGAAGCACATTTAAACGGTTTGATGGCCTTAATTTCTTCAGTTGGTGGCATTACTGCAATATCTCTGAGGTAACTGGGCAGCCAGAAATATGGGATGTAACCCGTCACTGGTAATAAATCTCGCTTCACAAAAGCGTCCTTGATGAGAAAGGTCAGCCTGCTTGACATCCAAGGGCTCGGGTGCATTTTGGGGGGGGGGATGTGAGCAGCTCTGGTTCCAAAGTAAACTCAGAGAGGCCCCCACGCCCCAAAGCCTCCCTGCTTTGCCCGGCTACGTCTGTCAGACGGCGGGGGCGGGAAATGCACCATTTAATGCTCATTTACAGACGGAGAGCCCTGGGTCAGGCCAGAATGGAGAGGGAGGAAAAAGCTCTGATCCCTGAGATTGGGCTGTGCTCAGATTTCTGATGGATCACCAGCAGCTAATGAACTGCTGCCTCGTTCTTCCATTTTTCATAAATGCTTGTAAATTTTACACCAACAACTGCTGTAGTTTCATATGCAAACTTTATTTGACATTGGATTTAAGTTATACAAATGGCACATAAGCGGAAAAAAATAACCACATTATCAAAATGATAAAAAAATAAAAAAGGAAGTCTTACCTTTATGAAATAAAGGGGATTTTTTTTATTTAACTCATTGATATTCTAAGTAAGACACAAACATTATCATCCTTCATCCTTGCCTTTATAAGCCCTCTTTGCCCCAGAGTTTTCCTCGTGTTTCCTAGGACACCCTGGCCGCTTCCCCGTATCAGGGGACCTTTTCTGATCGAACCCGCTGCCCTTGAGGCCAAAATAGGCAATGCGGAAGTGTGAGGTGGGCTTTCAGAGAAGCGTAGCACCAGTTTTCAGAGCACCTTGGGGCTTGAGGAGTGTGACGTGCAGTTTGATTTGGGGGGCAGTGCTGCTCTGGGAGAAATCGAGCCCCTTGAAGTGCATGCTCTCAAGAGGCTGTGTTCTCATTGGTTGATCATCTTTGTGTTCATGATTCCCCGCCCCCTCTTGGTGATTATGAAGGAGTGCCCATGATTACAGAATGCATTTGGCTCCGAAGAGGTTCAGACTTCCCGACCCGCCATTGGCCTGTGAGTGAGGTGACCATGGGGTTGCGCAAATTAATTTGAATTTTTTTATTGGTCACTTAGGAAAAGGGTTTTGACTCCCACTCCCCCCCCCCAGACTATGATAATGCCTGTGCCTTGGAATGGGATTTTTCCAGACAAAAAAAAAAAAACAATTTGTGCATTTCCAGTAAACTCCAGTAAACAAAGTGATGTGCTGTATGACGGCTCCAGGGAAAAGGAGCAGGACTAAACTCTCCACAAGAATCTGACTAGTAGAGGAGGGCTCATCATCTGATGTTCTGAAACATCATCCACAAAGTGTTGAACCTGCAACATTACCTTAGAGCTTCTAGTAATACATACTTTAGGTTTACAGTTACACAATTAACACAGCGGCAATGAGGCAACTCCACCACAGAGGGTGACAATTCACATTGTATAATTATTATTATTTTTTTTTAATAAAAATAAGACATTTCTCGGTTAGATTGTTTTGCTCCAGGTCTTGGGCATTAATGAGATGAGACTCATTTCCATTTCAGTTGCCACTCCATCTGGCCAAATGACACTGAGGGTTTAAGTGGTATTTTCAAGAGGTGCTACTTCATAAATTTCCACTAAAATAAACAGAATATTGCAAGGAACATTGTGCATACAGTTTCCAGTTGTCTGGGGCTGTATATCTGAAGCAGTACTGGATCTCCTACATACCAAGAAACAGAAGAGACAGGCTACACATTCAAACTTCAGGCGGTTACTGCGAAATACTATGATCAGTCTTCTGGCTTTAAAATACTGAGCGCTGGCAATATACAGAGAGGCTTAGACTTTCTTAAAGCAGAGGCAGGGCTGAGAGTTAGTTTATGATGGAAGGGGATAGTTTGCAGGAAACTCAAACATCAGCGGATTTGATGAGGAGACTAGATCTCACAGCTCTATGAACGTGCATGTGGAGGACTGGCTTGCCGGAAGCGCGACCGATCAAATGCGGCAGAGAAGGCGGTTTAACAGGAAGCCTTCTAATGCAAGAGGACACTGGCCTTCCTGGAACCACAACGCGAACTATCTGTACGGGACCATCGTTCTTGTGGCTGAGGTGCTAGCCAGGGCGAGTACTTTCATTTCTGCTTGGGTTGGTGGTAAGATCATGTGACCATATGTACTCATACTATTTTCCTTTTTTGTTATGGTTTTTTTTCCCTCAACTACATTTTGATATTTGTGTATATCAAACTTTGGTTTTTGTCAAGAGCAGAGTTGCATTGACCAAAGTTACTGCCAAACAAACCAGATTTGGGGGGTTTATTTCTGAGCTCTGCCGTGTCGGAGGTCACTTTGTGCTGGGTGGGGGGGGAGTCTGTGTGAACCACAGAATTGCCGGCATGTCAAGTCTGTTTCAGACTGATTCAGCTACCGAGGATAAGTTTCGGCCACTTAAACGTCACATGCATGCACGTTACAGAAAACTCATAATCAAAATGAAAAACGGAAAATGAATGAAAAAGATGAACATTGAGAAGCCACAGTGGTGACTAAAGTGCTGCTAGTACTCCCACATGGTGGAGCTCTCCACGGCGTCGGCGTTGGCCTTCAGGACCCCGGCGTGGTCCCCCTTCAGGTACTTGCCCTCTGTGGTCTTGATGGCCACCTTATTATAGTCGCAGAACTCCAGCAGGAAGTGGACCGGAGTGTCGCTGCTGCTGGTCACCGTGGACTCGCTCCCCACCATCCAGTACTTTCCAGTGCAATCTGGAGGGGGGGGGGGCGGGGGGGAGAGAGTACAAGCCTGAGCATCAGCAATTGTGGGGAGTCACTGATGCTTCAGCTTTTGTGGTGGGCCTTTGGAATCTTGATTAGATACATCTATGCATAGATGAAACTGCGTTTGCCTCAATCTTACTCTTAGAGTGTAATCTTACACCAAGCACAACACCAGCATTTAGCTGCACATAGGTAACTAATAGTGTGGATAGTTCAGGTCCAGAAAATCAAAATTCAGACCAAAATCTTGTTTCAACCAACCATTCAGCATAAAGAGTCACAGATACAGATTACTCAACTGGTTGGCTGAAACAAAACCTTGGCGAGGATGTTTAATTACTGGGCCTGAACTATACACCTCTGGTAGCTGATTAGTCCTGCTGGGACTGACCTCTAAGGCTATAGGCCCCATTGTCAAAGTCCAGCTGAAAGACATCATAAGAGGAGCGGTTGCAGTCCAGGGTCCCGGTCACTCTCCGGCACCCGATGAAACCATGTTCCCCTCTCAGGACAATCAGGGGCCTGTTGATGAGCTTCATCAGGAACTCCTCTGTCTCTCCTAGGCATGAATGGAGCAGAACGTATCGGAATTTTAATATATATGGCTCGCACATTATGCTGAAGGAAGGGTGTGACTCAAGAGCCTCTTGCAAATGCAGCTGTGCTCAGTTGTATCTGATCTCTAGACCTTGAAATTCTGACCTTGGCAATGCCAACAAATGGAAACACAACACCAAGGGCAGCTGTGGAGACCAACCCTCCCTAACTCACCCGCCGATTCGATGGTCGCTGCTAGCTGGCCGTTCTTCTTGGCCGCCACGTATTTCCCATTGGCGGCCCTCAGGGTGATTTTCCTGTCACGCCACTCGATGTCAAAGTAGCAGTTTGCAGACCTGGAGGCACAAACCAAACCGCAAGATGATTCAAGCGACCAAGCGATAGTGATCCCATTGCTAGTGGATAGATCCCAATTTCGACAGCAAATACATATTTTTCTGTTTAGAAAAGCACTGCATGTTCTGCATATTCCTATATCTCTTTGTTCCTGTTGGAGTGGAAAAGCCATGTATGAGTTTTAGTTACAGTTATGACTATAGAACCTATACCACTAGTCTACTGCAGCAGCAAAGGTTTAAGTAAAGTGATGACCTCCCGGATCATAATTGATCCCCTGCTTGTCACATGTTTTCGGCAGTGATTTCCTGATTGTGCTGCCTATTGGGTCATTTGACAAAACAGGAACATGTGCAATTGTTTAGGTGGTTCTGGGTTGTCCTACATAATGTACTTTGATCTCTCACCCTGAGTTTGAGTCCACCTTCATAGGTACCAAGATTATAAGAAATTTGACTGGGATACCAACTGGCAGATGCATAGCTTTGAGTTTTTTTAATTTGAGGTTTATAATAAAACATTGAACTTTCTACAAGGCCTTAGCTAAAAAACTCCACTGAAAGAGTTAGACTTAAACTTGCCACTACAGCACCTTGAACTCAAAGAATGACATGACATGGGATAGGAATTTAGTTGAAATGACGGGTTATATGAACTCATAACCTTGTACAGCTCTGAGTATTAGTAGATCCATGACACCAGACACATTGATCAGCTCATCACTATATATCTACAGCAGGAATGTGGCTGTGAGGACTGATGATTCTTCTGAACGCTAAGGGGACCTAGCAGGAGGAAATGGACACACACTAGGCTTGGGCTCACTTTGTAGAAGCTGTACACTGCAGTCCACCGTTGGCAGTCAGGGTCCAGTACTTCCCAGTGCAGGTGCGGAAGGCACACTTCTTTGTGTCCTTACTGATTTCCATCTGGAAGGTCTCCTGGTCGCTTTCCTCATCTTGGTTGGCTGAAAGGTCCATTCCTGAAAAACAAGCATGTCCAGAATCGGCTAAGCGTGCTGGTCTAACGTAAACAATGAAACATCAAATGGAAGGCTGACTTTTTGTAAATCTTATTTACAAAAATAAAAATTTACACTTAAATCAGACACAAAAATTATTTGTAGATATACTTTTGTAGAGATTTGCGATTCTGCCTGATCTCCATAGACATTGTGATGGTATTTTTTCTCTTTTCTTCTGTGAATAATGAACTCTGTGAGTAATGACCATGGTGTCCAGGTGTTCCCACATCTTTTGAACTTATTAAAAGCTCAGTAGGAAATCCAGGCCCTTCCACTCTGCTCAGTGACCTTTGCAGACCTATGAGGATCAGCCTCCAACATCTCCGGGAGGGAATAGCCGTCCTCTGGGACTCCCAGTCCTCACACATGCCAGAAATCTTAGTCAGGCAACAGTAGCCGGATCCACAGACCACATCCTCTGCAAGCTAAACCTGACTCCTGATACTGTTAGAAAGCAAGACATGAGACAGCTACAGAAACCCACTTCAGAGTGTGTGGACACAGCTGATACCTAATGGAAAATGTGGTTTAGTTACATCTTAATTGACAGGACCACATCACTATGCCACACTGGGAGTATTTACAGGAGACCCTGCAGCCACATTAAAATTCTGCCCTGACTGAGCCACTGAATAAAGTGCATTTTATTTGAGCTATTGAGGTACTAATCATGTGGCTCCACTTTCTCCATCTGCTCAGGATATATAAGGAGTTAACATAATGATACATATTTCTGTATGGAACACATGTACAGCATAAAGGCCTGGATGGGGTAACAGAGGGCAGCTTCCCAAGTTCCAAAAGGGGAAAAGCACATACGTAAGGAGAGGGTTATTATCGGAAAATGTATCTTTTCACGTCGTGAATCCATCTTTAATTGGCATCGTATGCCTTCAGTTTTGTCATCATTCACTCTTCTATCCAATCATTTCAAACTATCCCCATCTCTGCCTTTAATTACTTTGGCAAAAGATGGTCTCTTCGGGAAGATTAAATTTCCACAGAAATATGCGAGTATGACTGAGTGAGCGAGTGAGAGAGGGAGAGAGGAGGGAAAGAGGGAGGGAGGTGGGGAACAGGGCTGATGAGAAACACATGGGCCAAAATGGCTGCTTAGCAGAGCTGCCGCGGTGGACATGAGGGCCTAAAACGAGCCGTAAATCCATCTGGGCAAGAGGAACTCCTCTTCACTCTCCACCAACTGTAAAAACGAGCTTCTTAGTGAACCTGCTTCTTTGCTTATTTGCTTTTCTGTGATCTTTCCTGATATGTCAGCTTCTGGTTAAATTCAACATGGGAGCCTATCGGTGAAAATAGTCGCAGCTGTTAAACGTCTGTAGATAAAGCAGCGCTCACTCCTCGCAGCCTCCAGAAGCCAGCGTCAGCACCACTAACCAGCAAGCACATCTCCAGAGCTCCTTAGACGCACTTAAGCTCTCTCCGGCAGCCTTTGTCCTCACAGATGACCTGTCCCCACTGACCTCCCAACAGATATGGTGTCTCTGTCCATTAAGGCAGCTTGCCGAGGGTCTGGGGGGCCCCGGCTAACAGACCACGAGTCGCACTTCTAGAAGCCCATGCCGACCCGAGCTTTCTGGTGAAATAAGAGCCCATCGCAGAGGAATGGCTATGGCGTCGAGTTTGTCCACGCTCACTCTTTGATGCATATAAAAAGCAGAGAGGAGCTGCAGAGAAGAAACGCTTAGAGGACTGGGAAAATGGGAGAGGAGAGTCCGCACTGTGCAGCCTGTCATTTTAAAGCCACATTGGGCCCTGGCACCAGAGCCTGGAGATTAAACGCCAGAATCACGGACGGCTTAAATGCTGACATGTGCTGCAGGCAACCCTAAAACCAAACCCATTATAGTTAGATGTCCACATGAAAAAAGTTCCTCTAAATCATTAGGGAACCAAGAGCAGAGCTACGGGAGCTTTTAACCTGCAGCAGGATTAAAGGCTTTTCTAAAGCATGTTATTTTACTCCCTTATTGGTGGACTGAGACTAATGTCCTAAAGAGGCCACCATTGTTCAGGGGGGCTGGGGCCTTTCAGCCGGGGGGTGCCGGGAGAGCCCTGGGGGGTGCGCTCTGCCTTTGTTCTTTGGCCACAACCGGTTCCTCGCACACGAGCAGAAAATGCCGAACGCAGCCACTAATGTAATGAGCTGTGGTCTAAAGGCTGCGCCGCTAGGTAAACAGGACGGGTCTGTGACCGCCAGGTTAGCGTCCGGCTAGTGCCTCTACAAACTCCATAAATGGCCGGCCATTGTCTGATTATTTGCTTATGCAGATGACAGCTATGTCCGCTTGTTTGCTTTTTTGCAAATCTATTTATGGTCCGGCCAGGAAATCGAAGGCGATGGCGCACGACACTCGTCTGGACAAAACAGCCAGCGACAGAGGCTGTTTATCCAGCAGCTCGCCTGGCTTGGCCCGCTCAGAGGAGGGCCCAGAACGCTCCACAGAAATGTCTCATTAGAGTCTTTCAAGCCGCGGCTGGGCAAATGAAAGGCCTTTGACTGACAAAAGGGAGCGTGCACAAGAGAGGGGCCTCGTCGCTCTCTATTCTACAGCGACCACGTGCAGCCGCCGGGGCCCCTGGCATCCAATCAGCCGCCTGGTGGGTCGGGCCACATCCCGCGCCAAAGCATTCACACACTATCATCCCGAATGGAGAGCAGCTCTTTTCTTAAGAAATCAAAGGGCATTCTGGGAAAGTGGTCAGAGAATGCATTTTGTAATTATGACAACATGTGCTAGTCTTGGTTACAATTTCATGCTTTTGTCAGACATTTTGTTTAAAGTATTAGGATAATTCTAATTCATTTCATAAAATTAAATATAACAAAGTCAATAAAGAAGGATATAGTTTCTCTTAGTAAAATATTGCATGTCTATTCTTAAATAATTCTGTCGTTTGGCCTTTTCTCCAGACAAACATGATGGCTACCCATTTCACACTCTTTTGAGCTATAGCAACAGTTTTAGCAGCATAATCACAGTTTAAGTGGCAAGCATCAGATTTAGTGTCACAAATACTGTAGCAATCCTCCCTGAGCCCAATTCTTGCTAAACTGCAAGACATTAAAGCAAACAACTTTAGTGATACTCCGTTGACATTTTCAATACAGCAATCAAAATGTAAACCAGAAAAAGAAAAATATCACTAAAAACCAAATATAAAACTAAAAATTGGTGAAGTGCTGGAAAGATCGCGTTTTCTTACCTTTTGCCGACCTTTATATTCTGTTGTATTTTAAATAAGACCGCATACTTTAGCCAAAGGGGTAGTGCTGACGCCAAATGACCTTGCCTGAAAATCACTTCGACTACTAACGTGAAATCAGTGCACGTTTCATACAAAGCGAAAAAATTATAAGGCTGTTTCCTGCAGCAGGAAACAAAAGCTTTCTGAAGGTAAACGCATAGCTACTGCTGACTTTTCCCTGATCGATCAAAGCTTGGAGTGATTGTAGCGCGTTTGAGCTTTTTTTTTTTTTTTAGTTTACTTCTAATTTATTGTCTCCTGTTAGGGGGAGTATAATAAAACCACGGAATCTCCGAAGCTTTGTAAGAGGCCGAGAGAGAAGGTCATGGTTGGATTTACAGCTGTGCTCTCTGGAATCGCATTTGCAGTCCTGCGTGTGCCCATTATGTCTTTTTGAAAGGTGTATATACAAAGTATCAGCTTAATGTTCCTTTAGTTTACCGAATGTCACCTTTTATGTAAATCAACTTGAAAACATTAACCAATTTGTCTGTTAGATTTAATATTATATATATTATATAAATCACATTTTTAATAACAATATACAGCATGCACATTGCGGGTGAATGGACACTGGAGGTCTTACCCTGCCTGGTAGACACATTCCTGTCGTTTCCAGAGGTTAGCACCACTTGTGGGTGGCTCTGTTCCAGCACGAAGAGCTCGTCTTTCCCAACCTTGCTGCTCTTGCCAGATTTCATGGTCCCACTGGGGCCCGAGGGAGCCAGGTACTTCCCTTCGCAGTCCCTGAAGGCGACCTTTCCCGACCTGAACTCCAGCGTGTAGCCGGTCATTTTGTCGGGCTTCTGAGCCAGGGAGCCATCGTTCTTCAGGAACCGATTGTCCGATGTCTGGAGGTGGTATTTCTGGTCCTGGAAGACGAGAGTGATCAGGGAGTCGACGCCCCATGGGACATCCCTGTCAATCGCGATCTCGTCCACCTTTGAGCTCAGGTGGGCGTACCTCTTCCTGGTGATGCTGTAGATGTTGACCTGAGGGTGCATGGCGATGTGGACGCTCCATTTTTCCGCCACGGAGATACTCTGGGCAAAGCAGACGATGCGGTCCTCGGTGCCGCCCAGGTAGCGCTTGTGCGGCTCGGACTGCAGGGACCAGCGCCCATCGTCGTGAGCTGTGATGGTGAACTTGCAGTCCTCGCCGGGGGTCTCGCTGTCACATGTGATGTTGCCATCCTTATCAGCCGCGATGTACCTGCCGAGGTGGCTCTTGAGGAAAACCACGTTGGAGTCGTCGCCATCCTGCTCCAGGGTCCAGATTTGCTTCTTCTTCATGCTGGTGGCTGAGGCGTTGATCTTAAAGCCAAACGTTTCGGCGGTGAGGTATTTGTTCCCGCAGTTGATGAGCCCAAACTGGATTTTGAGCATGTCGCTGGTTCCGTTTGCCGTCATGGTTGTAGCTAGGGCAGAGAGCGAAAGCGCTGGGTCTGATCGGGTTATGTGGTGGATGCGATGCTTGTGCGGATGCTTTGTCCAAACCGGGAGCGCGTACTGAACAGCAGCCTCAGACAGCCCGACGTCCAGCCAGACAGATGCGGCTTTTATACGGACGGGTGATGTCAGGCTGCTGGCTCCGCCTCCGCCTTTAAATTTGAGCCTGGAGGAAAAATCTGCCGCAAAACGCCGATGATCTGCAGAGAAGCGCTGTCAGCAGGAGTCTTTTCCAGCGCCAATAGGTGTGTCCCTTAGAAACCGGTGCAATGTGTCTGCCCTAAAATCAGAGATCCTGATGCACGGAAAACACGGCACTTCTGCGTCACCGGAAAATGTTAAAACAGATGGATGGTCTGCGTGAAATGAATTTTAATCGAGAGTATTGTCTTGCATCTATTCTTAATGGTCGTTGTTTCTTGTTTTATTGTTGGTTTATAACACGCATGAATGCCAGTCGGTAAGCAGACGTGTGACGAGAACGTGTCGCTTCTGATATATTATCCCATCACCGGCGACAGAAAACAAGGAGGACAAAACTCTGTGTGTCTGATCACACAATGATCTATTCATAAGCGTGAAAAGCTGCTCAGAAAGGGCGAGAAGATTGTGAACGGCATACAACTGCTCCGTCCACATAATATTGGTGTAACTTTGACAGTATAAAATACAGTTTTTATGAGATGACCGCAATTTTCAGTATGTCCTATGAAAGGATCGGGATTTCAATGGGTGTATGCTACTATGTCTCATTAGATGCTTTCAATTTCTTAAATAATATATGCTTTTCTAGTTTACTGAAGTAGATCATTTTGTGCTGTTATTTTGGTCCCTTTGTGTTACTTTTCATTGTGCAAGTGTGAGCAGAACTGAAATGTTTTCATGCAACAAAAAGTGGAGAGAATTAGCATTGAAAGCTGGGCCCCAATGCAGCCTCTGCTGAAGAATAGGACCGTAAATATGCCACAGAGTGTGAATGAAGTGACTGATAGGCTAATGTTTGCTAGGACTGGTCGCTGGGTGTCAGTTACTGCTATCGTACAGGTTCACAAATCGAGATCCCGCTTGTGTTGTGGAATGGACCTGCTGTAACGGGTGACTGACTATGTCTCACATGTCCACACCAGGATAATGTGAGGTGAGGAGTTGAGAGTGGCCCATCTGGAGATCTCATCACCGGGGGGTGTTGGGGGGTCGATGCGGGTGAGGTCACAATGGCCCAGCATCGTGACATATTCCGTGAGATAATCATGCAGACCCATGCAGACCCAAGCATCCATCAAAGGCCAGTATGTCTGACAGATATCTGACTTTGCAACAGTGTTTCTGTTTGTGCTGAGGTATCCGGCAGCTACGAGACCTTGGCTGGGAGCATGTCAGGCCTGAGCCCTCCTCCCCCACCCTGGTGATATCACTGGGGGCTGTTTCTGTGTGGTCCCCAGTCTCTCTCTCCCGACCTGACTTCCCTTCCGCTATGTCCTGCAGTAGGCTGGTGGTATGCCTCTTCCTATGCTCCAAGCTATTTCGCGAATGCGTTATCTGTACTGCTCATTCTGCGATACATCTCTACACCTCTGCCTGGACCCCCTGGCAGATATGGAGCTGAGAGGCCAACAGCAGACAGCTGCGTGACATATTTTGCATTTCTGAAGAGTTCGCTGAACTTCCTCTGTGGATTCCAGCTCTGGAGCCGCACTCGGGTGGGCTGGGAGTTTTCGGGTTGCATCGTTCAAGGTTCGGCGCTGTTTCTGCGCTGGCGTCAAAACCTGCTTGGCTTAATTCATTAGCACCATCAGCAAAAAGAGTCCTATAGGAGCTACGTTGGTGGGGGAGGGGCTGAGTGGAGCTGTGTGTGTGTGTGTGTGTGTGTGTGAAAGAGTGCAGACCCCAATAGTTTCTCACATGCTCTCCCCCCTCCCCATCTTGCCCCTTCACCCTTTCTGCATGGGTGCTATCTCCCATTCCAGACGGTCAGCTCCTTTGTCCATGATGAAAGACGTCCGTTTGTGTGCAGGGGAGCAGGGGCTCGCATACCACAGCCATCTCCTCCCTCCATCATTAGCGGAGACCGCTAGCAGGGCCACTGTTTGCTTAAGATGAGAAGATGCCAATAGCAGAACGAGAGATAAGGAGCCATAAAAGAAGACTGTGGCAGAATGTTTTGTTTTCATAATTCGTGTTAAAGCTGTACATGGTTTCCCTGTTGTATGGTCAGATAGATAGATAGATAGATAGATAGATAGATAGATAGATAGATAGATAGATTTAGAGAGAAAGTGCAGGGATGACAGCAT
>JABJVO010000045.1:7412433-7424054 GCA_026770805.1 Boulengeromyrus knoepffleri
TTCTGATGAGCCACACCTGGCCCTGGTATTTACCTGAGAACAGGTGTGGCTCATCAGAAGCCAGGTAGGATTGAAAATCGATTGTATAGTAGCTCTCCAGGACTGTAGTTGGAGACCCCTGGTTTAAGATATGTGCACTGGAGGATTCTTTTGTAGGGCCAAATTCAGCTACTTACCGTCTATCGAAATGACCAGAAGCCCTTCCTGTTACCTAAACTGAGCTGATATGAGCACTGTGCAAGCAGAATGCAGATGCAAACACGGCTAAGGCACCTCTCAGATTTCTGTCAGCTTCTTATCTTCCCAGGATTTACATTTGTCAGAATGTCTTTTCCATTCCCGTATAAGAATGAAATCCCGCTATTCTGTTTTAAAGGTGCCAGCTCAAGTGGGATGTGAAAGGATTGGGGTTGTCATGGAGAATCCCCACTAGGATTTTTGGGTCAAACCATCTTTGATCAGGATCTTTGGTGGGGTCTAGAGAGGCCTATCCCAGGATGTAGAAAAAAGGGAAATGCCAAAGTTGGCTAAGTTAATATTGCTTTGGAGGAGGATGTGAAAACTGATGTTCCGAATGCCATTGACTTTCTTGGCAACACTCTAAATATAATATTATAAAATCTAACTACCCCTACAAATGTTCACTTTGAATGTCATTCAAGGTTGAAACCTTGATCAAAAACAAACATTAATATTACAAAGACTGTTTCATTAAACTCTTCTATTCAATTTTTCAGTTGCACGGAGAACCCTAAATGGTGTCAGTTTCCCCAGGTACTTGGGTGTAGTTTCATCCCACTCCTCCTCTAACACTTCTCGCCAACATGTAGACCAAGCTGCCCCCCCCAACAAAAAAATGCTGGATGTGATTTTGATCAGGTGCCTGTGTGGCCAGACCATCAGGATCAAACATCTCAAATCTGCGTTCATCGATCTGTAATACAGGTTTCAAATTTACCCATTTCTTTCAGTTTTCGGGCTTCAGAAGTGCTCTCATTAACATTACAGGCCAGCGCCCTGGCATTCTCTCTGCTGTTGTAGGTGACACTGGCATTTGACTGCTCAGTCAAGCTGCCAGCTGGGGAACCATGAGGCATCAATTGGTATCTCACATGAGACTGGTGTACTTGTCCTCTACTATGGTTGAGCATCTGGGCTGCCCCCTGCCACCACCATTCTGATGTTTGATCTAAGCATCGACTGAAGTTCTTGACTAGTGTGTGCATGATTTTCATGCGTTGCGCTGCTGCCATATGATTGGCTGATTATCTATTTGCATGGATGAGCAGCTGCACAGATGTTGCTAATCAAGTGGCCAGTGATTGCATGTGTGGGTGTGATTCTGGTCCTTGTTGACATGCTTGCATTACAATTGCAGCAGATGTGTCGGCTGCACGTTCATGAAACAACCCAACCATGCCACTACATTCCAAAGGTGCGTTATGGAATTCAGGTCTGGTGACATGGGAGGTCATTGTAGTACACAGAACAGTCGTGTTCATGGAAGCAGTCTGAGATGACTCTGCCACGATATTGTTGGAAGTAGTCAGTAGAAGATGGGGGAAAATTTTGGCCATTAAGGGAAGCACATAGTTAGTATCAATTCTCAAATAGGCTGTGGCATTTAAAGGATGCTTCATTTGGGAGCCCAATGTGTGCCAAGAAAACATTCACTGCCTCATTACACCACCACCACCAGCCCGAACTGTTGACACAAGGCAGGTTGCATCCATTGATGCATGGTATTTATGCCAAATTCTGACCCTACCATCTGTGTCTCAGCAGAATTTGAGATCCATCAGACCATTTTTCCCCCCTCTCTTCGGCTGTCCAGTTTCAGGTGAGCTCATGCCCGGTGTGGCCTATGGTTTCCTGTCAGCTGAGAGTAGTGGAAGCCCCATGTGTTCTTCTGCTGTTGTAGCTTATTGACCTCAAGGTTTGTTTTCAGAAAGGCTTTTCTGCTCGCCATTGTTGTAAAGTAGGGCTGTGCATCAGGCGTGTTAAATTATGGCTGTACCTAAGCTCTGCAGGGTGGTAGCTCTCCTGGAGCAGGATTGGGCAGCCCTGTTGTAGAGTGTGTGTATATTTGTGTAAAATGTCCCAGCTCTCTTCCAGGTGTTTTGGAGGTGGGGTGTAGCTCGGTATAGACCCCTAAACCACCTGCCTGGAAGGTCATGAGTACATGTTCCTTGGATACCAGAAAAATCATCAGCATTTCACCCTTGACCTGTTTTAACCCCAGTTACCTCAGGGATGCTGTGAGGCAGCTATATGATGCTCACTTGTACGCTACTCTGGACAAAACTGTCTGCTAAATGTAAGCAAATATGTCCGTGGTTGTTGTGAATAGTCTGCTGTGTTAAGAGCCGTCAGGAATATTTAGCATTAATATTTCAGGTTCAAATGCACAAGATCGAGAAGCACATACATGAATTATAAATAACACATAGTATATGAGGGGAGCGATTTCCAGAGTATGTTCAGGGCGTTCTTGCAGACCACAGATCTCCATATCCGCTTCTTATCTCACCTCTTAGATGGCATTCCTCTGAAGGTTGCTGATCTTGAAGCCCGGCCAGATGTTACCATAATCGGCATCACAAGTGTTTCCGCTTACCCAACTGGAAGCTGGGGTCTGTGGGCTTAACCACGATGGGTCCCAAAGCTCAAAGATACCAAGTGATCACATGAGTATGTCCAGGACAGGAACGACAGTGTGAAAATAGGAAAGGGAGCAGTAATGGACTCAATTTAAAAACAATAAGCTTTTTAACTATGAGAGCAGGTACTGGGAAAAGGACATGCTGGTGAGCCCTAAGCAGAAGGCCTTTAGGAACAGTGGAGGTGTATGTGGGGCGAGTCGCTGTCTCCAACAGAAAACTATATGTTGATTTGCCAAAATGAGATTTAAAAGTGGAATTTTCACATGTTTGGGCACCCTGCCAATCAGTACTGTAACTCCTTTGGAGGAAATGGCTTCTAAACATTTCTTGTACCCAGCTTAGTGTTTTCTTTTCTTGCTTTATGACTCTTAAGCTAAATATTCTTAGTTCTTGTATGCGGCATTTTAATAATCAGTCTGGGTTCTGACACCCGTTTTGGAAGCTTAATGCATTGTTCTTCTAAGTAGTGTGGTTGTCATGTTTAGGGTTATCTTGTCTAACATCGTCCCTCTTTCTTCACTGGGGGAGATCAGCTTCCCATACTTGTGAATATTTAGTCGAATCCATTCTTGCTGTGCAGAATATGGCGCCACAGCCATAAATGGCCCATAATGAACACACTTGTGTGATTTTTCTCCTGCAGATTTTGTGACTGTGGCCAGAACAGTTTGTCTCAGTCCACATTGTTGGTTTTAATTTAATTCTGGTGTGCCGAATGTCAGTGCCTGGAAGGGCTGCTGACGTTTCCCCCACACAAGTCATTTTTGTGGATCGTTTTCCCATCCCGCAGATCAGCTTTGCAAGTCTGACTAATCTACAAGCAGCTGTATCTTTTTTCTAAATCTTTCTTTTCATGATTAGTTAATGTTTCTTAATGCAGATTTCAGTCTGGGAGCATTTGTGTGTAGTTTCATCGCCTTCTGTTGAGCCTGAGGCTGTTGAGTGTGCGGATCAGCCAAAGGGGTTAGTTGGGTCCAATTCTGCAACTCTGGCCCTGTCCTTATGATCAGACCTATAGAATATTTAGCCAACCAAAACTTGGCACATGCTGCATTGATTGTATTTGTACTTTTATTGGATAATTGTATTTAGTCTTAAATCCATCAGAGTGCATTACAATGTGAAGAAGCAGAGTGTGAGATCAGCCACGGCTATGGGCCTTGGTCAAAGGTGAAACGATGATGCGATGACTACAGGATTCCAACCTGCAACCTTCCACACGCAAGCAGAGTCCTAACCCTTAGAGCTACTCCCCATGCTCAGAGTAACCTGACTATACCTGGGTACGGAGAACATCTGGGCATTATTAAGGGGCACGATCAGGAAGACTGGCCTGCTGAATATAATCCCAAATGGGCTGTGTGAGCCATACATTGTCCATGAAAAATAACACAAACACATGTACTATTGTGCCAAAGGATAATGATCAACTTTGTTGTTGTTGTTTGTTCTTCTGCCTCAAATCCATCTGGACGCAAGCTCGACATATGACCACAACTACCAAGTGATCCATATAGGAACTGAGCTAGTGGTGAAGTAGAACCTGGGTTGTCTATAGACTGCTGGCCTCCCTTTCTCTGGCAGTGTTGAGGAGTCTGGAGATTCAGGGGCACCTTGAAATATAGTCATTTCTCCACTGGATCAAGGTGGCGGGTAACTGATTTCACACACGGCTACTCGGGCATGCCCACATACTGGAGGAACCAAACCTCAGCCACTTTGAATATCTGGGGATGCTTCGAAAGAGTGTGAGTGCATTGCCCTGGAAAGAGAGGGCTGCCACATGACCCTCACCAGTAGAAGCGGGGGGAAGATACCATGATACCTGTATACCTGACCATGTAATGTTGTGCATCATACTTGCACTGACTGATTCCCTGGAGTCTTCATTGAAGGTTCCATTGCCCTACCCTCCCTACCCCCACCTCCCCCCTCGCCCAAGGTACTGTCCATTCTCTGTTAAACCAAGAACAAGCCAATAATGGGCTCTGGCCTCGGTGTGATAGCCTTGAATACACAAAACGAGCACATACTTCTGCCAGTGCAGCACTGCTTCGCAATCACTAATAAATGGATAATGAATGAGATTCATCCGGCAGTCCTCGGCCGCACTCTCCAACCACGACTCCTTTCAGGGGATGAAGAATTGCAGCTGTCATCAAGTGAGGTGACTGAATTAGACGCATCTGCAGATAAGCGCCGCATAGCCTGCTGGAAGCTCGCGCTGCAGTCTCCTAAAACACAACAAAGGCCTCGATTTGACGCCGTTGCAGAGTATTACGCCCTAAATGCCTGCTAACGGCTTTCGGCGTCACCATTTCCTATAACGTGCCTAAAACAATGAGCATGCTAGTCAATAAAAGCAGCTAGCTGGAGAATTATAGCAGCATAGCCGTTCGCACTATTGCTGGAAAAAGAATCGTAATCATTGAAGCTTTGAATAATATTGATCATGATCAGATGCATGGCCCCGCAGGCCTTTGTTTATTAATGGGTTGCTGTCAAAGCAAATTACCCTGAAGGCATCTGGCTGCTACCTGATGAAAGCTGAGAGGGGACACAGCCATCAACAACCCCAGGTTAGATATTTAGTCAATCCCGAGATTCTGTAAATGGATATGCAGAGAATCAGCAACTGATGAGCTCACAAGTATTTTTAATTTTTTTTTGCTGAATCACAAGGACTGCCTGACTTGTGTTGCCGTTATCGCAGTGATGGATTGTGGGGCTTATAATGCTCCTTGTGGTGTCATATTATCATTCCAAGGTTACTGGTAATTTCAGCAAACAGTCCATTTCTGTTTGTGGGTGATAGTGGATGAGAAGTAAACTAGTTTTAAGTGCCTATTTTTTGTACAGAATGCATCAAATGACAGTGAGGAAAACTGACACATGCCTTTCTGGGGCCAAACAGACTGCACTGTTAACTGACACCGGAAATCGGATAGCAGGAGTTAATCACCCGCCATTGCATTTCATATTCTAAAAATGCAGTGTGAACGTTCGAGCTCTTCTGCTGTGTTTACTCTGTGGTTTACCTATCAGGTGTACTGAGACGGTGGCTCTCAGCAGCAGGAACAGCTGCTGACCCTGGAGACGTGATATGCATCCCTCAGCCCCCTCCCCAGTGTGTACACACACACACACAGACATGCCCACCAGGATCCGTCATCTGTACATTACAAACGATCCATTTCAGCCACCTGCTGCCTCTTATCCTTCTTCCGGAATGTTCTCTTGAAGTGATGGAACGCAAAACCTTTGCACACACTTTTTTTTTTAGGAAGATAAGAAAATTTTTAAAAACCACCATACACAAGCCCTAGGCTGCCAAAGAGCTTAGTTTAAATTACCTTTACGTTGGATGTAAAACTGATTTTGTGTCAAAGTGTCTGAGCTTAGTCGTCTCCAGTCATCCAGTCATCCAATATACCCATACATTTGTTCTCAACCACCATATTTGACTAATTAATAAGTGAGCTGGTGGTGAAATGTTTTAAACACTTTCTTTTAACTGCTTTCTTGGATTTCTTGCACATAACTGCACTCCAGCATTCGGGTTTTTGGGTTAAAGGTGCACAGTGAATTCTCTTTAGAATTCTAGTGAATTCTAAACGCTGACAAACGGAAGAGCCTGCAAGCAGGATACAAAACAGCTTAGCCTGTAGCCTGCAGGCACAACAAGATCCTACTGCCCTGCTGATACCCAATCCACCTCTCTTGTCTCTGGGTCTTTCAGCTGCACTCCTTCTGTTCTCGGTCATCTTCGGTGCAGAGCTGCAGCGCTGACTGCCCGGGGCAGGGCATCCCCTCTGCACTTGTGCTGGAGAGTCCCATCCTTCACAGCTGGACTTCCAAGTTCAGAGTTACTGTCCTCAACTCCTGTCACACATGCCTGGTGCGGAGAATCTGCAGCAAGATCATCCAGCAAGGCTTTCAGAGATCTGATTTGGGTACCGCCATGTTTCCTCCAAACCTACAGGGGGAGCCGGACTTGTGTGTCAGTGCAGTCAGAGACTGTGCTGCGTGTGACTCGAGTTGGAATTGCTATCAGTTAAACTCTGTTAGCTATATAAACAGCCTTAATTCCTACCCTGCTGTTTTCGTCGACTTGCTCAGTCTTTGACAGTTGCTTGCCATTGGACTTTTGCCCAGGTGAATGTCTTTTGAGTCCTGATTGCTGCCTCCTGCATTTCAGTCTGGACACGGGCTCCCATCTGGGTCTAAACAGTACCCTCTGGCAAAATCCTGGGCAGCTGTAGACAACCCTGAAGCTTGAGGCTGGATGAATGGCTGCTATACGCAGAAGGTCTTGTTTGCAGACAACCCATGTGACCGTTCAGGGTGCCTCGTGCCAGTCTGGCTTAGCAGCTGGCATTAAGAGAGGGTAGTCTGCAGCCTGAGCCTAAAGCAGAAATGGGACTATCAGCCTTGGCTGACTAATGAATAAAATCTGTTAGTGGCTTCAATAAAACCATCTGTCGATATTATTTCCCAGATCATAAAATGTACCGGAGTCGTAAAGGGGCAATCATTTATTGTATAGATTCCACATATACATGTATAACCTTAGCCTTGTACAATTCAAGCTGAAATAAATGGGAGATACATAACACATACACTCACTGGCCACTTCATTAGGCATGCCAGTTTTTTGTGCTGGTGTTAATGCCAGCGGTAGTTTGGAGTTCTGCATTTACTAAGTCAACAGAGCATTGGTGACTTTCGTGCACTGTATGCCTCAGCACTGTGCAACCCCGCTCTGTTATTGTACATGGTCTGTCACTCGGTGGCCGAGTTTCTGTTGTTCCTAAACGCTTCCACTTTGCAATAATACCACTTACAGTTGACCGTGGAATATCTAGCAGGGAAGAAATTTCACAAACTCACTTTTTGCAAAGATGGCATCCTATGACAGTACCACTCCTGAATTCACTGAGCTCTTTAGAACAATTTATCCTTTCACAAATGTTTGTAAACCAGACTACATGGCTAGGTGCTTGATTTCATACACCTGTGGAATGGCTCTGAATGAAACTGACTGAGGTGTGTATCTATATAGTGTATGTAATCAGCCAATCATGTGGCAGCAGCACATGGCATAAAGTCACGCAGATATAGCTGAGGAGATTCAATTATTGTTCACATCAAACAGAATGGGGATGAAAGGTGATTTAAGTGACTTTGAATGGGACATGGTTGTTGATAGCAGACTGGCTGGTATGATTTTTTTCAAAAAGTGCTCATCTATTGGTATTTATAGCCAAATATAACCGAAGTATGCAGAAGAGTATCTGTGAATGCACAACACATTGGGCCTTTACAGCAGCAGAAGGTTGCATTGGGTGCTACTCCTGTCAGCTAAGAACAAGAAAGTCAGGTTACAGTGCATGGGCTCAGCAACACTGCACAATGGAAGATTGCTAAAACGTTGCTTGGTCAGATATTTTGATGTCTGCTGCGAAATTCAGATGGTAAGGTCAGAATCTGGTGTAAACAATTTTTATTTTCTTTTATTTAATCTTCATTTAACCAGGCAAGTCATAATACTGAGTTCATTGTACTCAAACGGCGTCCACAGTCACCAACCAATCCAGTGGTAGAAAAGGAGATTCACATCCTGAAGGTGCAACCGACAAATCTGCAGCAACTGCTATCATGTCAAAATGGATCACAGTCTCGGAGGAATGTTTCCAGCACCTTGTTTAATCTATTCCATGAAGAATTAAGGCAGTTCTGCAGGCAAAAGGTGGTCAAACCCGGTACTAGCAAGGCGTACCTAATAAAGTGGCCAGTGAGTGTATGTACAACTCTGTATGGGCTACTCTTATTGTTCCCTTGCCTGTCTCCAAGGCCTCAGTGTGAATAACTGTGCTGTCATTAGATTTCACCTCTGCTGTTATCAGACTCTTTACTGTTCTGAGCCCAAACTGCACCCAAATGACCTATATCCAGGTGTGAGTCCCTAGGCCATGCTCTGCGATGTGGAAATCCTGCTGCTTGTGGAATTGCCCAGCCTGGCTTGGCAGAGGTGGGTCATTGCAGTTTGATTCGTTCACCTCTGACATGACTCCCTTCACATGTGTCTTGGAGGGGTGGTGGGTAGCTCTTATGACTGCCCCCCCATCTCACTCTTGGCCCTGTGTGAGGGCTTCCCCAAGCCCCCGTTATTTTGCCCACCCCTATGTGACACTAAGATCACCACTTATCTGCTGGAGAGCTGCGACCGAGAACATAATGACCCCCCAACCAGGCCCCAGCCAAAACCAGCAATCCTAAATATTTCCCTTTAACCAAACAAGACTCCCCACTAACTTGCGTGTGACCCCCACGATGCCACTCTGATCCTCTCCCATTTTCTTTTCAGAAGTGAGCTGTGCTACTTTAAAACTAACATGGAATCCCTTGAACCTCCTGGATCCCATTAAAGCAGAGCACTGCAGCCGCATTCATCCCTCTGCCAGCGGGGTGATCCTCACTCCATTTTGAAAACCAGCAAGAAAAGCACACCTCGTTTTATGACCATCACTTTAGTAACCTATGTTACTGAGACTGCATTTACCTGCCTGTTATTCTTTAGTGCCCAAAAAGCACGCTGATAAAGTAGATGCATTTATCTGGTCGACTGCACCGCCCGTAGAGACTGTCTTCCTGCGGACAAGGGAGTATGGGCACCAGTAAGCCGGAAAACCGCACCATCCCATATGTAACGGCGTTAGTCAACACATTAGCCATGATGAGAAAATAAAAACCAGACAATACTGTGGACAGCACTTTTTTTTAAATAGCGCACAGCAGCCGGATGGCATCATGCAAGGGAAATCACCTGGGCCTTCTGAAGCTGGCACTGCCTATGTTGCCAAGAGATTGACCGGCTTTTTTGAATAAACAGGATCCATCCATCTACCTTCTATATCCATTTGTCCTGTGCAGCATCGTGGGGGTCCGGAGCTTGTCCTGGAAACTATTGGCGCAAGACAGAGAATAACTCAGGATGGAGTGCCAATCCATTCATTGCGATAGGCAGGGTTTATATTTGGTTACATATATAACTAAGGCAAGCGTAAAATTAAAAGCCTTGGATTTATCCTGTTTTCTTCAGTACTGCGTGTGAGAAAAAGAGATCGACCCAAGCTGGAGCCAAATATGCACATTCAAAGTCGGCGCATGTTGATAAGTATTATTCGGATAAGATTTCTAAGGACACTGCTGGCTTGTTGAGGTCCTGAGGGCAGCCAGGGTGAACTTTCATGGGGGCTGTATACACTCAATGCGAATGGCAGCTGTTTGACGTGTGTAATCCTATTTCTTAAATAGTGACTTGAGCAAATCCAATTCGCCTTGATCTTCGCGAAATGCGAACGTCTGTGGTCAGCCTTGTGGTGGGCATTGCATGTATAATGAAAGATTAGCCAGGGGGTACGCTTTTAACTCGCAGTCAACACAAAGTGAAGAAATATCCGGACAGCTAATTGCAATCCAGAAATGTCAGTTAATCCATTCATCCGTCATCTTGCATGGAAAAGGGTACCTGTACCTGGCTCACATACTGTAAGTAAACCTAAGTAACCAACACTAGCCTAATTTGGCTTCCGCATGTGGTTTAGTTACCATCTTCCATAACATCTATGCTAGGAAACGTAATAATTATATACAGTAGGCAATACCAATTGAAGTGACACAACAATAAAATGATGATTGGCATTATTGTACAGCAGACAAAGTACAAAAAAAACTACAGCGTTAGTAAATGAAATTGTCAGTCAGATAAGGACTGATGAATCTAAAAAGCACTTAATGTGTCTAAACTGCGATTTATCTAGTGTTTTTTTTTGTTTGTTTTTTAAAGGATCATGTTACCACACACAATACTGCCTCAAGATGGGTTGACCTCTATTTCCCAGGCAACACTGCAAATGTACTATTCTTCATGTTCACAACCCTATTATTTCATCTTCTTTGACATTATGCGCTGGTTAGGCATCTATGTTGCTTGTTTTCAGCGCACTTTCTAAATCATACATCTCCGTTTAGGTTGAAATAACCACATAAAAGCATCAGACAAGACGTGACAATGCATTTGTATAATTCAACCGCGAATATTTTTTCCACCCCTGGTGACAATTCAGGGAGGCGGTGACAGCTGGAGCCGTAGCCGCTTATTGTAACGCATCCCAGCGGTGGGGCGCCGTGTCTCCGCGGCAAATGGGTCGCTCAGACTCGCTCTCGGGGCGTGCAGCTAACGCCCCCACCTACCTTTAATGTGCAACCCGTCATGGCACTTCCCCAAGGCTGCGAATGCCATAGTGCTTGTCCTCCCGTTTTTCTCCAGCAAAGATTTGGTCGGTGATAAAAGGACATGCGATATGGCAAAACACCATATCTCCCCGCACGCCCTATTACTCACGCAGAAACGACATTACATAAAGGAAATATGAGTGCGGAAACACCACGCTTAAATTCTCAAAGCACCTGACGAAATGTAGGGATGTAAGAAAATACCATCAATCTGAACACGTATGTGGTACAAGATCGTGTTTAATCTGAACGCAGTATTCTTTGTAATACCCTCATTTTTGTTTCGATAAATGGCACCGTCACCCCGTAGGGTGGCATCATCCAGGCCTAAAACTATTATTTTGGCTGCACCACGCAAATAATGCAGATGAATGAACTCTTTAACGTGATTTTACTCTGTGTTATTTAAACATTTTGAAATGTTGGACATGGTTATGCATTTCACATGCAGGCTACCATTGGTACGGTGCTTATTACTCCAGTACAGATCTACTGGTACTATCAGGCTAAATAAAAGTTTGATCTTTACTGGCTAAGTATATTAAACATACAAGGAATTTGTCTTGATGCAAAGTGTTCCCCTGGGATAACTTATAACACGCAATACAGTTTCCGATGTACACATATGTCCACACGAAAAGTTTGTGTAAAATTTCACGC
>JABJVO010000045.1:7424154-7444303 GCA_026770805.1 Boulengeromyrus knoepffleri
GGGATAACTTATAACACGCAATACAGTTTCCGATGTACACATATGTCCACACGAAAAGTTTGTGTAAAATTTCACGCTAGGCTGTGTCAGGCTCGGTGCTCATCCCAAGTGCTTTGTCTTCATTTGGCCAGCAAATGTCGCTGGCCATGCTGTTCCCTCTGTCTTTGTCCTAAGTGCGTTTTCACTGTATCCTTGATGTGTGTGGCTCAGACATTAGTAACCTTCTGGTCATGGGTTTGAAACCAGCCTCTTCTGTATTTATTTTGGTTTCCCCAGTATTTATTATTTTGTATTTGTTTCTCTGTCATAGGTTTGCCCTGATTGTGTCGTGTTCACGTTTGTTCCTGTTTGTATTTTGTTCCTTGTTATCCTAGTGTAGTATTCCTCGTTTGTATTTTGTTAGCGTTCCCTAGTTCTGTGCTTGTTATCAGTTACTTCACCTGTTGCCTTTTTCCCAGAGCCAGAGCTTGTTTATTGTTCCACCTGTTGCTCGTTGTCCTGCACCCTCAGTGATTGGTTGTCATATGTTCCACACCTGCCCTCTCATTAGCCTGGTTGTTTGTGTGTATTTAAGTGCCTGCTTCTGCTCTGTTCACAAGTCTGTCATTGTTCATGGTACTCGTGGTGTTATTTGTTCTGCTTGTTCTTCTAGTCCTGCTCCTTGGTTGATCTGTTTCTCTGTCAATTGTGGATTATTATTAGTTCCTTTATTTTTTACTTTGTCCTGTCTCTGTGATCCCTCATGGTACTTTTGGTTTTTGGTGTTTTTCCAGTAAACTTCATTCTGTCTCGGAAGCCGCTCAGTGGATCGTCTCCCTGATTTCCCCACCTTCACCATGCCGTGTCATGACAAGGCTGTACCTGCAGTTAGAAGCAGCATAGGATGGAATAAAGGGGTGGAATGAATGAATATAAAAATGAATAAAAATATTCTTAACATTGCACTATGATTGAGCAGACATTGAAGATCCCATATGTAAATATCCATAATAGCACTTTGAGTACTTCTTTTGCCAGTGGTGATGAATGGCAGACCTGGATGTGTCAAAGTTTTTGAGATCCACAGGAACGTGACACTTCTCCAACTGGGTACCAGAGTGGTAATGAACAACAGTTCTGCTGTACGTGGAATTACAGCCAGGTGCGGCCAGAGTGCGCCTCCCACCTGGATCGCTGCTGGCAGACGTCCTGGGGAAGGACCCACGCCGCCAAGTACGATGGGGATCCTTCTTCATGCCATTCTACTTTGAAATGACAGTTTCATTAAATGCTTGTTAGGAAGTACATTTCTTAAAAGGTACTAAAAACTAAAAGACTTCACAGTTGATACCAAGCAGGTACATGTACAAGGTGTTTAATCTTCTCCCTTTCACGTACTCATATTTTCCAATCAGCAGTTACATCATTCCAGAATCCGCTACAATTATCCACCAATCTGTCGCTTGTGTCACTCTCCTGCCCTACATTCCACTATGAAATGTATATTGATAAAATTCATGACGGCAGTTTGCAGTCGTGAATCGGGACAGTACATAACTGATACTCGACTAATAGGTGGGGCTTGCTTAAAAGACAGCCAAAAAATTATTTATAAAATCAAAATATACCTGCCCTGGAAAACCATTTTGTTTGTCCTGAAATAAATTGACCATGTCAGGTTAAAATCAATGCTAGCGTGTTTTCCAAGTGGCTACTTTCTTGCATGTATACACGGATATACATTTCTGGCATAGCCACAGTCTGCTATACTATGTGGAACATGGTCAGTGTTGGAGGGCAAATAAGGGATTAAGTCTCCTTGAAAAGAACTTCAGTCTTCTTGCTCAGCAAAGCAGTTCTGGTCACGGTAATATTATGTACATACCCGCGAGGCCAAGAAAACATGAACCAGTAGGTCTGTTTTGCCAAAACCGCTATAGATTATTCCTTCAAATATAATTTATGCTTAGTCCATGATCCGCGCAGTTAACTTCATTTTAGGGGGGAATTCACGATCCCCAACATAATTCATAATGACTTTGTTAATAAAATATTTATTTTACGTGAAACTGGCATTATTACAAGCATTCAAAGAGGTATTCATTTAGAGATGCTCATCTTTGCTCAGCTACCTGGATGCTCACCGTGAAGTACTGAAAACATAGTGCTAATTTTAAAAGACAACAATGAATCAGTATACCTGGGATAACAAAACCCTGTTTTTCTTAACCCAGACAAACACGCAACTGCAGACATTATTTCAACAGTGACATTTAACGTTAGTTAATGCGAGACTGACTAAAGCCATTTTAAATCTTTTTAGTTCTTAGTCCTCAACCCTAACTGCAATCCATATGGATGGATGGATAGCAACACCTACAGACTGACTGCTGAGAATATACCGCACCATAGAAAACACTGTCCTGTACTACACTGAATATCAAATAAAAGCATTTCATATAAAAGCAGCATATTAACAGTGAAATGGAGTTTAGTGTCCACAGGTAAAACAAGTTGGATGGAGGTTGCACTCCAATTATTCTATAAAAATGTCCTTGCCGCTTCCCCCCTCCCAGAATACTTCCAAATCAAGCCATTTTATGGATGTTGTGAGTGGAAGACTTAGCCTGAGGTTGTGATCATCGCTGCAGGGCAGATGGATCCACCGTCCTGGGGACTGCAGGCTAGTGGCTCTGCGGGGGGCAGCTGAGGGGCGTCCGGCTGCTGCTCAGCAGGTCACAGCCCGCTTGGGACAGCCGAGAGGCACCAGGACAAGGTCAGAGAGATTTCAAGGGCACGTAAAGGTCCACTTACGCTAAAAAAAAATATCCTATTACTTATGGCAACTTTTGTACTAAGCACCACATAAAGCACAACCTAAATAAGTTTAATTCACAATAAAACAGGCTTAACATAAATTTACACAAGGTTTAAGAGGTTTTAGAAATAATAGACTGTGGACCCCAGCAACCCTGCATAGGACACATAGGTATGTATGATGAATGGATGGGTGGATGAATGCAATGCTTCCTCACTGTGCCCTCAAAGACAGTCTGATGGCAGTCCCCTCTCTTGAAATCAACTGTAGTGAACTGTAGTCCCTATCAGAGGTATGGGCCACTCAGAAGGAATGTTCAACTGCTGATGGTAATTTACTACCCAAGACGACCAGCTACAGTCAGATCCCACATGCACCAAACACAAGTTCAGGTTCTTCCAGTTGCCACAGGACAAATCCCAGAGCTGCAGCAAAACCTGATCCAAAAATTCTCAAAAGCTAAGGATCCTGTCTTATCTACTAAATGTGGCGAGCGAGGAGATGGATGGTGTCACTTTCTAAATAGGACTCAGTACTGCCCCCTACAGGCCACCAACAGTGCAGCCTGCTTTCAGCTGAAGCACTACGCAGGGATTCATCTTTGAGTTTGGGGAAAATAAAGACATATTACACAAAACTTTTAGTTACATTTCTTTATTGATGAACAAACTATAAAATCTCGTTACTAGAAAGGCTTCAAATTAAAATGGAAACGCACATTCGAAGTATTTGTAATAAAAAAAGTAGGTAAATTTTATGTACATAAACACCACAAGCCACATTTCATCTCATATTTTCTAATGTGTTTTTTATTTATTCATTTTTACATGATTAAATGTTTATACAAAGTAGCATATTCATATTTATCACCCCTCTCAAAAAAGGATAATTTATAAAATGTGGATGCTTTAAATTTCCAAAATAATCTTTTTTTATTCTTTAAACAATGGTTCATTATTATTTTTGTAACAGGACCTTATCAACAGTGAAGAAACGGCAAATGAAAAGGGGTCAAGGTCCAGCCTCCAGCCTACTCTCGTCACGGTTTCTCCTCAGGTATCTCCATCGCTCTCTCTCTCATCCGTCACTGAAGGCGCCACACCTCACTAGCAGCCACACGAAACCCAAATCAGCAGTATTGCACGTTTAGTGTTTAGGACAGAGTACGAGAGGGAAATGTAAAAAAAAAAAAAAAAAAGAACATTTGCAGCCTTCCAACATCACTGATGTGACAGAAAACAGCTCTTTATAGAGGGACATGCATACATGTACGTGTGGAGCTTACACACACACACACACATGCACACAGGCAAACTGCAGGATGCTCTTCTGGCCTCTGATGTCAGATGGTGGGGGAGGGTGCTGCTGACACATCTGAAATGACTATGCACCAGGGCACCCTGGGAAAGTCCACAGGAAGCAAGAGTTAACATGAAGCAGAGGCCTGCTGCCACCTGATCTGCAAGCAGCCAATCACAGATTGACAGTAGCAGGAGCAGCACTTCCTGGTTGGACAAAGCCTCCAGCAGACCAGGACAGACCGTCTCACTCACAGGTGGAAGGGCGCACCAGGGATTAAAAGTCCAGGTGAAAGGACAGTGCTGAAAATATTTAAAAGGTACTTCTCACGCATGGTCTCTCTGCTTCCATATCATTCATTTCTGCAGCATTCATCATCCAAATAGTTTGTAAAAGTGCATTGAGCTTTGGGAAACATTCTTTAGGGGCATAAATCATATAGATTAAGAAAGAAGAGACCCAAATACTTTTAGGAGCAGATTTACGTAAACAACTGCCAAGTACTCTGGAGTCACTAAGAAAAAAAATCAGACACAATCATTTGGCACTGATGAAAACTGGTTTCGGATTCGTTCTACAACTGGATTTATCACAAAATAGCTTAACGTATTTAAAGCATTGGGTTTCTAAAAAATACTTCTTTTCTTGACTGACAGTCCTGTAAATACTCAACAGGACTTAACCTGCCTTTCTACCAAATACCAACAAGGCTACTAACAAACTGAGTGGCTTTACTAGATTACCACTAACACGGAGCAATAAAAACAAAATGCTCAGCACAAATGCCTTTATGGGATATGCATAGTGTTAAAAATCAAGGACACTGATGATTCGTGACACAGGTTAAAGTATTTCTGCAAGTAAACATTTGCGTAAACGCCTTTGGGATACGAGTCAAGACATTCATTTATTCTGGCATGACAAAAAAAAGTTATATGTATTTTTATATTGAAGTAATTGCACGTGTCTAGCTTGCCAAATCTACCTGCCAGTACCAGTTTGGAACTCAATGGCAATTAGGTTTAAAACTCAGATTACATCTTGGGCTTTATTCATCTCCCCACCTCAAACACCCCACTGGGGTTTGTTTGATCACGAGTCTGACACTTTTTTGAGCTGCAAATACACATTTACTGCACGTCAAGATCCCACGGGCTAATCAGCAATCGGGACAAAATCAGGCCTGTCGACAGCGAAATTTAGGACATGCACTAAACTTTATAAAAATCGATCCAAGGGCAAAAAAAGGATGATTGACTGGAAATGCAGCAATCACATACAGCAAGAAAGCAGTGCACATTGAGCTCATGGGAGTTTCACTTACACAAAAAGGGGTAGGAGGGCAGAGAAAAAAATTATTGGTTCAGAGAGAGAACCAATCAGATTGTAGAAGAAGTGGGTCCAAGCAACTAGAGGAGGCAGGAACAAGACATTTGATTGGTTGGTCCTGCCTCCTCTAGTTGCTTGGACCCACTTCTTCTACAGTCTGATTGGTTCACTCTGAACCAATCATTATTCATCCTGCCCTCGGAACATTTTTGGGTAAGTAAATCTCATGAGTGCAGGTTGAGGCCCATGTGGCACCCAAGGCAAGACTGCCAGCACATCCCAACCAAGATGAAAGTAAAATCGGCATGCTAAGTTGGCGCCTCCTCAGAAGATGGCGCCCTAGCCATCTGCCTATGTCACCTAATGAGTGGATCTGCACTACAAACAGTAGTGCACAGAAACAAAAAGCCTCCGGAACCACAGATTTGGGTGACGAGCGACATCAAAGGAGGGGTATGATTGTGATGAGAAAGACCTGTGTCTCCCGCCAGAGAGGGTATTTGGACACTATGTTTAAGGCAAGCAGAGACTCTCATTGCAACCTGGCCGATTCTCCGCAAAGAGGAACTGCGTAAAAGACAGATTGATCAGGCAGGTGCACCTCAATATTAAGCCGGGGGGAAAAAAATTAAAGACCATTTTCTACATTCCTCAAGAAGTTTAAAGCATACCAAAACCTTGCATGGGTTAGCAACATTCAGATATCCAACTGTATTCAAAGTGCTTTTATCCAAAACAGGGAGGCCAAAGGCAGGTCAAAACGGAAAGATCTAATTAACAAACAAAATTAAGTGTTCCAGATAATAACAATTTACAAGAATAGTTTTGTCACTGGTGTACTACTGTGGTCGACACTATACACAATAGTTTAAAAGAAAAAAAATATGGGAGAACAGCATTGTGCAAATCCCTCAGCGGATCTGGATCCAATGGGAAGAGTGACAGACTGGTCATTAACACAAAGCCACCTACACTCAGAATTGTCCGTTAAGAAGAAAAGAAAAAAAAAAATCTACAGAAGGCCAAGAACTACAACTAAGTGCTCACTATGGTACAATGGTACTCATTACCCACAGTAGCTAGTAAATACTGTTAAGGACTCCTGAAGCAGAACCCTGTATTGTGTTCTGTAACAAGTTTTTTACCGCAATGTGCAGCCAAATCTGGATCCAGCAACTAGATTAAACAATACCCTCTACCTTAGGCTTCCATACCTTTAAAATTATATTCACAGTTTTATAAAGCTTTTCTTTAAAAAAAGAATCTGTACGTAAATATATAATACATATATGTATGTATACACACAAAATACTGGACTCCTCTCCAGCCCAGTTTAACTTGAGTTTAGAAAGGGAGCATTTGTCGTCTCAGTTAGTTAAGACATGGGGGAGTCCGGCTGCATCCACCTGCTCCAGGTTGGCTGGAAGGAATCGGAGGATCAGTGCTTATGTTTTGGTAAGGTAACCACCCATGAAACTCAAGCAGATCTTTGAGAGAATCCCCAAATTTGAAAACAGGCGTGGCAGGTTTGTGGGGGGGGGTGAGGGGGCTGAGGAATATCGCTCTCCTATGCCTCCCTAAGTGCTTGGGTCAACATTGTTCCCCTTTCACAAAACAGATTAGTGTCTTCGGAAGGCCGTTGATGTTACACTGCTGTCTGAGAAAGAAAATACAAATTTACATTTCTGTATAAGATGATATGTAGACTTCAGTCCATAGTGTAACCATAGTTTCTCCTCCAGAAGAATCCTGATTAGTTTGTTTCCCTGGCTTTTACCCTGACTGCCACCTTATTTTATTGAGCAGCAGATCCGGTCCTGTCATCCGGTGGTAGTGGTCCATGGTGGTTGGGTACAGATGGGGCCCTTGGCCTTGTAGATGCATGCTGACAAGGTTTGCTGGTGGTTGCTGGGACAAATGGACCTCAGCTGCAGGGGGTGGCTCTACCAGGATATTGGCCTTCACTGCCCCAAAGCCATTACAGGTGCCAGGCTGCAAGTCATTGTGTCCTATTAGCTCTCAAGCCCGGAGGATGGGTACCACCAATGAAAGCCAGTAGCAGTCAAAAAACAAAGAAACTAGGTGTGAAATCATGACAGGTACTCATCAGCCTCCCCTCGGGTAGCCACTTTCCATGTGGATATCACCACAACACCAGGAGCACACTATTTCTTTACATACGTGCAGTGAGCTGCCATTGACCTCATTCTCACTTCCTCAAAAACATTTCAAGTCGCAGTGTGATGTGTTGCAATGCCCTGAGAGCAAATAATCAGGGAACCTCTGACTCAATCGGCAAGTCGACACAAAGTCCTTTGTCCCCGAGAGGGTCAGCTCCGCAGTCTTAACACTCAGCCATACTTCTCAGTTCCAGAAGCAAACTCCATTCTGCTATGGCTCCAGGACAATCATTCATACACATTTTGACAACTTCAAATAATATATTTCATGAAATGGGTTTCATTCCCTCCAGATACAACCACACCTCTGCTCTCAGGAGTCACAGGTGATAAGAGGGCTTATGGGTAGCTCAGCAAATGATGGGCACCCCATCTGTGTTGAAGATCATCCCTGTGGTGGGTTCATAAGTACCAGCAAGGTAGTAAAGATCTTCACTGTCCTGGTACTTCTTAGTCTTGATCATCTGCTCATACTGCTCCAGGCTGACTACCAGACACTTGTGAGAGACCGTCTGGACATCATTTTCATCGATGTGCGATGACTGATAGAGAGCACGCTGTGGACAAATGACAGAACGTTAGGAAAGGTGGTGCAATTAGCTGACAAGCATGACATGTCATCTCCACCCGGTTTTTCTCACCTCCATGAAGTCCTTCCTCTGATTGGAGGCTTGCAGAGCTGCGGGGAGCCCCCTTGAGGACTTCTGATCCCAGTTCTGCCAAGAATCGTCAAGTGAAATGCAGAATCAAACATTATTCTGTTGTTGTCTCCAGAGCAGACAATGAGGCATTGGCTGATACATACGTCATCTCTGATTAAATCTTTTGTGGAAAGATCTATGAACATATGAATGCAACAGATCTCACCTTTCCCTCGTGAAGCTTCTTCCCAGGGTTAGTTTCCTCGGGATGGTAGAACCACTTCACTCGGACCACCATATTGTTCCCCCAGGACTCCCACATGCTCTGGATGCGCCCAATATATGGCAGGTTGGGTCTTCCAGCAGACAGAAACACCGCACAGTCTCCGATGCGGATCATCTCCTTCCCGCGCATGATAGCTTTGTAAAAAAGCTTCTTTGCCTTTCCTTTCATTCCACGCCTCTGCAAAGCAATTAACACAGAAACCAGGCTTTGAGAAAGTGTTTCAAATGGCTCGAATATAAAGCTGTCACTCAACTCACGATGCCATTAATGAATGTCAACAAAGGCAGTCATTTTTTATTCAGTCTTAACAGTCCCTCTAGTACAGCAGTTACTCGTTAATGTTTGAGACCACAAAACAAGGCAGACTGAGCATTTTTGCATGAAATGGATCTGTGAACAATGAATTCTCACCTGTGTTGGTTTACCAAACCACTTCCACAGCTGTCTAGCTGGAAGAAAGGCAGAGATTTTGGGCCTGTTCTCCACAGAGGGCAGACGCTGCCTCTTGGCCAGCTCCTTGGTAGTTGGGAGATGGATGCCCTCGCGCCTCTTGGGCCTTCCACTGCCTTGCTGCTTCTGTGGTGCCTGCTGCTTTGGACCTTTAGAGGTAGGGGGAGATGAAGCAGCCTGAGGTTTTGTGGACTGCTGGTCTCCTGTTTGGGGTGAGGCCTGCTGTGCCATGGAAGACGTCTGGGGGGAGGTTAGGGCCTCCTCATCGGAGCTGCAGGAAGAGTCCTCGTCGGTCGTGGATGAGGACGATGAGGACGACGAAGAAGAGGATGATGAGCAGGAGGTGGAGCCAGAGGATGATGATGAGGAGCTGCTGGTAGAAGAGCTGGAAGAGTTGGAGGCAGGACTGGAGGCACGGGAGCTGCTGGAAGTTGCGTCCTCCTGTGTCTCCTTCTTCTGCGATCTCTCTTCTTCATCACCTTCTGACTCAGAGCTGGAGCTGGAGCTGGAGCTGCTGCTGCTGCTGCTGCTCTCAGACGCTGCGTCCTCATTCGCTTGGGCATCCTTGCCCTTTACCAGCCCATCCCCCCCACTTCCCAGCTCTCTAATGTTATAGGTTGAAACGTTTCCCATCTTGGGAACATCTACATCTGAAGCTTTAGCCTTGGGCGATTTCTGAGGAGTTTCCCCTGGATGGACGGCACCGTACGCTATGCCCATCATGGTCTTGTGCTCTTTTTTGGACAGGCTCTGGTCTTCCATCATCATCAGGGCTTTGGTCTTCTTGGTTTTGGGAGACATCACGCCTTCGTGGTCCAGCTTGATCATAATCTCAGCCTGAGGCGCTTTCCTCTGCGGCTTTGTTCCAAGCCCACCCTCGGGGGGGTCTTCGCTGTTCTTCCCTCTCTTGACCGATCTGACTTTCCCCGTTCCGCCGCCTTCGTTATTTGGTACAAAGGAACCGAGGGAACCTGCAGAGTCTGCAAATATATCAACGGGCAGGACCTTCCCATACATAGGAGCCGTGTAGACAGGCTGCAGTTGGGAATACGCTTTGGTGGAAGCCTTCACTCTTGCAGCTTTCTTCTGTCGCCCATTAGGCATCAGGACCGAGGACCTGGTTGTCCCAGCCTCCTGGCATTTTCGACCCGGCCTAGGTCCCGGTCTTCCAGAAACCTGGGGCTTTGTCTGGGTATCCGAGGAAGAGGAACTCGCTGCCTTATCTTGCCCTTCTGGAATGGTCTCTGGCTCTGTGAAGGAGAAGCGGGATTACCAGGCCAACATTAACCAAGGTTCATGGTAAGGGTAAAACCGTTCCTTCACTCCAAGCCCAAATGTAGTTAAAACTTCCCAAATCGTCTTCCTTATGAAACATACAGGCAGTCATTGAAAAGCTTCCTTTGCCTGCAGTTTGTGACCTAGCTATCCAATAGCTTTTTTGTGGCATTACCCGGCTTCGGCTTGGGTTTCCTCCCCCGGCTTTTTGGGGTAGCCTCCTCCGGGACCCGCAACTCAACCTCTTTGCTCTCTGGTACGTCTTTGCTTGTCTTCCTGCCCCGCCTCTTTGTGCTGGGTACCAGAAGAGCGGGAGATGGCTCTGCACCTGTGGGACAGACCAGGCAGGTGAATTTACGAGGGTCTCAAACACACACGTGTTGGGGCAAGGGCGGGGTGTGTTTCAGAAATCAAACAAACTGAAAGCCAGTACAAAAATCACATCAGACAGGGGGCGCTACAGACATTACTTATTCTACCTCAACATAATGCTAGAGATAACTTATATATAGCATCCAGTAATATAGGCTGTCACTCCATGCTCAAGCTGTGTCCATTCAGACTTTTTATAGAAAGGAAGGTATCAGGTGGCTACTCCTGCAATCAAACTTTACAGACATCTTAGCGTTATAGGTCAGGGATCATTTAAAAAGCACACAGAATAAAACTATCCCAAAAATAATACGGCTATGAATCAGAAACATTCAAGATGAGGTAATGAAATTACATTTATGCCTAAAGAACTAATTTAACCAATATGAAATCCAAGTGTTCTGCGTGTCCTGCAAGATATTTGACCCGATGTAAGTGGATATTTGTTCATAAAGTGTTTTGTCCATGTTTCCATTTCCCAAAAATAAATATTTGTGGAACACTAGGTGTGGTGCACTTAACGGGGGAAAACCAGTGAGGCTGGGAACCGCATTTGCGTAATATATCTGACATGCTGATAAATCAGGGAGATGGCCATTTAAAACACATCACTGTCTTCGCTAGCAAAACAGATCTCCCTGGCAGCATTCGTCGCTAAACTTCAAAGGCCAAAACCAACAAATCGCAGGCTGAACCTCACCCAAATAAAACAGCCCCCTGGCCCAAAGTTTACACTACTTTAAAAATATTATTTGAATATCAGTAGCAAAACTAAATGTGCCCCTTATTGAGGAGCCCCGCCACTCTCAGATGTTTCCCCTCAAACGTCGGCTCTCTCCCGCTTCGCCAAACACCCACACTGGATCTTGTAGTCGGGGGGGAGGAGGCGGATGTGAGACAGAGGGATCCGCCCGGTGTCCCCGTCATCAAACTCCACGGTTATCAAGTCCTCATCCTCGTCCCCGTCCGGGTTTCCTGTCAGCATGAGAGCAGGGCAGGCCATGAGACGCAGACCCACAAACGTCACACCAAGGTGTCACACGAGACTGGCTGGTATTTGGAACATGACAACAAACTGAAGAATGAAAGTGTCAAAGGCCCATCCCTTTAAGCAAACTAAGGATACTGGTGAGGAGAATCCCATGCTTTTAAAGGGACAGAGTACAAAAACATATTCATGAGGTCGACACCCCTCCCAGTCACGCCATCTGATTTGACGGGATTCCTCTGCCTCCCAGCTTCCTCGAGTCCTATGGGCTTCACGTCCAATCAGCAAGGCCCTCCCGACCCAGCCTGGGTTCCCCCAAATGAATGGGAGCTTGTTGTACGCCTTCGTTAAAAACAGCCTTTCCGAAGTACAACACCCCTTGTATCATGAAATGCTCTGAGTGGACCTTACATTTCCTACATTCATAGATTCTGAAGCCTGGATTTTAGCCTAAGTGGTTTCTTGACCATTTTCCAAATCCAATACCTCTGTAGGTGGGGGTGATAATTTCTTCTAGAGGCAAGGGCTGCAAAACTATCCCTAACAGCCTTCACCCAGAACTCAGGCCTCTGCTCAGAGTATGAGCTGCTGCTGGGAGCAGATGCTGTTCCACTCTTATCTCAGCCTGTCAGGAGGGTCTGCATCCACATGCAGCATGCAGGCAGATGGACGGGAGTCAAATTTTCACAGAAAATATTTGCACATTACACGTGCCCCACTCCCCGTACGAATGTGCTGTCCGGCCGAGGCGCGAGCTACCGTGAGGGGACAACCAACACCTGTCCTCCTGGTGAGATTAGGGGTCGCCCCCATTTTGGGATGGGACAAAGGAAAAGGGGCAGCAGAGCTCAGTTTCATGGGACGAGTCGGGTGCAGCTGACGTGGAAAGATGGGGCCGAGAGGACCTTCAACCGAAGGCCTTCCAGAAAACATCACAGTAAGCAAGAAGGAGAAGGCAGTGTTACCCCTGACAACGGTGCCCGGGTAGAGGCAGCGGTACTGCTGGCTCCAGTAAGCGGCGATGCGGGTGCCCTCAGGAAGATACCTCACCGACGGAGGCTTCACGTCGATAATCTGTAAGGGAAAATCAGCGTGTGGGCCCAGCTCTGACGTAAAGGGAAGCGAGGGGAAGGGGAGATTAAACAGCGTTTAGGAAAGCCGGGTTGGGTGGGGGGGGGCGGGGGGTGGGGGGAGGGCGACAGCAGTAAGGTTATATACTGTTTATCTTCCTCAAGCATCCGGGGAACATGAAATCATTCTGTTGTGTCGCTCCCTTTCCAGAAAACGCCATGAATCATCAGCTGCGATGAAAACGGATTCATAAATCTGTCGGAGGGGCCGCGGTAACACCGGGTATTTTTGGCAAGGGGAGAGGCTGGCCGTCCCCGTGTGTGTGTGGGGGGATGGGGGGGCACTCACCGCTTCCTGCAGCAGCTGCTCCAGGCAGTAGATGTGGGGTCGGTTTCCTCGCTCGCCCTCCACCATCACCCTGTATCTGCAAGATACGAGCCCCCCCACAGCCTGGCGTTAGGACTTACGGGAAGCGGGCCGCTCTGTAGAGTAACCACCGGATCTGAGCGGACCCACGGAGCGCAGTCACATGCACACGCACGCTAAACTACACAGGCAACACACCCCCGCCCCACCCCCAACAAAAACAATATTTCTGCGCTGGTTCATAATTGCATGTTGATCCTTGCTCGCCTGATCGATAGAGGCATGACCTAGGAGTATCTAAATAAGCCCCGAGCTCAGGCAGCTTCAGAGTTGACTCAGACTCTTTGAAGAGTGAAGCCTTTGAGGACCAAACGTTGCTTTGAAGAACCTTTCAAACAGATATGCCCTGTGGAATCCGACGTCTTCCAGCGGCCTTGCTGATGCCCTACTCTCACGCTTTGGGGAGGGAGACACAGAGGTGGTCATGGGGCTGACATAAAGGAGAAGCTTTGTGGTGATCTACAATGGGGAGATGGGTTTATCCGATAAGCTGAACGGCGTTCCGGTTCCCATTGTGCTGTAGCCATGGTCACCGAAGACAGGAGAGGAGTCAGCCATTGTCACGAGAGAGTTCCAGGTGCAGAACCTGACGGAACAGGCAGGCTGCTCCAGCTGCTCAAAATGTATGTCGCCGGAACCATCGGCATGAATCATGGCAAGCTGACAATTACATAGCTACGGTAGCGTTTTTAGAAGCTCAGCTCCCTCCACCCCACCCTGAACATCACCATGACCTGGTTCTTTCAACCACCCATCAGAATGTTCTATATTAAGGGGGTGGCCATTTTTCCAGCACATAACAGAAATCTAAGCGATTCCGGGAGTAAATTAATTTCAGGCTGTCTGCTGCAATAACAGTAATGAACTCTGTTAAAAGGCCTTTTTCAAAGGGAAAGGGAACGCAGGCTTTAATCTTAAAGACAAACAGCCTGAAATGCCCCTGGCAACTCGGGATTTTCAGCATCAGCTGCCACGTATTTTTATATACTTTGCAGCCGTTTCAAACATAAACGTCCTCCCAGCGGGACCTTTGTGCGGCGATCACACTGTCTGCAGAACTCCAACCAGGCGATGCTCAGTGAGCGCTGCGCAAAGTAAAGGGCGTCATTGAAATAAAGCTTTGATGTATGGGGGGGGAGCCGTATTACCGCGGCGAGACCAGGAGCGGATTCTGCTTCCCTCTCAGGACAGATTGGGAGTCAGTTCTGAAAGACAGATAGGATGTGCTTCTGTCCCACTTATGTTCTGAACCACACACACACGTTTGTATTCATATCTTTCTGGGGACCGTTCATTCATTTCTATGGGGGAAAACTAATCCCAAACATTGACAACCTTTACTAAGCCCTAACCTTAACCATAGGTAAGCAAACAAAATGCAAGACTTTTGGCAATTTAAGTTTGATTGCGGTCACAGATTCTTGGAAAATGATGTTTCCCCCTGGGGTGGACCAAAAAGTTGGCCCCCACAACGCCAAAATAACAGGTTTCTCTCTCTCTCTCTGCCAGGCAGAGGGTGGAAGCAGCTTTCTAATGCCAGAGATGACCATTATCTACATCGGAGGATGACCTCAAGTGACCTTCAGAAACAATGGGAAACATTAAGTGGTGTGAAATGCACTGCTAGGACAATTCATAACAGGACTGAAGTCCTATTAAGCAAGGAAGAAGCCCTTCATTAATGAGAAGCAGGGAAGAGCCAGGCAGGGGTTTGCAAAAACCCATAAGTTGCTCATACCCATAAGTTGAGAAATGAGTGAAACTGAAAATTTTGTAGTTAATTTTTCCCCTCCCTCCCTCACACTTTCTGGTATTGCATATTGCATTCATAAGATCCGATATTTTTATGCTATTGTTGAAGCACTGATATCTCATTCCTGATGCTTCCATGTCTTGCACCCTATGCTGGTTGGGATAAGCTCACTGGATACGTCATTGGAAGACTGATACATTGATTATTGAAGTTCCTAAACGGCAACGGCACCTGCTGGCAGGAACAGGTTTGCGGCATTACGTTTCCACGCAGCTGAACGCTCTCCCAGCCACATCTCTGGTTGGTTTCATCCCCACAAAGTCTCAGGCATGTTTGCAGCATTACTGCGGGCCGATCTGGAGGAAGACTAGCGCGGCGATGGCCCGGAATCCCCGTCCTCCCAGGATGCGCAGCAGGGGGGAGCGCAGCAGCCCATCCAGCTGACTGACATCGACAGGGATGGCAGCGGCTGACGATCAGTATCGCGCCGCTTCTCCACGCCGTCTTCATGTACACGGCTTCATCCAGAGCCCAAATCCGCCCGCAGGCCCCACACACACACACACACACACACACACACACACACACACACACCCACCCGGCCGTCACGGGAAACACGATTAGACTGAAAAAAAGCACTAAATAAAGAAGGAGAAGCAGCAGTGACCCGGCAGGCATACACTGCCCCTGCATCAGCAGGCCGTGCTAAGTCCAGCTAAGCAAAACGACGCTTTAGGCTCAAAGGAAATGAATAACAGTACCAGGAAGTCCCCCCCCCCCCACACCAAGAAATAGCTAATCTTCCCTTTTTAACACAGCAGCCGCATCTCTGAAGTGATTAGGCTGCGTGCGATACGGGACAGACACGCGATACTGACGCAGTGAGTGGGGCCAGACAGCCTCCGACATCCCAAAGCGAAGGACAGAGACACCGGGACATTCGGTCTACAGAGACTCAACAATGGATACAAAACACCCCTTTTCAAATTTAAATGCATATTTCAGACCTAAACACCCCTGCTCTAAACTTTGAAAAAATATGGGAACTCGGGAAAGCTATTATTAAAGTTCCATCCACCCATTTCCTATATCTGCCTGTCCTATGCAGAGCTGTGGGGGACTGGAGCCCATCCTGGAAGATAGCAATGCAAGGCAGGGAATAACCCAAGACAGGACATGCATGCATGGGCTCGCACACTCGCTTGCACGCGTGTGCACGCACACACAGTGGACTGTGGGGGGAAACCAGAGAACACAGGGAGAACATGCAAACTCCTCACACATGGGACCCTGGCAGAGACTCGAACCCTGGTCCCACAGGTGTGAGGCAATAGTGCCACTGCGCTACCAGGCTTCCCCTCCATTAAAATTATTCTGTTAAACCTGATCCTGCTGAAACGTGACCTATAACAGGGGGATGACATCAGCAGGTGAATATGACAGCAGCCTCAGCCAACAGTTCTTTCCCAGCCTGACTTTCAAACTTAGTTCCCTCCCTTTCTGAACTCTGGATTATTACTCACAAAACTGGTCATACTGGTTGCTCCTCTATAGAGTCGGCACAGGAACTGGTTTTTAGACATTCACTTTCCACCCCTGGATGCATTAATCTCTCCACAAAACAGAACAACAACTTGGCCGTTGCAGACAAAGGCGGGCACACGCGCAGTCAAATTGCAATTAAGTGCAAATGAGAGTGCCCCGTAGGCCGAAAAGTCAGCCGTCAGGAATCCCAGCCGGTACGTCCCATTCCTCTGCCGCTGAGCTGCCATGGAGAGGTACTGTCAAAATGACTGGGAGTGCTGGGTCCATACAGGCAAAGAAAAACACAAGAACATCAGGGCACCGACCCGCGTAGCGGTTCATGACTAAAATTCTACAGGCTGGATCACAGCCTCCGGGCTTACACACAATATACAAAGCAAACGCTCATAACCAGCCATCAAAAGTGTGAGAGAGTGAAGGAGTTCACTGTGTTACTGGGGGTCGTATTTCAGAATATAACCCCCCCCCCCACCACCACGTAAATGCATGGCGACTTCTCCCAATGAATAACAAGCCTCATTTTGCACTTACGGGGAAATTAAATTATGGGTCATTTCATTTGCATGGCAGTGAAGGGAGAGAAACATCGGAGGGGCCAGAAGACAGGAGTCGCCGCCGCTCCATGCTCACAGAAGCATTCCGGGCAGTTCGGGGAAAAAAAACCCGGAGTCATAAAACGGGATCAGCCGGCACTCAGACGCATCTGTCAGTTTTACGGCCTGGGGTTTGTGTTTATATCCGAAGCACGAATTCCGTTTTACGCAAGCAGTAACTCAGCAGCACGCTGTGCAGTAAAGTCCTTCCTGAGCGAGCCAGTCGCAACGGTTAAGGTTCCTTAAAACTATCCCCAATAAAAAGGCTCAGTCCAAACGCTCCCCACGGGGAGGGGGGGGTCGGCACACAGGGAGCTGCCCTCTCTGATGATGAACGCGGTCCGTGCTGGGGGGAGGACCTCAGACGGGGGACTGTGAGCAGACACCTCCCTCGCGGAGGCGTAAACAATTAATCCCACATGACACGTCTGGGGTAAGCGGGGGGGCAGGGCGCCATGCATCCAAGCACTCAGCCTGGTCATTTAGCAAATGAACAAAAACCGGCACCCCCTCCCCCCAGACAACGTCTCACGTAAACGACCTCATTGTTACGTTGTCAATGCTGCAGAAAAGCTAGTGAATCACGGCTGCAGGAACGTGGAGAGAGAGAGAGAGAGAGAAACAGAGAAATTGAGAGAGTGATTTGGGGGGGGGGGCGGAGAATGTCACTGCTTTTCAGACCGGGGGTGCACTCACATGTCTGGTGAGTGCACAGTGCTGACGTGGCCGGCGTACAGCAGCTTGTCGTCCATGGGGATGAGCACCCTCAGGCCGTCCTTCAGGTCATCCTTATCGATCACGCAGTTCTGGGGGGCTGTAAGGCACACACACACACGCACACACACTTCAGAGGGAGGGAGCATAGACGGGACAGGCAGCTGAGGCATTACGAGTACCAGATCATGTGACTGACCGGTCGGCTCTGATTCGCTGGATGTGTACATCAGTCTGCTCCCTGCATATTAAAACTCCATGGCTTGTGAACAAGCACTAAACTACGTGACAATAACCAGGATGCCACTTTGCGGCTAAATTATGCAAACTGTACTGCAGGCCATTGTGGGAGGCCGGCCGTCCCGAATCACCAATGAAGGAGGCCAGCACAATGCCATCAGACTGGGCAGACGCTGGCTGATTTAACGTGGGTGCCTGATGGTGACAGGGCTCACCGGGGGTGCTAGGCCGGTCCAAGGGCGCCCCCTGCGGAAGGTTCTCATCCTCTGAGAAGCTGCTGTCCTGGCTGGGCTCAAAGTCCTCGTCGGCGGCCATGCTCTCCATCAGCTTGCTCACGGCCCCCCCCTTTCCCCGAGGCTGCTGGGAAACGAAGGAAATGAGAGCTTTAGTCTCACCCACAGCCCCCCACCCCAAAGCTCGCCAACGGGTGTTGCCCACCTCCTTCTTGGCCTCCCCCTGCTTGGACTTGGTCCTGCCCTTACGGCCCAGGCAGATGGGGGAGCCAGGCGTGGCAGGGAGGGGCTCCACGGGGGTGCTGCTCAGCGGCGGGGGGGACATGCTCAGGGGGCGGTCCACATCCTTTTTCTTCTGAAAGGCAACACAGAATAGATTTAGCATGGAAACCATATCCAGAAAACAAGAACCCCCTCACCACCAATTTTGGTAAAAAATTTTGGTAAAAATTTATGTGAATGACTCCATCAACGTGGCAAACATGGAATGCAGCTCTGCAGGGTAGGAGTCTGGGTCTGTGTCCGGAAGGTCATTGGTTTGAATCCCGTGGCCAGCAGAGAGATTACATCACCGCCAGGCCCATGAGCCAGACCCTTAACCCTAAAAACTGCTGCAGGGCTGCTGGATAAATAGCCAGGCCATCGCAATGACCCCGGCAGTCTCATAGGAGTCTCACTCCAATCACAGTGGTCATACTGGCTCAAATGAAACGTATCAAAGACACATTCTGGCATTACCCACAATCCCTTCTCTTTAACCTGCAACGTGACGCGGGGCTGTCATGCTGTTTTGAGGTGGGGGGGGGGGGGGGGGGCGGCCCTTCGGCCCACTGTGGGGCCGGGGGGGGGGGGGCGCGTCCCCCCTGGGCGCGCGCGGGGGTTGGGGGCGGAGCGGGGGGGGGGCTGTGGGGCGGGGGGGGGGGGGGGGGGGGGGGGGAGCACCTTTCCTGCATCCTTGAGCTCGCGGGGCGTGGCGGCCTCCTTCCTGGGACAGCGCATGGCTTTGGGGAGCAGAGGTGGGGGGCTTTTGGCCGGGGGGGAGGCGGCATCGTGTAGGAAGATACGCTCACTGCGCCGGCGCGCCCAGGGGTCCTCGTCGCTGGCGTCGGGCCCCAGCTCCAAGCTGGACTCCCGCGGCGAGCGCAGCCGCTTGGGCCGCCGGCCCCGCCCCCCGCTCGCCTTCAGCCTGAAGGGGCTGGCATCCTCACGGCGGGCGCTGGCAGGGGGCAGGAGGGGCAGCTCAGGGGGTGCCCTCTTCCCGTGAAGCAGCGAGGGGAAGTTCTTACGGATCTTGACATCGCTGTCCGAGTCTGTGTACTCAAACTCCGTACCTGCAGATAAGACGCATGGCAGGTGCCCCTTCATTATTCTGCTGACTAACCGCTGTCGCCTGTAGGTCCTGCAGGAGCCTGACCACAGAACAGCCCAGAAGCTTCCGAAAGCTTCCAAGATGGCCGACACGCTCTCCAGCTCCCCGATTACACAGAGTCTCCTGTGGCCTGTCTGTTGCCGTGTTAGGACACTGCTAACCGGGGCTGAAGTGCTAGAATGATTCAAGTATCTGAAAACGCCTTTATGTCATCAGATTGTGAGACAAAGCATAGCAACTGCTAAGGACGGTTCAACTTTGGTAAACCCTCCAAAGGAACATCTGAGCAGAATGGTCACAGGGCTGCACGACACGCTGGCCAAACAAGTAACCAATGGCAAGCCACAGACACAATGTTTCCACCAATCCTAGACTGCTAGGAGCTCAATACTCAAACATGATTGTACGATGGAACTGGCCGGCTTTCCACCCAACGAAATGTCCCTCAATAACTCAAGGTTGCTGTCCCACCCAATCCATGACTATAACATTCATTCATCCATCCCACCATCCCCAGTGTGAGATTACCCAGAAGGCTCTGCCTTGCTTCCTTCTTCCTAGCCTTCTGCTTCGCCTCCAGCTGAATAA
>JABJVO010000045.1:7470344-7487660 GCA_026770805.1 Boulengeromyrus knoepffleri
GCCGCGAGCAGGGCCCAGGGCGACGGTCGCAGCACGGCACCCCAGCCCCCACCTTCTCCCCCCCACCGTCTCTCTCCCGCTGCAGGGGGGGGGGGGGGGGGGGGTTTCCATCACCGACTGCGGCGTGAAGGAACACGGCACAGAGAATGCTAGACTCCAAAACGACTCCTGGCCAAAGGGGAAACACACAACCCTGCCATCTTTATTAAGCTCTTTCTTGGAGGGGTGAACACATTTGGGCTAAAGGTATCTATTCACGTGCAGGTCCGGAATTTTTTGTTGGAGGGGAGGGGGCGTCAAGCTACAGGTCACCCCTCTCTGGCTGAAGCATTGAGTTGGTGAGCTGAGGTAAGTCTCTCTGGTTACGACAGCAGCAGTCTGCCACGCTGCAGCAACTGCATCCGTCACCCACTGAGAGGGCGGGGCTCAGCTGTGAGGATGAGGCGGTGTGATAAGGCTTCCGGGGCGGCAATAACAACAAATTCTCAAGTTTGCATGGCAGTCTGAGGGTGGGGGGACTTTCTTCAGCCCCTCCGCAACCACCTAAGATTAAAAAAAGCACCCAAATGATTTGCCAAACCACAACTGAAAGCCACAATCTCCAGACAAAAGGGCAGTCTGTAGAGGTGCCCTCTGATTGTCAGTCTGCTGTGTGCATCAGAGCACAGCCAGCAATGGGCAGCGCAACAGGCCCACACCTAAGGGATGCGGGATCACCGCACCAAACCCAAGCCCATGCACACGGAAGGGAATACTTGTAGTCCCATTCATTATAGTGCAACAGGGGGGCATGTTTTTGGAAAATTTGAAGGAAAATGAGTGCTATTAAATAGGGTCATTCCCTTTGAAATCTGGAAGCAGCCAGGTAACCATTCACAGCAGGTACTCACACATGGCATAAAGTCCACTTCCCCAATGCAGAGCGTCAGAAAAACCTCAGTGTGCACTCGCACGCTCAGAAAAACCTCAGTGTGCACTCGCACGCTCAAATAACACACATTTATACCAATAACAGCAGGGGTACCTACCAATAAGAAAATGGACAAATCAAGGATTGGCAGCCGAATGGTGGGAAGACACAGAGTAGGTGAACGTTTTAAGGCCTCTAGATGAACGCTAACGGGGGGCACAGAAACAGGGGGCTAAAAGAGTTATGATGCAGTCAGGAGTAAAAGCCACGCAGAAAGGGGGGGGGGGGGGGGAGAGATAAGATAATGAAAATGCATTCGCTACAAAAATGGGCAAGCTCAAATAAAAGTAGGAATGACATTACTAAGTGAAGAGACCTAAAATAAATATATATTATATATATATATATATAGATGAAAATCAGTCATCCACTGGCATAGGGTTAAAAGAAGGCTGGATCTCTTTAAGTAAAAACAATTATCTAAACTGACCACTGTTGCCCAAGTGACAAATTAGGAACGTATTCATTAAAACTGGAGCCTCGTTTCGCCGAAAGGCGGCCAGGCAGACGCATGAGCGGCATGATTATCCGGCGCGTCTGAAGCCCTGGGTGTCTGCTTGCCTGTTTAAGTCTCTCCTCCGTGCAGGAATTAAATCAGCCGCAGCAACATATTAACAGGGCACTGCGGGACGCGCTCAACAAACGCGTGCCACGGGACCGCGGTCAGGCGTGGAGATTCACCAACAGCCCCGCGCTAAAGACCACCCCGGGCACATGAAGACAGGTGATCTTATTTTAGTTCCATCACGAGAAAAAGAGTCAGCTATCACTGTTTGCCCCGGTATTTTACAATAACCATTTTTACAGAGTTCTAAATGCAGCGCAAAAATATTACGGAAGCCCCCCCCTTCCTCTTGACACGCCGCTCGTTTTAACGGCAGGTCCCGGTTTCAGCCTGAAGGAAAGTAAAAACCTGCAATCGTCCAAAACGTTACACTCTCCATTCCCAACCTGCTCCCCTCACCTCACACAACCAAATCAAAGTGAGATTCACTCTTCCACCATGTAACTCTGCCTGCTTCTATTTCCATCTCAAAACGGCCCGTTCGACTCAAAGTCACGTTCTTTGTGCACAAGTGGTCTCGGAAACAAAGGTCCAAGTCCACAACACATGGAAAAAAGAGCGGATTAGCAGTGGAGTTTCAGCAGATCGTATGGCTGATCCTAAGCGGACATTAGAAGCAGAGGGAGTTTTGGCATGAGTTGGGCCTGTGCAGCAGTGCTGGGACCCCTGCATTATAAGGGAGTGGCCTGTGCATCCGACACTGCACTGAATCCCAGGTCTAAGAACCAGCCTTAACGACACCGGAACTGCAGCCATGCTAACACAACCTGTCCTGCTCAATTTTAATGAATTAGTCTGACCATGCTTTCCGGATCATCAGCAGATTTCAGTCAGAAACACCTGGAAAGTTATTTATCGAGCATAACCTACAAGCACTAGACCTTCCCTTCTGATGGCCCATATCCTCGCCGCAATCTGGAGCCCCACGCACAGCACAGGGGGCGCCCACCCTATCAAGCACCATCAGAACCAGAGATGAAAACTGCATGGGCCCGTCTTTAAAGTTCAGTCTAGACGCGGCTGCATGAAGCACCACAGGGTCCTGGGGAACCACAAGGGTCACAAAAATGCTGGTTTACACCCGCAAGCAACTTCAGTATGAATAGCAGGGGTGAAACGGGAGGGGGGGTGTGGTGTGGTGTGAGGGAATAACAGTGAAGTTAATGACATGCCATACACACCCACCCCTCCCCTCCGAAGCATCACAGGCCCTCTTACTTCAGCGGAAATCCGTTTTTTATTGGCCAACAGGCAGTGTAGTGCCCACCTCGGTAACATGCTGAACTCTGAACTTCTCCATCAGTGACAGCTATAAATAACCGTTTTCGCGACAGTATATTACTTCGTGAGGGGGGAGACAGTATATTACTGGCCGTGGAAAGAGTGGCTGTGGTCTGTCCACGGAGCGGCACCAGCGCCAGGCCCGGCAGCGGGTCTCTACAGCAGCATTTCGCGCTCTTAGGCAACGCGGTTACTGCGATTTTTTTCAAGTTTTGAAAATTACACAACTCCTCAGTCACCAGGGGGCTCAAAGGCGTGAATCTGCGGTTTTAAAAGTTAAGCAAATATCACCAGAGCAAAACACCGGCTCATCATTCTTCCCGTGATGCAACATGCTTCAACTACTGGGAAAAAACGAGCAATGGACCGGGGTGAAAATTGTTTCCGCATTCTCGTATTTGGTTATTTTCGTTTTTGTTCTCCCCACAACGAAACATTCAATACAAATTATGTATTCCTTCATTACCGCCCTCCTCTCTGGAGCCACAACCTTTCCTTTACACTTACAGGCTGGAGTATGAAACGCCGACGACGTCGTTTGAAACTATACTACTAAGGAAAACGGCAAGGGTATTAATACAGAATAAACCACGGTGAAGAATCGTCCATGTGACGCACAAACTACCGGAACCGAAATTTCACACCAATTGGTGACAGTCAATTGCAATCATGTCAGTTCTGAAAGAAGGACCGAAAGAAAAGCGCTGAAACCGAAAAGAAGTACCGAAAAGGAAAGCGCTACCCTGTCGTATCCATAGAGCCCAAAAACATATACAGAAATAAGACTCAGATACCGGAGAGATTTATCATTATCCCCTGTCCCGCAAGCAGACCCCGCCCCCGCGACTCTGCTGAATATACGGCCAGTATTTTAACCTTTATTGACCGTAGATTCAGCTGAGGTCATCTTCACACTTTTTCTTATACCAATCTTTAAATGCACTTCCCCTGAGCTAAAAGTACGTGCGAAGTGGCAGCAGGAGCGTCTATCCGCATGGCAGCAGTAAACAAACATTAAACAGTGAAATTTGGACCGAATACCGTAACACAAATTTCTAAAGACCAGCCAACAGATGGTTTACGCTAAAAGCCATATAAACGAGATTGCCCGTAAACCAGGCATTTGGGGGGGATTTTTTGGAGATACTCTGAAGCAGATATATCAACAGCAAAGTGACAGATTTGGGACACAGTGGGCCACTTGAAACTTCGGATAAACCCAACTAACTGTTCCTAAATGTTTAATTTAACACAGACCCTTAAACGATCCAGGGTCCTTCTGACGGAAACACAGCATTAAGGCTGTCAGATTACTTCAGACCATTTTAGATGGTGCTTACAATAACGCCTACGCTTATCACTTAAACGTCAAACTGTTTGCCCTGTATCCAGAGCGATTTTCTCTAAATTATATTTTAAAGATGACCGCAATCGACTATGATGGGTAAAGTATTCCTGATAAAACAAATAAGATCATCTGCGTTATGCCATTTCCTCGAATATGTACGCGTAACTTCACTCACATCGCACCTAGTCCACGATATACTATACTATAATAAAAGCGGCCGCAATAGACATTTGTATTACAAACTATGCGGATTAACAAATCGATGACATTTTTCAAATCATCCACATTTTCTTTTCGGTTCTCAAAGATCTGAATACAAACAGAATAAATTCAATTCTTTGCATATGTAGCACAGACGCACAAGTTCGGTTGGGGTTGCGGGTTATGCAATTCATAAAATGATTCACTAAAGGAAATAATACTCTGTCAGCCTCCCTTTAAGTACACAAAAATGAAAGAATTCACAGTTAATTACTTATTGCAATTTACAGCACTGGAAGTCGGCTGCATAACTGGAAAATCAAATACGCAGATATGCCTACCTGTATTTTAACTTAATGCGTAGAAACACAAGTTCGACACCAATCCACTTGTTTTGCTCGCTTTAAACGCAAGGCATTCGCAACATTCAGTAAACTACACAACCAGAAGTAAATATACGGTCATGAAAGAACTCCAGACATATCGTTCTCTTTCGTGACTGTGAAAAAAGCAGTTATCAATCGATTCCTCTTTCAATTCCCTACATATAGGCTACTTTAATTTACTAAAATATACCAGCATACAGCGCATTTTAAGTAATAAAAATAAATACTTACCGTGATGAGAGTGGAGGTTAATGGCAGTTGGCAAATATTTTCCAGTATATAGATTCGCCGGGTGCCCCGCGCCTAAGTGGCCGGAGGACGGAGGTATTCTGCCGGCTCCAGCGGCCGCACCGAGCCGGTGCGACTCCATAGCCAGCCCCGAAAGCAAAGGAGGGGGTTCGTGAACTGATCTGGGGGGTCCGAAATCTCGGCCATCCATTATACAGAGCAGGCTAACGTGATAAAAGAAATATTCCGATCAGAATTTCCCCAAAAAAGAAAAAAAATCCACCGTTAAACAGTCCCGACATATCCCGGTACATCACTCTCTGTATCCGGCATTTTGCTGCCCTAAAAAAGAAAAGAAAAACTAAATGAACATTTTTCCACAATAAACGAAAAACGACGACAAAAGAATTTCCAGTTATATAACACGACAGTCGTAATAGGCGTAGGTAGACAAATTTTTAAGTATTTTAATATGCGTGTGCTCGTCGGCATTAAGAGTCATTTATGTAAAGCAGATTATTTTTTTCTCCAAAAACAAAATGTTTACAATATGCCATATATATTCTTAACCAAGGTCCAGCCTTTAAATGCTACAGAATAAGCGCTTCGCGTATAACACGATCCTTTCCCTTTTACACAGTCTAGGCTTAATTTACCTATTGAGAATTCGTTCATTTCGGTTTTTATATAAACCAAACCTGCAACAAGACTCAATTTTAAAAGCAAATTATATATGGTGGAGTTATCATTAGAAGTGTACACGAATTGTTTTTTCAATGATAAGGTGGATATCTCAGCTAGACTGCAGTCGACATTACATAATATTGTGTATAAATAAAATGTATAGGAAAGATTTCCCTGCTTTTTTAAACCGGTGTCCCTCCTAAAAAATGTAGGTTTCGTGGACAACAGTTTGGGCCGGTTCGTTTTTTTTCGGGTTTTTCAACCCCCCCCCCCCCCCCCCCCGCCCCGGACACACACACACACACAAACAAAATTGCTAACTGATGATTCCGAGAGACTAAAGCACATGCATACAATAAATTAAGCAGTTTAGTTGTTTAGAAAGCGCCGAAGGCGGTATTTATTATGTCAAGATAACTGCGCGGAGTTCTTCAAAAAGCACTAAAATACGTAACAGTTCAAAAGAACTAATCAGAAATATATGTCAGAAATAAAACCAATATTTCGCTTTACTTTTCTCAAAAACAGGACTTAAGCGGTTAAGTACTGCTGTTACTAGACCTATAGTCAGCTTTTAAACGGGTTTTACAATAAGCAATACCGAGAAATTATCCTAGATTATCCAGTCAATGTTTAGTATTTCCCCCAAAATATACGCTAAAAATCTACCTCCTACTCATCGATGTCCATTTTTACAGACAATTCGCAATGGTCCATTGATACATTTCAACACAATTAAAAGTAACTCGTTAACAACAGCCACAAAACGTGACTGTTTTTTTCAAGGTTTCCCTTATTAAAAATCTATCAACGTGACATAGCGATAAAAACTGCAAATCAAAGCGAATCCCAAACCCCAGTTTTCCCAAGTACGCCGGCTCGTATGCGACTCGTTTGAAACTTTTTAAACTTACCTAAGAATATACGAAAAAAAACTTCTTCAAAAGAGACGTCCCATCTTGAAAAGGCCTGATCCTCACAGAATATCGATGATATATTTTGCAATTTGCAAACTATTCTCAGAGTCACGTTCCATTTTGTAAACAGTTGCCCGCCTTTTTAAGATACTATGAAGCATTTATAGCTGTAATGGTTAATCCAAGGGTTTTGTTTTACAAAACGAGAGCGTTTTACTGTCGTAAAACACAGAGTTCTTCCTTGAAGAGGCGAGCCACACTTTTTCAAAAAAAAACTAATGCTTATGTTAAATCCACAAGTCTGCAAGAAAAAAATTGGATACTCCATTTACAGACCATCCGCAGATAACATGTAGCCCAGCACTGAGTATAAAAAAAGACCCTTGCAAGTCCCTCTCTGTAGATCTCGGTAAACTGTTAGGCAATGAAACAAGCATTGTTTTACAAGCTCCGCCTCTTTCAGCCCAGCCAGACAAATTCTGCAACGGCGCCGGCGATTGGCCAATTCAAGTGCCGATCATTTCAATGTAAACACTTTGGCTCCTCGCCAGCCCTATAAAACCAATTATGGACCAAGGAGGCTGTACTGTTTCAAGGTACCCTTCCTTATAGACCGAGGGAGCAAAACAAGCAGTGAGAAATTTTAGGAAGACAGTTTCAAGGCAGCTCTTCTATTCAAGCTTGGCTGATCAAAACAGAGGGATACGAACCTGGGCATAGTTCAGTGCTACGCTTCTCGATGCTGTTCGGACAAAAAACTTGATTTATCAAAAAAATATAGAGATAGAGGGTACATTTTTAAATAAGGTTTTGTTGTCAGATGTCGCTTCTTGTTTTTTAAACTCAAATGTTTTCATTTTAAAACTGTAACGTAGCGCGCTGACGTGCTGTTGAAACATAATTAGCCGTAGCACATGATTCGTCACAAGAAGAGAATAATTTAACCGAAATGTTTGGTAAACGTACTTATAATTCTGAAAGACTCATTTAATCATATTAAGCTATGCCTGACAGCGTTTCAAGAATGTATGTGGCCAACCTACACTATCGAGTAAACAATTGAAACAGAGACGCCTCGATATTGCAGGAATGTTCTTATTCCAATGTAGGCCAAACGTTTATAAATAACTAAGCAGGCTCTTTGTATATCAAAAACTGCAAAAATGCAAGTCTAACCTATATTAGAATTTGCGTCTTCATCTGCAGTGTATGTTTGCATTTTTCATTGGCGTACATAGCTGCGTTGATTTTCCGCGATTCCGATTACCAACCTACACCAAAGGCATTTCCTTGCTAAGTGTTTACGCTGTTCAAAAAATTCCTTGAAAAGGCACACTCTCAGTGTTGGTCCCGTATAATCTAATAGCCATTATTAATTTTTTTCATACGTGTAATGCAATATATTTCCTAAACCTTTCATAAGGAAAATGATTCTTATAAGGCAATCATCAACTTCCCATAAGCACGATTTACAAGCGTATACTATTAAATGCATTACGTAAACAGTGGCCTCAGATTAAGTCTAATAGAATAAAATTAAGCAAAAGTGTTTTTTTTACCAAAATGAAGACAAGCTGGGAATGGCCTGCTTGGACTGTGACGTTTGTATCAAAAATAAGAAGACACAAACTTGTGATGTTTTATTAATGATTTGCAGTTATAGCTACGCATATTTTAAATCAATGCATATGTTTTGAACCCTTTGTGAAATATTTCGATGTAACAAAAATAGTTAATTAAAAAAAAACATTTCGTGAGCGGTTTCAAACTACCCTTCACGAGTCCTGGCTGAACGGTTTCAAGGTGCCCCTTTCGGGAAGCAAAAGGAAAACAGACAAAAATAGTAACAAGTCAAGGGAAAAAGGCAATATCTGAATGTTATAGCAAAGGTGGATCTCATCTGAACATCAGCAGAGCGCCGTTTCAACCCTCGGTGAAAGGATTGCAGGTTTTTGAGGACGCTGGATTGTTCCCAATTTGGCTAAAGGATCAGCGGGAAAGAACAGAAAGATACGAGGATGGGGGTGGGTTGTTGTGCTGAGGAAAATTAATGCAACGGTGAAGCCCATGGCTGTCCGAGCAGAATGCGGGGAGATATGAATGATCAATGGAGCGGCACTGAATGACATCCTCTCTTAAGAATATTTTATTTACTTCGGTTGTTTTTATCGTAACACTGCAAGTGACAAATGCCTTTTGTTGCTTTTAATAAAAATCTATGCCGTCACCGACGCCTTCCTTTTCGCAAAGACTGCAGCATTACGAGGGAGCCAGACACTGGATTCATATCGCCGGGTTTAAGAATCCATAACACTGCAGATTTCTTTTTCGACCTGGGCATTGCCTTTTTCCCGCAGATGACACTATTTAAGATGGGTATGTATGAAATGTATGGCTTCACAATAAATGTCCTGGCAACAACATGCGTACATCTTCTTTGTTTAAACAGATTGCGTGGAAATTGAACCAAAAGCTTAGACAAAACTTCTAAACTTCTTTCTAAAGTATTTGGGCATTTTATGAATTGCGAATTTCAAGGAAGAGTTGATTACTTGTGTAGTAATCATCTGCATTGCGTTTCACGATAGATGCATTTTAAGTAATTTTTTGTAATTTACGTAAATTAATCTACAAAGCTTTGTGTTATATCCATCACACACATATACGCGTAAATAACATATAAGAGCCTGGCCTCTTCACAGCTGTGTCAATGTTACTGTTACACAAGTGTACATAATTAAAGACGTATATTAAATTTAAAACGCAGAAAAAAAATAAAGTGAAGCCATTTTTGGGCGTGGCGCGAAAACCTTTTTACGATTTGCATTTTAGACTTTTGTGTATTCCGTTTATACATAACTAGTCTTCTGTATGAGGGGTTATGTATTGATTTAACCTACGGAGGATTTGATTAGATGTTTCTAAATGACAGGATTTGCGTCAGAAAAGCAGGGCCTTACAACAATAAAAATTCTACATAAATTATATGTGGCAATATGTTTAAATCTGAATGCCTTCGTAGCACTCGCCATGAAAAGATGTCGTAATTCATAATTTCAGCATTCAAGTATAAAGCACAACATGGGGAAAGATTTTGGGATCCTTAGAAGCACACTGTACGTTTAATAAACGATATTGTTTTACTTCATTAAAACAAATAAAATATCTTCATAAGACAGTGTAAAATCTAAGCCACTGCAAATGGTCAGACAAACACGTTTAAATTTAGCATTAATTTGCGGAATGATCTTAATATTCAGTGATGGCTTCGCTTTTTCAAGATAAACTTTACAGCCGGTTTATTAACTGTGCATGTTGGAATTAACATTACTTCAATCCGTGAGGATTACCTGGCATTCTGGTAGATCAGGAGCTAACCTACAAGTCTAAACGCATTTTTTCTTGATAAAATAAGATGCTATTCGGCCCTCCTTAAGTTGAACAGGAACACAGGGCGGCTTTTGGTTATTTGTGGAAGTGAAATCCCCCTGGTTAGAAAGTAAAAACCTAAGTTAAACCTAAGAACTGCAAAACTAATAAAATATTTCTTTAATCGGACGAAAAATTCAGGCCATGGTGGGTTATCCTGACAGATAATCGGAGTAAGTACTGTATGAATAACCAAACCGCGTTAAATAATATACCATTTAACATTACACCGTCGTTGTATCTGAAAAATGTGGCATGCATTTTAAAAAATTCTTTTAAGAATTTACCCCAAGATGTGAGGCGACTGCATCACGGCTCTTTTGGTTTGCTCAGTGTGAAATATTCGACTACATCAAGCTGAAAACTTTAGCACACATATTAAGCGCGTCACCAAAAATACAAGGGTAACCTAAATATAACGCACTCACAACATTTACCATATACTTCAGATCCGCAACGAACAACAATGTTTCCAGTGCAGCAGTACTATATCACCGAAGTAGGACCAAATTAGATTAGAACTCATACGATTAAGGTCTAACGTGTCTGAAAAAAGGAAATAATGTTATCGAGATGAAACCAGTTTCCCCCAGTCCGTCGTTCGCTTATGTTAAGCTGTAGGACACGTGGCAGACCCCGATACTGAAAAATTACAGAGCAATATTCACCGATCTGAGCCACGTACTCTGCGGACTGTTAATTGGTCGATTTGTTGTTTTCTAGATGTAATATTAGGAGCTTATATTTCATTCTACAATAGCAATGTTACTTTTGAAAATTACACTTAATTTATTCACACTAATGAAACATTCTCGAGTCGTTCTTCTTTCTGTAACCCACTAGAACGTGGAAGCATGGTAGATGTCGTTTACTCTCGCATGGTACAATTGGTTAGCCGTAGATATGCTATGCATTCTGATTGCATATTATACTCTAAGCACATGTGAGTATGAATTCCCAGCTTTGGTCACTGATTTCAAAGGTGCATCTGGAATATTTCGCATTAATAAAAAAATATGACGGAATGGGAGTTTAAATTCGTGAGCACAAACACAGCTATTGGATTCTTACTGTACACAACAGCTTGGTCATACGGTACGTTACCGCTTGTCTTGGAAAGGAGGTGACAAGACACCGGTCCTTCAAAGCAATTCTGATTAAATGCTACGTTTTTAATGGTCGCTTTCACTAGAAACATTTTTACTGCAGCGATTTTTACATTGCAAATTAGGCCTATATCTAGGTCTAAATTACATATGTGTGTCCATTTTAGATCTGGAAAAGTATTAATCGACTTTGTAGCAGGGTTAAAAAATGTAGTGGAAATCAAAGTTAAGCGTGCCTGACATGTACGAATGAATGCTAAAATATTTTAACTATCTCCTAACCCATTACTCCATATGCCACCTTAGCAATTATAACGAAAAATGTAAATCAGAATCAGATTTTGAACATCAACGATTCTCAGTTTTCATGCACTGACAACTGTGCTCGTTATAGATGAATGCCTGGTAAAGCATTCTGTGGTAATGTACATCAGTAAATCTGATCATTAACGCTAGAAAGCCAGTGAAGACGCTTGTGTAAAGAAATCATAGGGTCGGTCAAACTTCGGTCAAACTTCAGCTGACAGTTACTTGGCAGTATGTCGTGACATAAACTGAATTAAGTCGAGTTGCTGCGGAACTCTACAGCGAGATGTCTTAACAGCGAAGGGGGGCTGACCAATTCAAAACAGCTTGTGTTTGGATCAGCTCGGTTTTCAACGATCGTGTTAATTTCGCCATTTTTTGGAGGTTAGACTACGTCCACGTTTACGCGATCATGAAGTAAACGCCAAATACTGCATTCATAGTACTTGTTAAAATCCACAACACCGAGTGTTTTCGCGAAGAATCGGCCAGTAAGTTAATTCTTGTTTGAAAAGCAATGGTGATTTTTAAAGCGACTTTTGCAAGACTTTGTTTAAACTCCTATTGGCCATATAGCAAGTGGAAAACGTTACAAGCCTCGCACACTATGCAGTCTACATGTATGTGTACAAAGGACATACAGCACCTTCGGACGTGTTCTGTCGTTATACCTATTTAGAATTATGATTAAATCTCTTCTGAACAAAATACATTTAATTATGCACCCAAGTGTAAAATGAAATCTGTTTTTCATTTTCAAGGCCATGGAGTACAATTATGTAAATATGGTTTGTTGTAGGCCTATACATTACAAATTTGAATATGAAAGTCCTGAAGTGTCTGCTGTAAAGTGTTGTATCGCTTATTTTAATTTTTGAACGTTTTAAACCTATTGCACAAACCACGAGAATAGAAACTTTCAAGATCAAACTCGAATTATGCGTTATGAAGGTTCTTCTATCTGAAACATATCTTTACTGTCTTGTAATAAAATATTAGATAGAATTCAAGTTGCATAATGAAGCGTGAATGCAAATTTATTTTAAACGATTTAAATTTTGGTGTCTTATAACTGACCGCTATCGGGTTTATCCCTTTTACCAGTCATCAAAACTGCTGAATCCGAAATCAATAACTTGAAACACAGGCACTGCTACTACGGGAAAAATCAAGCATCAGAGTTTATTTTTACGGTTAATCCGCACAGGTTACGCACATTCGCGCGTTAAACTACATTTTCTCCTGTCTAAACAATGCATAAATGTATACGGAATGTATAATGTATAACATAAATGTATAATCTCAAACCTCTTTGGTGTATTCATGTTTTAGGCATACATGTTTATAATAGGCTACCCACATCAGAATGATATAACTGGGCCTTCAACATATTTGAAATATGATCAATGAAATATGAAAATAATCAAATTATTTTAAAATATAAAATATTGTTTATCACCGATTGCAGTTTGAGGGGTTTTTTTTCTACCAGGCCTATGTCACTGTATATAGTTATTACACATAGGCTGCTGTATTGGGCTACACGCAGGATATCACTATAGCACATCCAGTACATTTTTTGGAGTTTAAAATAAAAAGATCTGTTAGTATAGTACTGCCATCGTGTGAATGAATACTGACGAACATGAAGCCTAAACAATGGCACCTTTTACACAATTGCTGCCATGGGCGGGGACTCGGTGGGGCATTAGTGTGTTTGGAAATTTCTGGAACCGAGTTGTTATGACGCTTAATTGTTCTCAATAATCTGGTCTGTATTTATTTTTTTCTACACCGAAACGAAGTGATTAACTTGCCTTGGGGACTGGAACATTTTCGTCTACTGAATGATCAGTGTTAGGCAGGAGAGAAATCTGCCCTGCGAGTTACAATAAAAACGTGCCGGGCATAGTGGCGTTATATATTCTATTAGAAAATTCCAAATACTGAAAATTAAATCCAAAGATGAATTACCTGTACCATTATAGTTATAAACGACAAAAAACTGATTTTATTTAATGATCTGTTAGCCTTCTTGGTCGGGACAAAGAAGTGTTTCTTACTAGTTTAATGTCTACCGGAGTGTCTCATCATAGAGTAATGCTGTAAATTCGCGCATACATTTTATGGTAAGAAGTAAACCTTTCACTTGACTCATACATTCACTAGTACCTTCCACACAATATCGTCACCGGACGCTTAATATTTATTTATGATTTCTTCGGTCGAGGAAATCATCTTAATACAGCATATGCAAAAGTAATAGTGTCGAGTCTGCTCATGATTCCAATAACAGATACAGGCACGCCCATAACTCTTGGCGAGCCTTGACATTCTTGTCATTCTAATTAAAAACAGCTATTTGAAAAGCTTTTTTTAATCACATGACATGAAAAAAATCTATCACCCCTCCAGCTTTGCTGCACTGTGTCCCATCCATGATTTAACAAGCACCCCGTGGGAAGCTGACATCAAGCCCTGACATCACCACACTTGAAATCCCATCTCCGCTGGCCATGAAGTACCTTGTCAATTAACAGACCAGACTGCCTGTTGTAGGAGTAAGGGATGTGGTGGGGGTTAGGGGCGGGGGGGTGGTGGTTGCGTTGAGCTAGGGGCGGTCAGTGAGTGAATGCAGCAAACCCTTCCTCAAGGGGCATATTGGTGGGGTTGGTGGAGGAGGTCAATTTACCAGTGATAGACCCATACATGTGGTGTAAAAAAACAGGGCCCAAAGGGGGCACACAACACAATTCTTTGGAGGGAAATCGGCTCTCCAACTGCGGCCGATCCCATTGTGAGCGTCTGTATATCGGGCGCCGTTATTGTTGCGATTGTTAAAAAAAAATCAACAAGACCTCCGAGTCGTGCTGGGACTGACAGCGCGACTGATGCAGCCGGCATTGGTGAGCTCCTACTGGGACGGCGTTACCACAGCTTTGGATGGTATTTCAAACGATTTCTTGGTGCTTCACAGGCGGCGTTTTAGCCGTATATTATGTTAGTTAATACAGATTTTCCGAAAGACTAAAAGGCAACCGTTGAAGTATATACGCACCATATTTAGATCTAAAACACAAATCAGCTTAAGTAGAGCACAGGTGTCTGTATTATATACCGGGACGAAATTATCTCATGCATTGATTTAAGAGTCATGATGCTTGGGGAATTAAACGATTTGATTGTCCTATTGACCTTTCAGTAACAATGTAACAACGGCAATTCCTTGCCGTTCTCGTAACTTATAAGACACTGACTAGAAATAGTCTAGTATTTTAAACAAAACGTAACATTTCCTGGCTCTAATATTCTCCATGGAAAAAAGGCGAATAGTGACTGAATGTTACAATGCGCGGGCCTTCGGTATATATTGACATTTTAAGTTCATGGTCACAAAAAACCAACGGGGAAGAGCAAACTACTTAAAATAACACACACAAAACACGAATAAAATACCTTAATGGCGGCTTTCAATGATGTAGTATTTGCTAATTTCCACTCCGCTATTGAAATATAAAATATGCATTATATTTGTTAAAATTCCAGCAAATCGTCTTTTAATTAAAGGCTAGACGGTAGATATCACGGTTTCTCCAGACGTTTGAACTCATCAGCGAAAGAAATTCCAGGTAGCCTAATACTTTCCATTAGAATGGTCCCTGACGAAATGTATATTAAATAACTTCTATTGTATTTCGAATTAAAATGTAGAGCCTGTGAAGTTTTTCCTCCATAAACGGCGAGTGCGACTTTCCACGCCATTAAAAAGAGAAAAGACGTGCAATACACTGATGTCTTACAGATAGTGGGGGCAAACCCCGCTTGTTACAGCGGAGCAATGCACCGCGTCCGCAGAGTCACGCCGGTACATTTCACAGCTCACTGCCCGTATCTGTTGGTATTTCTCAGCTAGAAGGGGCTGTAAAACTGGAAGGCACGCATGCTACAGGTGGGCGTGTCAGTGCTAGCCTAGATGCTGGTGACACTTTTGAAGGCTATCTGACTAAATCAAAGCGAAGATAAGCCAGGGCGCCTTCTTTTTTTCCCTGGGTTGTTTTTTTCAAGGACACGTCTCCACGTGAGACCAAATGTGACGAACCCCAGGATCAAAGGTGCACTGCGAACTACAGTGTGTGTGAAATGGCACAATCGCTAAAGATTTTCCTAATATCAAAACGTCAGAATATGTCTTGTGCCAGATACACGTCTATCAGCTAAAATACACAAATACTGTGGAAAGCTTAAACACGTTACACATCAGAGAGCGTAACATGGACTGTAGGTGATATTTTCTAGAGACACGCAGTCCGTTTATGTACCGAATGTTTCAAGGTAATATTTGATTAAGAAAGCACACGCTAAAAGCATTTCGAATGCATTAATGTTTTAAATATGCGACTTCTACTTAATGAGAAGCGTACATAGGATTCATTATTCCCAACCCAATAAAAGGTCTATGCAATTATATGTAGGCCTACTATTAATAGGAATACAGATTACACTTTGTAATTTAGGCTATATTTCACAGCTTTGGAGAGGCGAATTATTTCCCTTAATAGGTTCGATGACAAGCAGTTTGATGACATTTAAGTAGTTATTAAATATCCTGCTAAGTTTTACCTAAAATGATTAAAAACAAACCCATAACAAAATGTATAAAATGTAAAAATAAATTTCATTTCAGTCTAGCACAGCTTCTAATAAAATGCAGGGATACAGTTGAAATAATAGCGATTCTTTCTAGTTCACAAAATTTCTCATGGGGCTTAAACAGTTTATTTTTTTCCAATATTTGCAAGCTAGCAACGACACATTTAGCATATTGCGTGTAAAATCCTATTGCAGATATTCTAGGCTTGTTAATAGTCTAGTGTTCCCAAATATGCTTAGATTTTTTTTAGAAGGGTTAAGTAATTTGTAATGGCTCCGAGCAAAATCAAGTATTTCTAAAAACAAGAAATAAGAGTTCGCGTTTTATTTAAAAATGAAACGCGAATAAATGAAAAGTGTACCAAGCCCCGAAATTGGGCGGATTTCCTCGCAGCAGCCGAGGCAGGGCCCCGATCGCCGGGGAAGCGATAAAACTTCGCGGCCGTCTGAAACAGCGCACCCTACTCCTTACGTTTTACATTTTAAAGTGCACTCTATTCAGCTTTGTGTGGTGAAACAAAGGGGGGTAGTTATTATTTGGCAATACAATATTAATATATTGTTTGGGTTATTTTGTTTGTTCTGCGAGTAACCTTCGTTATTTTAAGAAGCTTTCTTTAATTATGGCAATTTGGTCCGGTCGCGCAGCGGTTTGGCTTTAAAGTTCAGTGGGTACATAAAAACACTTTTTATTGGAAGCTACTGCTCCGCAGATGGACTTAATTACCCCCACCCCCCATAAAGGTCTGCTTCAAAAGATGTTTTACGAATCAATTTAACATGTGTATGATGACTGCTAATGCTGAGCGAAAGGCATCCCAATATTCATGCCAGCCAAAGTCATCCAGTCTCATTTGTCTAGACTCTAGATGTAGGCTAAGCCTGCGCAAGCTGCTCTTATATATATATAATATGTTTTCTCTTAACTTTACAGGCATACAGTTTTCTTGACATTTTTCCCGCAACCTTCACCACTATAAGCGGTAGAAGATAAAACACATGATCACTGGGACTAAAAATCGACCCTAGACTTTAGGGTCCTCTACAGTAAATTTTGCCGAGGTGGGAGATCCCCATAAGATTTTGCCTGCCCACATGCCTATCGGCCCAACGGGAAAATAACAGGTGTTCCGGGCAACTCAGTTTCCCTATGTTTTCCCTGTCGCGAGCTGATTTGTACACGGTTTCGCTGTTGTTTTCATGTCTTTTTACGAAGCTCTTGAGGTAAACAAGCCATATATTTTA
>JABJVO010000045.1:7487760-7498788 GCA_026770805.1 Boulengeromyrus knoepffleri
TGGTTCCCCCCTGTTAAAACAGGTATACAGCAACTCTGGGCCTCGGTACTAATAACAATACAGTATTCACATGTAATTATGTACCTGAGTGATTTTCAGACATTTCACATACCTCTTTGCTTTAATATTAGCGGAAACATTATTTTCTGATAGACAGGGGAAACATAGGGAAACCGAATTGCCCGGAACACCTGTACGCCAGATGACCATTGCAGCCCTGCATGCTAATAACTTAAAGCCTTCTTAAACTCAATTTTATTCTCTCAGACATGGAGTTTTCGAGCCTTTCACACACAAGATATTAACGGTGTCTGGGAAAAAACCGTGGTATTACTTTATAAATTGATTTGCACGGGCGCGAGGGTCATTTGTGAAGTCTTTACCTGTTCTCCCTTAGCAAACCAATTTTCCTATTACACCACCAAATCGATTTATGTCAATCCAAAGAGAAACGGATCAACCACAAATGAAAATGCGAACGATTATAATTTCAGTATAATTGACGCATTCTCTTTGGTCTGTAAAGTGATCAAGCTCTGTACCTACATAATGATAGGTTCAGTGATATTTCGGTGACGTGAGGGTTAAACATGTCTTCATACGTTAGATTTAACAGAGAGGGCTTAATTGTTAATTTTGGCATTGGCTTTATGAACAGCAGATGGTCGACTAGTGGAATCTTGGTCCAAAACCTAATGCTGTCAATTTCTGTTGTCATGGTTAATTTTCATTCCACCTGGTCTCCTGTGAGAGAGCTAATATTGTCAATTGCTTTTATACATCAATAGAGTTTGACACATGGCAATGTCAGTACCAGAGTAGCAAAGAATCAGATTCACATTGCAAATTTACAGATGAGTGTGTGAGAACACAGAACACACCGAGTGCCAAAGGCATAATAGAATAGGGATCTAACAGCTGCCTGGGTTACCATATCGTTCCAACCCACTTCTGACTTTGAGGAAGATCCTTTCAGCCAGCTACAAAAAGCTGTGATGCTACCAATGAATCTCATCTGAAGAGATCTTATAGAGGCCCCTGATTGGTGGAAAGGAATCATGTGAAATGTTGACCCCACCCAATCCTTGACCACTGAACCCCTATATGCGGGCTGTGTTTAAGGATCATAGATAAACACTATGTCTCTGTGTCAGTCTGCAGCTTGTGCATGGTCACAGTGCCCTTTGTTTATTTTTTTGAACTGAGATGCAATAAAAGTACACCTGGCAACCACTGCAGATTTACAGCCTGCAGTTGTTACACCCGTCAGAATTCACAGGCGTGCCCTTCTCCCTTGGCCTTGCAGTTCTCCACATTCGCTTGGACCAGAAGTACCACTCTAATTATATAACTTATGAGAACCTCACACCTTCCATGAGCAAACAAGCAGGAGTAGCGAATGAGGCGTGATTCATAATGAAAACAACATTAAAAATGTGACTGTCAGGGCGGCTTAGTTACAACTGCCGAGACAATTACCGACCAATGGCATGTTCCATGGACCGTGACATCAGCAAATCAGCAACTGAAGGTGACCGCCTTCATGTCAGCAATACGGCGTCCATCCCGTCCGGGTACCAGTGAAAGGAACGGCTCGGAGTCACAACAACCACAAGAGATTGACTGTCACACCAAGGACGTAAATATCCCCCTGACACAAAAGTGAGGAGACACCATCCCTTGCAACATAAGAAATGGTGGCTTTTCATTTGAACATCAGGGGACCAGATTTCCAGAATAATTAGTTTCGGGGATTTTTTAACTGTATACTGAGGACCAAAAGAGCAGCATGTGATAGCCATAAAATGGCAGTGTTTTGATGTGGGTAAGTCCTGTCTGGAGGGAACTGAAGTAGCACCTTATGGCTCTGCAGTGAGACTCAAGCAATATCACAAAGTAATGGAACGAGGTCTCTCTCTCTCTCTCTCTCTCTCTCTCTCTCTATATATATATATATATATATATATATATATACTAAGGCAGCCATAGTGGAAAATGCAGGCAAGTCCCCAGGACTGCCTACTATTTAAAACAAATGCTAGGAGTTAAAGTCAAAGGGAGGTTCTCAGACATTTCACATTTCTGAATGGAGTAAAAGTTCCTCTGTCTTTGCCATATTCATACTTCATTAAAATTACTGACTTCTTATTCTGCATAAACAAGCACCCCTAAAACAGATTACCGCAAACAAAACTGACAGATGTATTACACAGATTGCCACAGACAATCCGAACAGACAGAATGCCATATACAATAGAAAGATACACTGCATTATAACATGGAACTTTCAGCTAGGTGGTTTTCCCGTCCTACATCGCTCTAGGTAAATGCGTTTCATTTCCTGTACTTGGTAGCTGTAATACAGGGAATGCCAAATGTAAAACACCAACCAAATGCAGCCCAACAGCCTTGTTTCTGCCATCCTGAGATTACAGAAGGCCCCATTTGCAAAGCATTACCGCCAAGACTATCTAGGATTTGAAAATATAAGAAAATGAACAAATGAATGAATGAACAGATGAACAAAGGAAAATACTTCAGCTGGATGGAAAAAAGAGTTAAAAGTTAGGCACCCTGCATGGGAAGGGAGCTGGAGGACCTCTGTGGATCTTTGCTTGCCTTAATTTTGTTTGATTTCACGTGTCACAGAGGATGCTGTAAAATGACCTTGAGCTATGAAGACAAAGGTGAACTAAAGCAAGCTTAACAACTAAAGACTGACACTGAAGGAGAATATTAATACATAAATGTTAGAGTAAGAATCTTGAACCTCAACACAGCTACTATTATAGTCTTTCTGATCATGCAATGGATGAATTGACATAGGATTTCAAATTGTTTTTAATGGGCAAAAGAAAAGTCAGTTCCTGTAGCTCCACAAATACAGCATCGTACTAATAACTCAAAGGTTGTAGGCTCAAATCCCAAGGACCTCAGGGAAATTATAACCCTGCTCTTTGGGTAGAGTTTTGGTAAAAACCTCAAGTAAATGGGAAGTATCTTAAAACTTTAATGTGGTAAGTTGAGTGAATCTCAGCCAGTAAGAAAATGACTTGAAACATGTTGTTTTAGGAGAAGGGGATAACACACAGCTTCAAGAAGATACTCAAGGTAAAAATATCTGCTGATTTTCCATAATTCATTTATTTGATTTATTTTTTAAATGTATCTTACCTATCCGAGGAGAGAAAGCAGAGCCTCACAGCTACAAATCATCCATCTATGTGAAATGGCCTCCCAGTTATTTAATGATGCACATTTTAGAACCAAACATGGACTCTTTGAAGAGGAGATGGGAAACCTCAGAACCAGTTGGGGATAGTCAGCATAGCTCATCTGCAATGTGAGCAGCTTTTTACCCACTGGAATGAACAAACCGCTATACTGACTGACTCCTTCCAACCCATCTCAGAATACCACTATAAAGAAAGTTGGAAAACCCACAAGCACCCTGGCCCTCCACGACGAGGGCTCAGTCCAAAGAGCCCGATCTAACAAATCAGTTTTGGTTAATCAGAACAGTGGAATCTCATTGCTCTCCACAAATGTCACACAGTCGGGAGCCCTGACCCTAAAGCGACCCACGGTTCGGTCTGGGAGCCGGGACGGAAAATTGAGAAGCTGGTTAGTTGAATTAAAGAGGACATCTTAAGATCTTAAGAAACCTTTACCCTAGATAGCAATAAGAAATGTTTTTACGCGGCTCTGCGAGAGGATTTACCGTGCAAAGCACTCAAGAGAGTGGGACTTATATTTTACAAAACTCCATCTGTTCTTTGAATAGAAAATGTTTACTGCCTTTGAGTAGGTCGCTACTTATATTAGTGCACATGATAAAGGGACATAACTTGAATCATTTATAAAGGAACATTTGGAGTAACTACAGTTTAAAAATACTCTGCTGAATTATGAAAATGACCATAACTTCGATATATATCACGTTAAACTGATTAATGGACTGGTTAATAAAAACGCAAAGCTTTCACCAAGATATTACTGGATTTGTCGTTAGAGATTATGATGTAGAAGCGGCAACCGGCAATATTACCAAAAACGGTCCGCACCACAGAAACGACAACCCCAGTTCAGTCACAAAAATCGGGGTGAAATGTAACTGATGGATATTCAGGTCCCGCTGCAAAACGAGTCACGGCGTGACGGATAAATTATCCACAGTATATGGATGTGTGATTCCTTCTTATGAGACGGTTTGTGTTAAAAAGTATAACAATTGACATGTAAAGCTAGGGTCCCTATAGACTGCCAAGCATTTTTTACATCTACATTTATTTAGGAGTCGGTTTTGTCCAAAGCGACGCACAAGTGAGACGAATAGCACATTACAAACAAACGCTACGTGCTGTCGAAAGGCAATAAAACATGATTACTGTACGTCAGTTTCTGTTTATATCCGAATTCAGAATAACTCGCGAAATCATTAAGGCAGCAACATGTTTAATTTAGGCTATTAATGGTTTGACTTGAGAAAAGCAAATGCAGTTAAATAACGTAGGCCTATATGACATGGCAGTTATTACCGTTATTATGGTGCACATATACAGCACGGATCTTAAGGTGAGTTAAGACGATTCATATATTAAAGCATAGGTCGTCTTAGCCGTCGGTCGCCTTACGTTGATTAATACGATGTTTTTTTTTCATTGCAAATGCGGTCTTTCCACAAAATTACGATGACTTATCTGAAGGAAACAAGGAAACAGTCGCAATGTTAACTTACAGCGGATCCAAATACGATCGCATGAAACGAAAGACGAAGACGAAAGTGTGATTCAAGGAATGGAAAAAGAGAAGCCGCGATCGTGCTGTGCGAAAGAGGAACGAGGAGTTAAGGCTGGCGGACCTGTGGTTAATCTGCAGCCGCTGCCGACGGACCGGTGGTTAATCGGTTATTCTACGGATTTCCATGGAAAGCATGACACGTTTTTAATGTCGGGACTCAGGCCATTGAGCGCGAATGAACTTTGAGGGAGATCGGGGCATCTGTGGCAGATGAAGAGTCTCTTTTTCTGTCGCCTGTCCCTAATGACGACGGGAGGAAACTAGGGTTTCTGTCTCAATGGGGCAGAAGCCTAGAGGACAGCAGGAATGTGTAAGTCACGGCAAACTATCACGTTACTTTAGTAATCTCCGAGTCCCCGCATGACCAGAACCGAATACTGCAGGAGGTGGTGGGACAGGGTACTGCCAAGTCTTTAAGGCGTTTTTTATATAATTTAAAATTCTAGATGCAAACATCAATCCATGCATAATAAACAGGATAAGAGGGGAAAACTGATTTAGAAAGCTTTCAGTGCGCCTGATTAGACGGGCTGCATTGAGAGGACAGCTATATGAGTAATGAGAGTAATAATCTGTGAAGTGGCTACACTCCGCTGTTCCCTTGACAACCTCTGACCTGAGCCTCTCGAATCAATTATTCTTAGGTCACCCTGCTGGCTGAGAGTGCAGTCTTGGGCAGGAAAGCACACGTGGGTGCTGGAATGGAAACGGTTTAAGCGGGAAAGAGCCGGCGGTCTTGTAGCCGTAATGAACTCTATGGATCGCAGCAGCTGCCTCCCCCTATGGCCCAAACTTGTGTCTGCCAGACTTCAAATTGAATGCCAGTTTCTCCCACCTGAAGTGTGAAAAACAAAAGCTATCAAAGCTCAAACGTAACAAGAAAGGGCTTGGGGGGGGAACGAGCTGCACTCTGAATGTCTTTCTTGCTATTTGTTAGTTACGTAATAAGGGGGCGGGGTCTTCAACAGACAAGGACGACTTTCAGCTTGGCCCGCAGACAGATGCCTCCTGTTTCCCGAGCCTTCTCGGACGGTGGAGGAGAGTGCGAGCTTCGGGCAGGGCAAACGAGATTACGGGCCTCCCTGACAGGGGCTGACGAAAGGACCACGGGCCACATTTTCCGAGTGTAAGCTGGCATCCCCCAAATCAAATAGCCTTGCTCCGCCACGGCGGTTTCTGCTGGGTAGACAGAAAAATATTAGGCAAAAAAGCCGCCTCAGCAGAAACAGTCAGCCAGACCGCCTGCGTGATGCATCGACTCCAAGATCTAATAATCCTTTATTTGAGCTAATCTCCCAGAGGTTGCAGTCTCTTGTTCATTTAAATACAATGAGTTAGCAGATATTTGGTGAGCCGGACAAGCTCTGCTCTCCCCAAAACATTCCCACAAACAGCAGCCTCCGAGAGCTGGCCTGCAGGAGAGGACGACAGCTCAGCCCCCCCTTCTACATATGCATTGTACCATCTACATGCGTTTTATTTTCTTGGCCCTTGTCTTCGAACTGTCATAGCTAATACTGTGCTAACAAAGGCTCCCTTTCTCTGTTTCAATGCCTGTCCCTTTAAATATTGAGGAAACACTTTGATTTAAAAGTTCCTCCCTTTCACCCATTACTGCAGTTAAATAAATGCTTTAAACGGATCCCCGCAGTGAGATATGGGTTGCTTTACGGCTCTGCCAGTGGAGTTTTTAACTCCAGAAAAACTTTGGAGAGCAACAGAGTTAAATTACACATTTTAAGGGGTCTTTTTACAGCAGAGACTAATTCCTTAGCACTTCCCCAAAGCAGGTAACAAATTACTCTACCTTCTGATCACCATCCACTTCGCCTGGGAGTCTCTTAAGTGAAGTAACGGAATAAGGAGCAAAATTTATTGAACTTTTTGCTCTACTGTCACCAGAGGGTTGTTGGTTTAAATCCAGGGGAGCATGACAAAGAGCCCTAGCTGCAGTCACTCTTCTCAATGCTGACAGTGCCACACTTGACGGACAGGCAGGACGGGTGTCCTTCCCAGGGGGGCGTGGCCTCACAGATGGCTTTGTCTTGGGAGGGGCCTGACTGCTTGGCCTTCAATTCATCACATACCATCTACTGGGAGCCCTCAGTCAAGAGTGTGGTGGGATGCATGTGTTCCCAGCCAAACAAGTGCAGCCTGTGGCCCAGCCGCAAGCCCCGCCCCCACTCCAGACCCCGCCTCCTGCTCCATATCCCCACCCCCTGCACCAGACCCCGCCTCCTGCTCCAGAACACACACTCCGCTCCAGGCCCCACCCCTGCACCATACCACACCCCCCGCTCCATACCCCGCCACCTGCTCCAGACTCCGCCTACACCACTGAGAAAATAAAGCGACTCCATTTTTGTTCATTAAAACGGGCTTCCCAATAATCTCTGGGTTGGCCACAGAATAAAGGTTGGTGACCTGGCTGGGGACTGGCTGTAAACAGACTGACGTGCCCCACTTTAATGGAGGATGGGCTGGTGAAAGACAAGTGGGGAAAAACACACATGCACACTCCAACAACAACAACAACAACAAAGCAGCTTGCACTGCAGTTCACTGAGCTGACCTCTGTATGGCTAAACAGACACAGGCAGGCTGGAGAGAGACCTGTCAGGATCAGGCGGGGTCTCTGCTCCCAGGGAGCAGGGGCGCTTGGCAACAATAGCTCTGGATTATTAATACACCTCCTGCATAAAAGGTCCATCGATCACTCACCATTTAGCGTCACTACTGTTGTGGATTCATCATTATTATTACAGTTTAGCATAATTTATTTGCAAGATGTAATTATGTTAGATTGGAGACATACTTTATAAACTGACCTGCAAACCTCTAGTAGCAAGAAGTGCAAAAATACTCTTCATACTTATGATACAATGCAATTGCAACATTACACTGTGGGCAAGTCTAAGACAGGCCCTTCAAAAATGGTTGTCAATATAGAATTTTGTGAACCAAGTAATTCTTCTACCAAAATGCTAGATTCCATAGGACCAGGCACTGATTTATTCTAAAGATCTTTTTTAGCAATAATAACGTGATACAAAAATAAGTTGATTCAGTGAAAATTAGAAATGAAATATTTGTGGTATATTGAACCATGTCTTTTATGTCTAGATATGTGAAAATGTGAAGTACTGTATTTAATTTCCCTGAATAAAGACTATGCTACACTCCATTCTTTGGGAAACACAAGCTGGCTGGAACGTATCATGTTTGTATTTGAGCTGGACATGCCATATGTTGTAATAACTAAGGTTATTAAAATGGAACTGAATGGAACTGGAACTGAGAATGGGGCATTTCCCAGAGTATTGTGGGATTAATTCATTGTGGGATTAATTCATCACTGTGCTTTAATGACAATGGCCAGTACCCACAACACTCTCATATACATCCTCAGGGGGAATTACCACTACATGCTACAGTTTTTGACCAATTCTTTTAGGCCAAGGAAATAACTAGATAAAATATTTACAATGTTTATAGTAGCACTGTTATTACCTACAAAGGTTAAAGCCTCTTTTAACCAGAATGCACATGCATCCACCTTAAACATCCGCTGTACTTACTGGTAGCTGTGGATGTACCCTTATTGGCTGACATTTCTCCACAATCTCTATTGACTGTTCCTAGTCTGAAATATGAGGTCAGGGCATAATTCAGTGCAAAGACATTCGGCCTAATTATTCTTCCATTCTGAATGTTTATATGATTTTTCTGCATCTAAGTCAATATATATTAAATAATCACCCTCCAAAGATGGTCATTCCTCTTTTGTATCGGGGACGTCCTGTTCTGGTTCTCAACAGGATGGACTGATTGTGGCATTTTGCAGAAGTTGGAATATTGGGGCAGCCGCTGAGGAGGGGGCGGGGCCAAGGCAGGAGTGGAGCTGCTGAAGAAGGGGCGGGGCTAGGGCAGGATTGGAGCTGTTGAAGAAGGGTCGGGGCGAGGGCAGGACTGGAGCTAACAAGGAAGGGGCGGGGCTAAGGCAGGACTGGGGTCACTGAGGAGGGGGCGGGGCCACAAAAGCATACCTCAGGCGACTGATCCATCCCCAGTTGCAGGCTGTCAACTCCTAGTCTAGATTACACATGGAGCAGTGTTCTGTGTTCTCAGCAGAATATGAACCAATCCCTCCAATGCCCTGACCTTCCCAACACCAAACCCCCCCCCAGCACAGCGGACTGCTGGAGTAGTCTCAGCCATTATGGGCCTATTTCAAGTAGTGTACTCTCCAGCAGAGAAGACAGTCTGCTTCACAGCCCAAAACCAGGAGTTCGCTCTGGTCAAGGTTCCTAATGAGCTGTACGCCCCTCTCTAAGGATACCAAAGGCTCCTTGTTAAAAGCTAGCACAGTTGAGTCCAAGGAACTGATATATAGTTTTTTTTGCATGTCAGGTATCTGTTGGTATCTGTTGAAGTAATTTACCCTCCCTCGTCCCCACTAGGCGCCTCTCACTGCACTTGAGGCTGATCTTTCTAATTGGTAATTACCGGCTTAGTCTGTTTGGTTTTGCAGAGCATAGATTCCATAGGCTGTCCTCCTTGACCCCACAGAACCCAGGCCACACATCGATCCCCGAGACAGATGGCCCAGATCGACGGCAAGTTTGAAAAAACAGGTTAGTCTGAGTGAACTTCCTCCCATGTGCATGTGCCAAAGTTATGACATCCAGCCAAGATTCTCTATCAAGAAAAGAAAAATGATATAAACAACAGCGGACAGCCCCCCAGGACAGAAAGACACAGGAACGTCGCTCCGTGATGTGTGAGGTCACAGGATGGGCCTGACACACCTGCAATCAGTTTGTAATTAAGAGCATTATAAAGAGAGAAACAGCGTTCATATTTTCCTGGTTTGTTTGTTAGACCCAAAATGGCCACCTCTACCCCAGCCAGAATTATAAAAGTTTAATATACTCACCACTCCATCCTCTAATCCCTACATCTTCCTGGAGGAAGAGGCTTTTATGGGACTGTTTTGTAAGGAAATGACAGACACAGCAGTAAAGGGCTCTACACTCAGTGTTCTAGATCGGTTAATTTGGCTGAGATGAAAACCAGTTAAACAAGAAACATAAAGCAAATCCCATTAAAAGTATGAAACACCAACAGTTATAAGACACCAAGCAACACCAGCTCATTCAGCAGGAGGACTCAGAACCATCAAAACCAAAACACCACTGAAGACCCGTAACCACAGGGGCAGACTTACTATAAGGCAAGGGTAGGCAGCCACCTGGGCCCCTAAAAACCAAGGCCCCCTGAGAGCCACCCCTCATGAAGACAGTTTCCAGAAGTTACATGTTAGAATTTAACATAATATAATCTGATGCTAGATCAACGTTTAAATGAGCATTTAAGCAAATACTCCTTTAAGGATCCACACCTACAAACCAGGCAGCTGGAAGCTCAAAGATGTTCTCTTTCATGGTCCTGGAAGATGCATATTGGAAATTTTCCATTCATAATAATAATAATAAGGGGCACTTCTGATATGGGTGTGTTGGAATTTTGATGGGTCACATGTGTGTTACCTGGTAGCAACTGAAGGGAGCCCTGGGGTCTGTATATGCAGAGAGGGAGGTCCCTAAGGGCCAGGGGCTGCAGTTACGGGAAGAGGGTCTTAAAACGCAGTCTCCATTCCTGTGTGAATGAGTCACTCCTCTAGTCAACTCATCAATCAATCTATCAATCATTACTTAGATATGCACCTTCAATAGCACATGGGAAAGTACCATCATGGACAAAAACGTCCATCCATATAATATTCATATCTATGCAACAGAAAATACAGGATATGTGAAAGGAGGCGCCCTGGCCCAGCCGCTAGTCCATTGCTAGGCGCACACACAACCATGCAATATGGGCAACTTAGAGACAGCAATTCACCAATTGTGGACCATGGGAGGAAACAAGAGTCCCTGTACGGAACACGTATAAAGTCCAGAGACAGGTATGGGCCTGCAACCAGGTCTGGAGGTGTGGGGGCACAGTGATGTCACCCTTCTGCCCATGATGTCCAACAAAACACCAAAATCCAATTTTATGAACAAGTTGTGGCACCAGGAAGCTGTAAGTCTTTGCAACGGCTGTTAAATTTAAGAGAGATTCATGCAGAGAAACTCAGAGATCTTGCAGGTCCTACTCCTACATTGCTATGACTATCTATCAGGGATTCAGACAGCATGCCTCCTGGGGGGTTTACATTTGGGG
>JABJVO010000045.1:7535074-7545251 GCA_026770805.1 Boulengeromyrus knoepffleri
TGGTTGATTAGATAATTGCATTAATGAGAAATTGAACAGGTGTTCCTAATAATCCTTTAGGTGAGTGTATATATAGTGAATAACATTAATTGTCTCATTATAATCGCACCTGTCGAGGGTGCCATTTTATATTACGCAAGTGAACAGTCAGTTCTTGAAGTTGGTGTGTTGGAAGAAGGGAAAATAGGCAAATGTAATGAACTGACAAGGAAAAAGCAAAATTACATAGCAAAGCTTAACTTTAATTTAGCACAATAAAATGTATAGTGCAGCACAAACAACATCAACACTTACACTTAATCTTGTTGTCGGATCCAGTAAAAATTAGTTACTGGGTAGTGAATGTCCAGTCCCGCTGTTAATTAAAAATGTCCATGGCACTGACCTGTCAGTCAAAAACTTATTACCCAATGGGGATGCGTCCCTGAAAAAAACCGCCGACGCAAGAAGCTTGTGTCAGAATTGTAAGCAAAAAGTCAGGGAGTGCAAGCGGAAAAAGCTGGCAACGTAAACAAAGGAAAACATTATCAAAAGACCAATCGTGTTTGCAAGTTATAAATTTTACTTTTGAGATGACATTTCTTTTGCTTCAGTTAGTTTTTTTTTCTTCTCGAAGCCTTGTTTTTGCTTGATGTCAAAAAAATTTGCTTGATAATATTGGCACAAATCTGATTCCATACTGAAACTGCTTCCTGACTCAAATAAGTCAACAGTATTGCAGGATCTAGCTCCAAACAATTGCAGCCATCAGTAATGATAACGGAGAACTATTAAGTTACTGTACTGATTGTTAGAAAATGGTAACTTTCACATTTAGTCAATACTGACCACAGTTCCACAGTGTAGTGTGTAAGTAAATGGTTTTGTTCTATGTATCTGCTGTATGTATCTGTATTTTACACATCAGAATCGGGTCAGAACCAACCAATCAGATATCTTGGTCCCACCTCCTCTAGTTGCTTGGACCCACCTCCTGTACAATTTGATTGGTTATTTCTCTGAATCAATCATTCTTCCTTCTGCCCTCAGAATATTTTTGTATAAGTAAAACTCCCACAAGCCCAAATTCCCACCCTACATCCTATAGGACTTAAAGGATCTGCTGCTAATGTCGCTCTCGCTCTCTCTCTCTCTCTCTCTCTCTCACACACACACACACACACACACACACACACACACACACACACAAACACACATTAACTACTATATTAGGGACATAATGCACTGTACTGTACCTCACTCTCAAAACAGCCATAATTCTTTGTGGCATGGATTCCACAAGAGGTTGTAAACATTCTTTTGGGATTCTGGTCCATGCAGACATGATTGCATCACGTAATTTCTGCAGATTTCTCAGCCGCACATCCATGTGAATCTCCTGCTCTACCACATCCCGAAGGTGATCTACAGGATTCACATCCGGTGACTTGGTGGCCACTGAAGAATGATAAACTCATTGCCATCTTCATGAAACCAGCTCAAGATGCCTGTTGCTTTGTGACTTGGTGCATTATCATGCTAGAAATAGCCATTAGAAGATGGGTAAATTGTGGCCATGGTCAGTAACAATATGTGAATATGCTGTGTCATTCAAACAAAGACTGATTGGTATTAACAACCAAAAGTGTGCTAAGAAAACATTCCCTTCACCATTAGAGCACCAATCCAGCCTGGAATGTGGACACATGCAGTTTGGGTCCATGGATTCATGCTATTGACACCAAATTCTGACCCTACCATCTGTATGCCTCAGCAGAAATCAGACCAGGCTGTTTTTCTAGTCTTCATCTGTCCAGTCTCGGTGAGTCTGTGCCCACTGTAGCCTCAGCTTTCTGTTTTTGGCTGACAGAAATGAATCCCAACATGGTCTTCTGCTGATGTAGCCCATATGCCTCAAGGTTCAATGTGCTGTAGTGCTGCTGTGCATTCTGGGATGCTCTTTTGCTCACCACAGTTGTACAGAGTGGTTATCTGAGTGTCTGTAGCCTTTCTATCAGCTCAAACCAGTCTGGCCATTTTCCTCTGACCTCTCTCATCAACAAGGTATTTCTGGCTGCAGAACTGTCGCTCACTGGATGATTTTGGTTTTTCGTACCATTATGATTAAACTCTAGAGATTGTTGTGCGTGAAAATCCCAGGGGATCAGCAACTGCAAAAATATTCAAACCAGCTCATTTGGCACCAACAAGCATGCCAATTTCAGCAGGGTGGTCAGGCTAGCATTACCTCCCCCTGCCCAATCTGTAACTAAACACCAACCCGCAACAGCTCCGCAGGGCATGGGGGTCAGAGTTAGGTTAGTAGCCGTAGTGCAGTTTGCTGGTGCCAGGCCTGCTGCACAATGCCAGCTAGCTGGGCCCAATACACTGATCCCACAGCCTCAAGCCGTCATTTATCCACCTACTTAACACCCCACCCAGATCATACATTACAACAATGATCAACTTTGTGACAGTAAAGTTGAGTAGTTTGGTTTTATTTTGCCCATTAAAGTATATCGTTTCAGAGATTATTTTTGGGCAAATGAGTGCAAAACCTCAAATTTGTTTAATTTTCCACACAGAGCAGAAGAGATCACATGCTCTGAAGTGTTATTTATGTTATTCATGTATTCATCCCTGCCAGCATTCTCTAATGGAAAATTCAGGCTCTGTTCAGATCCGAAACTCTGAGGCGTCCTGGGCTACAAACATGTGTCCATTCCGTGTGGATCATTGGAGGGGAAGGCAGAGGCTAACACTAATGGACAAGAAGAATACTCTTACACATGGCAGCATTGTTAAAACGGACCAATTAAATCAAGCAAAGGCAATTGCAGATCTTTTCACCATCAATTTTGATCCAAGGTCCGAAAATTCCAATGATGCTGTTAATATGGCTGTAGACAGATGCATTCTGGGAAAAGTATGCCCCCCTCAAAATCAATGGCATCAGTAATTATTTCTGTATGGCACATTTCATGGCTTCCTCGTTATCATGGTGCGCCCTTGCGCGGCTAAGTGACCTCGTCATTCTGCAGGTTAATGAGCTGGCGGGATTATTCACCACCATGTGAGATCAGCCAGTTGGGAGGAACTGCAGTCAAGGGAGGCCGAGTGACAAGCCCCTGGAATGAAATCCTGTCATGTGGTGCTGGAGGCATGACCTCCTGGGCTGTGAGGCACAAAGACAGGCTAGTCCTATGAATATGAATATACTGAGCTACTGCCCATTATGAGTGCATATAGAGACAGGGAACTCCTTCAGCTGCTATATACAGTACTGTGCTGAAGTCAGACATAGAAAATGTTTAAAGCTATTTATCTGCGTAGAAAGTGTATATTTCCTCAGAAAAAAAACATATTTCAACATTAGAACATAGGCAAAATATTTTTTTCTGTTCTCCAAAAGGTTATTGATATCTTGTTGGATGGCTAGATGAACATCACTTCAGGTCCTAAACCTCTCCTCAGGGGCACCTCAGCCGTTCCATGTGTTTGTTAAGTCTCAGCACCAGCTCACTTAATCAATCAACTTATTTGTATAATTAAGTTGATGAGGTTTTCATTAGCCGAACCTGGAATGCTAGTGTTTCAGTCAACAAATACATGAGTAGATTGAATGGTTACTGCAAATATTGGGGTGAATTGAGATTTTTTAAATGGATAAACTAGCACCCTTTTAAAGGCATAAAATCAGTTTTATAGCAACAAGAAGATTATTTAAACATACTTTTCTATGCTTGCAGTAGCCTGCTTTTTTCTGTTAGTTTGACGGCTGTGTATAACGTATAACTCGTATCAAACCCAAAATAATGTGTATTTTTGAAGATTAAGCATGGATATATTTTATAATGTTGCAGTAAGAGATAATAACAAAATGATAAAAAATATACAGACAATGTGGTCTGTTTGTTTATCTCTGATGGTGGGCTCATTCTGACCCCACTGAAACAGCACATTACCTAAGTAACTTTAATATATACTCCCATCGAGTGAAACGACAGGAAACGGCACCGCTTTAGCCTACAGGCTGTCGGGGCCCTCAGCCTGAGGCATGTGAGTGCCGACACAGCCCAAAGTAACAAACAAACAAAAAAGAATGAAATAAATAAGGATTTTCTGGTAAGGGAAGGTTTTGAGATCCCCCGGTGCCTGTCTGACTCACACAGGATGGAGACTCCTGCTGGATTTGGGAACTTCTGTGTTTGGCTGTCGTTCCACATTCTCCCACCCACACGCGAGCAGTCAGCCCTGCTCTCGCTGCTGAGTCTGTCTGTAGGTGTGTAGTACCTGATTTCATCACCTTTCTGGCATAAAACTGGACTTGGTTTCAGTGACCCTAAAATGAAGATCCCCTCAAACTAACAGGACATTCCTCACTAAACACTATCACGAGATTCAGCCGATTTCTCAGACCCGATGGAAAATTTTTCAGCAATTTATATTTAACTCTAAATTTAGTCATCTACTTCTAAAGTAAACTCAGCCAATGCAGAGCATGTGCAGATAATATCAGCCTGTTATTACAATTGCAGAGGTTTGTTTTAAATAAATAAGATGATAATGGAGCTTTAGATAACCAAATCATTGCTTAAGAGTTTAAGGATTCTCTGCACTTAAATCTACAGCAGCTTACACAGAGAAATCTATTTTCTATTATGAGCAGAAAACAGTTAATATTCTGCCCACGACGCTGACATTTCCTAACGTAATACAAGATGCTTAGGATTCATCCTGATATTTATCTGCTGTCTTAATTCATTTGTTTCGTCCTTTGAAACCAGCTCCATTTTTCTCCAATAAAATGCCTGTTTGTCCCACTAATATCTGGCATCGCTTTATTTACAAACAATGCAACCATAAGTCTAGATAATCAATGGATGAATAAATATGAAAGGAGCCGTCACTGCATTTGGCAACACGATCTGTCAGCTGTTATCATTGTGATTCACAGACACCCACATACAGGGGCACCGCTAGAGATTTTGGGCCCCATGAAAGTACATTAAATTGCCCCCCAATCCAGACAATCCAGTTATGTTCAAAAAATTTTAGGGCCCTTGTTGCTGTGTTCGATCACCAAGCTATGATGCACCATGTGCTGCTTTTGTGGATAGATGGATGGATGTACCTTACATGTTACAGAAGTCTAAGGGCAGATGTCCACCATCTTAATCACCTCATCCATTCTTCTCTTCCTCCACCCTACCCCTAGCCTTATCCATTTTTCTCTTCCTCCACCCTACCTCTAGCCTCATCCATTCATCTCCTCCTCCACCCTCTACCCTCATCCATTCATCTCTTCCTCCACCCTACCTCTAGCCTCATCCATTCTTCTCTTCCTCCACCCTACCTCTAGCCTCATCCATTCTTCTCTTCCTCCACCCTACCTCTAGCCTCATCCATTCATCTCCTCCACTCTACCTCCAGCTGCCATTTTATGTTGCTTGAAGCTCCACTTTGCTTTTGATATATTTGTTCACATTAAAGTTAAATATGTTTCAGTTTCAAGTTAGATATTTCATTTGGCCAATTAATTCAACCGGTACTATTCCTTTCACAGCATATAATGACTTTAAAGCATATGATAAAACAAGTTTTATGCTTTCTGCAGAACTATTACATTTTCTAGAACCTACAACTGACAAAAAATAAAAGAATCAGGATTTGTGGGTGTATGTTCAGAGCAGAATCCTGAGAAAGGTTTATATTACAAAATGCACATTTATAAGGGTCATGAAGAGCAATAAATGGTAAAATGGTCCTTGATGGAAGGTTAAATATGACCACAACAGCCAATGTATAATGGAAATATAAAATGAATATTTTGCAGTGTGAGAACAGGAAGCTTTTCGATTGAATTTCCATTATTATTAAGTAACAATCACAGCACATTACAGTGATTTAATTGAAATCAAAGTCAACTCACACAGATGTAAACATCGTCAGATTGGAACTGTGTGCATAATTAAAAATCGTAATTAGTTCCTCTACACTGTCCTGATAAATGCAGCACAGAGCAAACAGAAGCCCCACCCCCCTTCCATGAAGGGATTACAGTGTCGAAACATAATAATCCTCACAGATTCAATATGTATTTTTCATGGCTAGTTCTGGCAGTAAAGCAACCCCACGTTTCTATGGTTGTTTCTATTTGGACTTTACACTCCAAATATCTGATTTAGGAAAAGGCAATTTGTACTGAATGACAGAGGTTCCTGAAAGCACTTAGCAATAAGCTTTCAAGACAAAAACACAAGAGCAGACTCATGCTTCTACAGAGGTTCACTTTTTGATTTAATAAGGATGTTGGGCTGAACATTTTGCCCAAAGCTATCATTGAAGCAGGAAAAAATAAAATCCCAATATCGCGCTCGGGTCCAGCCAGGCCAGATTCACGGAGGCAGACGGCAAAAACGAAGACAGGAGATGTCTCTCGTCTGTGAAGGTCAGGCGGAGCCGACGCCTCAATCAGCCCCCTTCCATCATCTGCTTCCTCTCCTCCCCCCGTCCTGCATCCCCCCCCAGGCTCTCCGTCACCATGGCAGCCCGACAGGACATCAAGGCCCCGCCTTCAGCTCTCGCTCTTTGAATGGGACCTACCAGGGCCTGGAACGAATCCAAAGCGGAATGCGAGGAGAGCAAGTGGAGGGACATATAAATGGAACATTTATAGTGCCGGCGAGCAGAAGCAGAGAGCTCCCAGCTCCCAGCTCCCAGCGTAACCTTCAGCCATCGAAAGGCATGAAAAAGCTGGGAATTTTTATATGCGCTGTAAAGGACTATTGTTGCATTGCTGAATGCAAAAAATTTTGCATATTTCATGCACTATAAGCTCTGTCAGGGTCACGTTTTCCCATAGGGAATTCATGTGGGTCTGTGAGATCTGTCCCTAATCCGACACTGCTGATCCCTTATGGCCGCGTGTCGGGTGGAGAGGCTGAAGCGGGAATCTGCAGTGCGGTTACCGGGAACACAGGACTGGCAACCAGAAGCCAGATGCGGCAGGGACACTCCAAGCAGTGTCTGGCCAGAGCTCAGCAGGGAACAGCGCAGCCAGTCACGAGGCCATCAAACATTCGCCGCAAGGACGCCGGACCATTAATTACCCTCCGAAAGGCAGGTGTGCGGAGCTTGTCGGATATGCTCCTATGTGATTGTGAAGTGTAAATCACAAGCAGTGCGGTGCAGATGCCCGCCAGCATGCCATAGCTCCACAAAGCGGGACTCGAGGGGAAGTAAAGCTGCGTTTTCAGCCAGTGATAGGACGTCCTTAAATAAGGTGTGCAGTGTGACACGAAGGCAGCGGTCCACCGAATTGGATCACACTCCCGGAGGATGTGCAGGCCGTCAGGCGGGGACGCTTTCCCCCGTGAAACTGCATCTTAATTGCCATCTTCATGTATAAATCCCATCTGTCCTCTTAATATAGTGTATTGTTCTGAAGCCTTTGACCCCCCCTGCCTTATATGGCAGGTTGTAGATGGCAATGGGGGAGGGGGTGTGACTCATCTCTCTCATCCTAATGAGTGCCATCAAAGTATGCGGCTGACCGCCCCTCACCCTGTACCCATGAGTGACGTGGAAAGCGGGTTTAACCAACATAATAGGAGGCTCCCAAATTCATACTTCATCAGTAAAATCCGGGCCAAAAACAAATGAATTGTCACTTTTATGGGAATATGAGCGCACCCCCTCCCCCCAAATTTATCCTGACACTTGATATGGCCCAGTTCCAAACTCCTTAAGTAAATTAAGGTACTGCTATTAATGTAACTTTAGTTTAAAACATGCCAATGCCAAAAACAAAGAAATGAAAATGAATAATGGTGCAGTGGCTAACTTCCCGGGAACTTAACAGGGCCGCCAAACGAGCCCATATTTAACGCACTTCGGTGCGACGAGGCCTCATGAATACGCATCTCCAATCTATTGATGCTACCCAGTGATTCACTAGCCCCATGCTGCTTATTTACAACGGAACAAATGCAGAATAAAGAATCCAGTTATTTTTGTACAGTTATGTAACACTTATAATATCAAAAAAGCACTGCATAATCACATGCTGCACCACTACAAGATCAAACATGCAAAGGGATGTATTTTGCTATTATTGAATATTATACTCCCTTTGCTGCTATACTACAAATATACAAGACAAGGTTTAAAACACCATTTAATCAGCATTTAAAAGAGACACTAGATTCTTAACGTGTTCAAGCTGGGATACTGGATGGTAATAGTACTACTGTTTTGGTCCTGATACTTTGTTAGCATTACTGATACTTTAATTATACGTACTTTGACTGCTGAGAGTCTTCCGCTGGCTGCTTTAAGCATTAAAATGGAGCAGCTTGTAATGCTTATTTTAATAACAGTTGGCTTCACACAAACAGCAATATGCAAGAAGGGAAAAAACAAACTAAAAACAAGCTTTTCATTTCACCCTTTCTGGAATGAGAAATTTTGCTGACTTCCTTCCAAAGGTGAAGATAAAAAAAACATTTTCTGTCGACAGAGGAGAGAACATTTGCAGTGACACTTCTCGGCAGCCACGGGCTGGCATGTGTGTCTATAGGGGACGTGCTCAGTCACGACCGGGAGAGGTCACCCGAGGAGCAGCCTGCAGACGGGCCGGAAGAGGCTGACTAAGCCGGGGACCTGCTATGATCGGATTAAAGTGAGACCACAAACCAGGGCACAAAATCAGGACTAACAATAAAAGTCTCAGACACAAAACTGATACTTACATTCAACTATAAAAATATAGCTGCTAGCCTAGGGAGTGTGATTTGTTAGGCCGAGGGGGCTGCTAGATCTAGGGAGTGTGATGCGTTAGGCTGAGGGGGCTGCTAGGCCTGGGGAGTGTGATGTATTAGGTGGAGGGGGCTGCTAGGTATAGGGAGTGTTTGCATATTCCAAATCCATCAATTGTTCCTATCGGTAACCATATGGACAGCAATTTTCTGAAAGGTGAAATGGGCAGTTATTTTTTCTCAAAAGGTGCAAAAAAATCCAAATACAAACCAAACGTATACAAAACCAACTGAATACTTAAATTCACCAGATGAAATGTAAGCTTGAACTAATGAAATGATTTGGCGTCTCCATCTCATCTATTGCTACATAATTATGCCAGTGTAAGCGACACTAACATGAACATGAGCTGAACGCTTGCCCTTGTAAGATGGCATATGTGTCATTATATCCACGCTGGTCACAAACTCGACAGTGGTTCTGTCTAACAATTTCAGATGCTGCCATCTTGTGGATGACTTACACACGCAAAGAATGACTCTCCAGTCAAGGACTCTGCTCTTGTAAATATCAGAGAATGAAAAATCGGCCAAAGCAAAACTAAGATTAAGACGTCCAATAAATGGAAACCTGGAGATGATGGAATACATCCATAAATCAAGGGAAACCCTTAAAAAATGCAGGGTGGGGGAGAAGATAGAACAAAACATGGATCTTTTCATACTTTTATCCCGTTATCAAAACAAATGGCACACAGATCACGAGAATGAAGACAGATGATGACAGAGGAGCTTTGATGATGGGGAGGTGTGTTCATCACCAAGGGGGTCCCATGGACTCAGCTCGCGGGTCACAACACCCCTCCCGTTTTTTCCCGCCTTCAATCGCTCTTCTTCCTCCACACCACCCTCCACTCATCCCAGTCGAGGAGCGTGCGGTCTGTCTGCCAGCCGGCCCTCCGCAGGCCTGAAAGACAGAGGCCCCCCATGCTGACACGGCTAATGCTAACAGCGACTGCCAGGACACGCCAGTCGGCTGTAGAATCAAAGACACTGACTGCCGAATGCCCAACTCACACCTAAGGAAGCTTAATGCCCTTCATCTGGAGCACTTTGGGGAAGGGCATTAATCAGACTGCACGTGAGGAGACGAGAGGACATCAGAAGGTTGGGGGCCATTGGTTAGCTGTCTGCTCCTCACTGTATGGTTTAATCAGTCACTTTCATATTGATCTCCCTCCTCAGCTTTTCCCTTTTCCCAACAGTCACTGCAGTTCAGTCACACAGTTGTATTGCATTTGGGTCTTTGGGAAAGAACAGCACCTCACCCCCCCCCCCCCCCCCCCCCCCCCCCCCCCCCCGCCGCGCGCACCAAGCCGCGTGGGTGGGAAAAAAGGGGAAAAACGAGAGAAAAGATCACGAGCAAAATCACTGAGTGA
>JABJVO010000045.1:7545351-7561592 GCA_026770805.1 Boulengeromyrus knoepffleri
CCCTCTCCCCTTTTTTTCCCTTTTCCCCCCAGCCCCCGGCGTTTCCGCCCACAGTTTGTTTGCCTTTTGGTCTTTGGGAAAAAAACGCCCCCCCCCCCCCCCCCCCCCCCCCACCAACACGGAGAGGATTCAGGAACTTTATTGCAAGGAATTGATAAAAATGAGCTGACAAACTATATCCTCAGGGAAGCAATATCTAGTGTTGAAAACAATATGCTGTTTGGACGGAGCTATACAGAGGAACCTACCATTAAGGAAGAGTGGAAACATCTGGTCAATGATTTTGTGACTCTCAGAGACCATTTCCCAGGGGTCTAAACAGGAGAGACAGTGATGAGTAAAGGGATGGGTGAAAATTAAAATAAATTACATTCCACAACTTACTTTGTGTCCGAGTGGCTGAAAGTGCCTTTAGAGCTCCCTCTGGTGGACATATTTTGCACAGCATCATGCTGAGGCATAACGCCTGGCTGGCAGCCTTGATTTCCTCGCCTGCTGATGTGTCTGAGCCCCGGCACACCAGCACACGACCTCGAAAGCATTATGGGATCACGTTAACAGAGCGGATCTTTAAAGGCTGGGAGCTAACCTCAAGCAGCTCAGCCAGTCAAAACAAAAGTTGGTTTCTACTAACCATCTCTTATTCCAATGAGGTATGCCTTACTGTTGTTTTTCAAAGCAAGACGAAGCTCATCAGGGCTACACAGCAATGAGAAAAAAAAATACATTATAAAAACACAACAGTTATACATCTGTGTTTCTCTGTGTTTCATTGTTAAATACAGACAAAAGGCAAAGCTGCTATACAGTTTGTCCTGTTTACCACAGTGTTTGTTAACGTTTCCCCTAAAATGTGCACAAACCAGTTTGGGAATGGTTTGTTTAGCTTTGATTGTGAACCACATTCTTTCATTTTTCCTTTTAAGACACGGGTCTGGGAATGTTACCAACGCTGCAGCGGAAAGCAGGACATCAGGTACATTAGCAAGCTAAAGCGTGTTCGAGTCGTTAAACACGTTCCCTGAGGGGGCGGGGCAATGTCCAAGCTGGATGTCCAGGGAATTTGGCAGGAAAAGACACAGACAACAGGACAGGCAGGAGGGAAAACAGACAAAAAGGAGAGAAGAAAGGACACAGGGAACACTGAACAGGAGAGAAGAGACAGGAAGAGAGGAAAGGCACAGGAAACACATGGAGCAGGGGAGAAGAGGCAGAAAAAGAAAAAAAGAAAGGGATACAGGAAACAGACTGAACAGGAGAAATGAGTCAAAACTGAGAGGAATGGACACAGGAAACAGAAAAGACAGAAGAAAGAAAATGAGAAAGGAAACAGAATGAGCAGGAGAGCAGCGACAGGAAGAGAGGAAAGGACAACAGGAAACACTGAACAGAAGAGAAAAGACAGAGGAAGAAAGGAAAGGACAACAGGATGAGCAAGAGTGTAAAGAGACATAAGGAGAAACAGAAAAGGCAGAGAGAAAAAGAAAGAGGGACACAGGAAACACACTGGGCTGGAAAGAAAAGAGAGAAGAGGAGGCCGACAGACATACCTGGTGATAAGGTCCCCAAACTTTACACCAAGTTTAATGGGGACTCTCCTTCTGAACTCTGAGGGGAAAACAGCTGGCAGATATTAAGACATGTTCATTTTTAATAAGGCAGCAAGAAAAAAGTAAAACCGTGTAAAAGACACACCAAGGAAGACAGGCTCTCTGCTATTGGCTTCTGACGGGCTGAGAATCCGACCATCATGCAGGTACTGGTGCAGCAGAATGGAAAGTCGGGCCTCGTTCAGGGTTTCCATGACAATGGACCGGACTGCCTTGTAATTGGCCAGAAGGTGCAGGACCGTGAAGAAGAAGAAGAGGACAAAGGTCAACCTGGACAAGAGAGAGAACAGTGCTATTAATATGACAACATCAGTAGCAGTGGGCTGCTGATGGGTATATATAGAGAGGTTTCAGCAGGGGGCGCTCACAGCGCATTGTCGGTAACAAGGGGAATGAGAACCAAGCTGACCAGCAATCCAGCCAGATTCACCAGCGTCTCCTAAGAAAGAACACAGACATGAAAGATGAAATAACAAGGGAGAATGATGAACTGGATGAAGGCTTTCCCTTCACGAGATAACATTACAGGTAATTGCATTAAGCCCCCAAATTATTACTTATAGAGAGGGAATAGCAGTAACAAGCAGCCTATGCTGACAGCAGGAAGCACATGAGGACAAGTGCAATGAGGAGATCCCTTTCGGCACAGACCATCTGCCTGGGGAGCATTTCAGCACCTGGCTGCCATCTTTGGCAGATACGTCGGCCATGTTGTCCCTGCGAGCCTGATGTAAGGTCAGAGCAGCTCTAGTGGCTCCACCTGCCACTCCAACAATGGACTAAGGGAGACATACATAAAACACACAGATATATTACAATAAATGTCCCACATATACAGTATATAACTAATCGAATCCCTTACGTACAATATGTAATTAATGAAGTTCCTTAAACAGTATATAACTGAAGAACTCCCATACATATAGCATATAACCAGGGATTGACATAACTGGTACGCAAGTACGCATTCACCTTTAAAAGCGATACGTGCGACAATCGATTGTTGTAACAGCGTGGATGCGTACGTATTTTATGTGCATTTGCGCCGATATGACAAGAAATTATCGTGCATTTTAACCTTTATATGCTAATTCGCACGGTAATTTCTTGACAGATCGGCACTAATGGAAATAAATTACGTACATATTTGCACTGTTACATTAATCGATTACCACATGAATCGCTTTTAAAGGTGAATGCATACTTGCGTACCGGTTATGTCAATCCCTGCATATAACCAACATACTCCAGTGTATATTGCACACAACAAAAGGAGTGCCTTACATAAAGCATATAATTAAAAGAGTCCCGTACATAAGCACATAATTAGAGTAAAGGAGTCCCATAAATATAATACATAACTAAAGGTGTTCCATGCATATAGTATATAACTAAAGTAGTTCCATAAATAGCATTTTAACCTTTAAAATTCCAGCAATGCAGACGATGAAAGTGAAGCATGCTGGGAAGCTGGGCGCCAAAATCTCCATGAACATGGCGATGTCATTGAGAACGTCGGCCACCAGCCTGAGAAAGAGGCATCGGGAATGGCTGAATCTCCACCTTCCCAGCACCCTTCCAGGGACACTCTCCGAGCCTTACCTCCATTTCTTGGCATCGCAGTCCAGTTTGCTCCTGGGAAGGATGAGCACAAGGGCAGTAACACGTTAAAGATGACACGCAGCTAAGAGACACGCAGATGTGGCTGATGGCGGCGTGCTCACCCTTTGACCCACGCAAACAGAATTCTGCCCAGCATCCCGGTGCCATCTGAGGGAACCAGCAGGTATAAAAGTCAGAACCAAAGGCACCTTCCCTGTGACAGACTGCTCCCCTCAACACATGACCCATCATCATGAAAAGAACACAGAGGAACTGTTTAACAGACATACAGACATCACTTTCTGTTATGGTTAAAACCAATCATATAACCCAAAAAAAACTATGCAACAATTTAAATGTAAATGCAGTTATTCTGTAAAATGTACACAGTCGATAAAAATGTATGTTTGACCTAGGGGTGATTAATGAAACAAGTGTGCAAACTGAATGAAGCAATAATATTGCTAATTTATTACCACTCTATAACACTCCAAACCAGTCACAGTGAACGTGAATATCTTATTAGTATGCTGATAGTATGCTGAAAGAAAGAAGGAGGCAGGACAGAAGTTCCAAACACACCTCTTAGTAACCAGGTAACAGTTGCCGCAGCAACTGTAGCCTCCTGATTGCCTACACCAACACCCCTTAGTGATGCTTGGGTGGATAGTGTGCCTGACAGGGAGCTGGAGAAAGCCTGTGTGCATGAGAGAGGAGAGGAAACAAGGAAGAACACACACATTATCCTCACATGAACACCTACACACTCAAAGAGCACCCGAATGTTAATGAGCATTAATTAAGGGTTACCTGTATAGTATCCCAAAACTGATACTGCAGGTAGTCCCCACTGACACTGTCTGGATATCCTTGTGGTAAGAAGACACTCTTAAGTGGAAGGATAAACAGATGGTTAATCAGGACAGCCTTGTTTAGAAGCCAAGATTACACAGGAAAGTGTTCTAGGTCATTCAGGTGTCAGACCCATATACGATATGTTTAACTGTCACTCCGGTGACTGATTAACAGATCTGAAGAAATAAACAGCTCAGTATAATTTGGAGTCTAATCAAAGTGCGAAGAAGCTTAACAACGGCTTGGTTAATGCTTCTGCTGATCTCTAGTGTGTTATTAGCTGGTGTCGGAAATTAGTTACATATTAAAAGAAACTTCAGTCGACAGCTACAGACTCACTTTAAAGAATCCAAGAAATGACTTGGTGGCTCCCCCAGCATCCAGCCTTTCCCTCTTCAGCACTCCCTTATTTAATCGGTACGTCCACTCTTCCTGAGAGCCGTATCTTTCCGTCACTAATGCCGTTTCTTTTTTTTGATCCATACTTTCGACTCTACATTTATGCATACATGGAAATCGATTTGTAAATCAAACTACATAAAGCGACCGTTATGTTTACTGATCAAATTTAAATGAGGATCGATTAATTAGCTGTATTGAGTACAGAAAATTAGCTTTATCTGTTAAACATCTGAATGCATTCGACAATTACGAGAATGAATAGATACATTAACACATGCTATAACTAACTTGTAGTTAATAATTTAAAATAATAACTTGGTTATTTACACACGCACATGTTCCTACCAAAACGTTTCCGTGTTTACCTCTTACAGCCACGTCAACGCGGTAATTTTTCGCTTTTCTATTGGCTAGAAAATGTAAGGGCGGGATTAAATTCTGCACGGTCATTGGAAGAAAGAACAGTCAGAGCCTGTCTATCCATAGCCATTCGCGAGTTAATCGCTATTAAAAAAAAAAAAAAAAAAAAACTCGCTGCCTTCATAAATGAACATAATACAAGAACGGGGGAAAATGAAAACGAAAAAAAGAGTCGAGTGAACGAAAGTTCAGTTTTTATTAGCAGCAGTATAAATCAGTACGTTCATATTCTAAACACTTGTCCTCGTTCCTTGTCAGGGTCATAAGGTGGTCTGGAGCCTATCCCAGTCAGCACAGGGTACAAAGCTCAAGTGCACCTTCGGGGGGAGGGACTTCAGGCTTCCCACTCCTGGATGAACTACCATAAGCACAAGTACATAATTATTCTTTGGTTTTCATATAACCCTTTGTTCTCTCCCATGAGACATACATATACACACCAATCTTGTTACAATGGCACAAGTGAATAGACAGTTCTTGAAGCTGAAGTGTTGGAAGCAGGAAAAATGGGCAAGCGTAAGGATCTGAGCGACTCTGACAAGGACTGTGATAGCTAGACGACTTGGTCAGAGCATCTCCAAAACGGCAGATGTTGTGGGGTGCTCCCAGTATGTGGTGGTCAGTACCTACCAAAAGTGGTCCAAGGAAGGCCAATCAGTGAACCAGTAACTGTATCATGGGTGCCCAAGGCTCATGGATGCTCACGGGGAGTGAAGGCTAGCCTGTCTGGTCCGGCCCTACAGGAGAGCTACTACACAAATTGCTGAAAAAGTTAATGCTGGCTGTGATAGAAAGGTGTCAGAACACACAGTGCATCACAGCTTGCTGTGTATGGGGCTGCGTAGCCACAGACTGGTCAGAGCGCCCATGCTGACCCTGTCCACTGCTGAAGGGGCCTACAATGGGCACGTGAGCATCAGAACTGGACCATGGAGGAATGGAAGAGGATGGCCTGGTCTGAGTCATGTTTTCTGTTAAATCATGTGGCGGGCTCCGTGTGCTTTATTTACCTGGGGAAGAGATGGCACCAGGGTGCACTATGGGAAGAAGGCAAGCCAGGAGAAGCAGTGTGATGCTTCTGGGAAACCTTGGGTCCTAGCATTCACCTGGATATTACTTTGGCGCACACACCACCTACCTAAACATTGTTGCAAACCAAGTACACCCCTTCTTGGCAACGGTATTCAAGGATGGCAGTGGCTTCTTTCAGCAGGATAATGCAGCATGCCACAATGCAAACATTATTCGGGAATGGTTTCAGGATCATGAAATGAGTTCAAGGTGTTGACTTGGCCTCCAAATTTCCCAGATCTCAATCCGATCGAGCATCCGAGGGATGTGCCGGACAAACAAGTTTGATCCATGGATGCCCCACCTCTCAACTTAAAGGACGTAAAGGATCTGCTGCTAACGTCTTGGTGACAGATACCACAAGTTATTTTCAGTGGTCTTGTAGACTTCATGCCTCAATGGATCAAGACTGTTTTGGCGGCACAAGGGGGACCTACACCATATTAGGCAGGTGGTCTCAATGTTAAGGCTGATCGGTGTATACAAGTGAGAGCAAAACCAGTGGGTAAGAGCGCAGGCCTGGCTATTTATCCAGCAGCCCTACGGCAGATTTTAGGGTTATGGGTCTTGCTCATGGGCCTGATGATGATGTAATCTTTCTGCTGGCCAAGGGATTTAAACCAATGACCTTCCAGTCTCAGGCACAGTCCCCTAATCCACAGAGCTGCACACCACCTAGACTTTGACTTGGCCTGGGAGTATGGATGGCTGTACCAAAGTGTCCTACAGAATAACTTATTCAATTATTTTTCAAAACAAGTCCCTGTATTTATTTTGCACTGCAAAAATCATCAGAGACTCTAAGGAACCGAACTCATAGGATAACACATCAAATATATCAGTAATATACGGTAATAGTGACGTTACGGCTGTATCAGTTCTTGATGGCTTCATTCAGGGTTGGCCAATCTTATCCGCAAAGGGCCGGTGTGTATGCAGGTTTTTAGGATAACCTGTAGGTCTGCTGTTCAAACCCAGGTGTGAGGACTCTTCAGCCAATCAGTCCTCTAATTAGTAATCTAATTAGGGAGTTGCAGAAAAAACCCGGCCCTTTGCGGATAAGATTGGCCACCCCTGGCTTCATTCATTGTTGGTCAGTTTCCTGGTTTTCCACTTCTTTCATTGCTTGATACTGACAAGGACCACGGTTGTTTAATAAAGATCATTTTTGGCAGGAGTTAAGAGGAGGTATAGATTTGTCAGTATTATATTCCATTGTTTTTTTTTTTTTTACGTAGAGCATTTTTTCCCTACTCAGTCTTCAGAAACCTACAGACGGTCCACGTTTTTGCTCCCTCCCAGCTCCCTGCCAGACAGACCACATTATTGCAGAGAGCAAAAACATGGACTGTATGTGGGTTCCTGAGGACCAAATTCGGAAACACAGATGTAGAATACCCAGTCCAGTCACCATGGATGAGGTAAGAAGACAAACATTCTATGAGTAAGTGTGTGAGTAAGAGAAGCAGGCCGGAACCGAAAACAGCCTGCCTGTGACATTGCGCAAGACAACAAAAGAGAGAGAGGGGGGGGGACCCACAATGGAAATAAACAGAGGATGTATTTACTGTAAGACACCCCAATACAGAAATAAATGGTTGCCATGACAACAGAGTAAGTAAAGTTTTACTTCACTAAAGCCATAGTGCAACGGCCCAATGAATAACAGACTTGTAACTACACTTCAAAATACTTTTACATAATTCTGATGGGAAGGGCTTGTTTCAGCATGAAGGGGGCAAAAATACCACAGCTTAAAGAGGAAGGTTATGGCTACAAATGGGGGTGGAGCAAAAGCAAAGAGAAAGAAAGGGGTGTGGAGCTATACTGTAAGCCAGAAACACTCCCACATTCATTCTTACACTCTAAGCACATACCAAGAGCTCATTCCGGGTTTTCCCGCACCGTCGAAGAGGGGACACACAAGAAACTGCTTGGTCTCGCACAGAATTTGTTTCATTCATCGTAGCTGAGAACCACTGAAAGATTTTGTTGACGTAGACGAAAGGAAACTGTATCTGGATTTATACAACACTGTCACACTTGTGGATTTAGATTTCTGCTACTTAGGATATTGCCTCTGTGCGCCGTGTGGAATTTGCCGGTCATGTCTGGACGAGTGAGTGTGTAAGTATACCTGTGTCTGTCTGGTATGGCAGTGATACCAGATACCCCGTATTGAAGTTTGTTGGTGCTCCGGCTGGTGTCCTACCTCTGTGCTGTGTTCGCCCACCAATACCGATGCACCATAGTGTGTGATCGCAGGACAGCATTTAAAACGAGCTGCCTGATTTGTCACTTTCAGCTGGAAGTTTCTCTCATGTCTTTGTAGTCACGTAGCCACTGATAGAAGTGCAAGAATGCATGTTTCTTAACTTGACCATTTCCTCTTCGTGTTTTTTTTTTTTTTGCCGGGTTTATTTTAGAGGTTCAAAAATTCAGCAAAGAAGCAAAAACAGAAGTGATACCATGGCATATCAGGGACATGGCTGATTTCAGGTTCCCGTCTCGTTTCCCAGGTTCACTCACACCGTTAGCCGCCTGTTGTGACCACTGCGGTCCTCCTCGGGTTCAAGGTGCCACACGCTTTTCAGGTGAAAGCCTGAAGCCTCAAGTTCACAGGAGACGGTGAGCACATCTGCTACATTTCAACACGATGAAAAAACTTCTGATCAAGCAGCTGCTTGCCATCTGTTTCAGCTCGGACTGCTAGTTCTCCCCCATCCTCACCCCTGGCCCCTACATAGTTATATATTTCTGCACCTCAGAGCGGCACTCTAGAGGAAATTGAGGGTGTTTACATCCTGTGGTTTCAGCACCCAAGCCGCTGTGATAGAGGGGAGGCTGCGATACCCAAGCAGCACTTGCCATCTTCAGATAAGTTAACAAACAGGCTCTCCTTACAGACAACAGCAACATAGGGGTGCCTGAAGGCGGGTAGTTCTGGGCCAAACAGTGGCAGCTGCCCCAGCCCGTCCGGATACCTGTTTTACAGGCTCATATCATTACATGGTGTACATCTGTGCACTGGAAAATTACAGTGCTGGGTTGCCAGGCATCCACAGCGCGTCAACTTCAGTGAAACCTGCCTGGCCCGTCTCTCTCACCCCGACCCCATTTCACACCGCAGCCCATCTCCCTCACTTCTTATTGTGGTCCTTCTGTCATGTCACAGTGATGTTGAGCTTTTATCCATCTCTATCCACATCTATTTCCCTTTGTCTTTTTCCTTGTGCCCAGTACTGCTGATCCTAAACTTCACATCTCACCCCCACCGCTCTTCTCCTCTCCTCTCCAGCTTCGTCATCAGCCACATACAGCACTCCTATGTCTGACGGCCCCGTGATGGAAGAGGCTATCTCCATGCAGACCGTACCCATCCAGAACTTGGAAGGAGAGAGACCCAGCAGACGGATCAAGCTTTACAGGAAGCTGGCTGTCTGCAGCATTATCTGTGGGATATCTTGCTTGGGCATTCTGGCTCTGATCAACTCTGTCAGAGTAAGTGTAGCATACACCAGATTGGAAGCTCTGCCTGAGAGTTTCCCTCTGATCTTACTGATGTCTCTCTCTCTCTCTCCTCCCCCAAAGGCACAGGAGAAGAGGGACAAAGATGTGGAGAGTGCTCAGAAGTTTTCCCGTCAGGCACGGAAATATAGCGTCATCGCCATCCTGGTGTGGGTGGGGATCCTGGTTCTCACCCCAGTCATGATGGCCTTGGTATCATACCTGCTGCGAATTGCAGAGTGACTCAGTTTACAGCTTAGTCTGCATTCCAGATGGGCCGCTTTTGTCCAACTAGGCGTGGAAATCCAGTTCCTAGGGCCATGGCTCCTGCCTGCCTTCTAGTAACAGTATAACAGGTCAGACATGGTGCCTATGACGACTGTGCCGGCAGCCAGGCAAATCCCATTCATACACTGATTAATTTTTGGATGACAGAGCCATTAAAAAGCATAGACTTAAGAAAGACACTAAACAATGCTCGGGAATTTTGGTTTAATGGTCAGGTCCTGTGTAGGCTCAAGAAAAGCATCACGTGGCTAGTATCTGGAAAATTAATCTTTTTTGCGACTATTTGGCATTAAGTGTTACTCATATCTTAAATTATATAATGTTTCTTGGGTTAGTCTGACTTAATTTATGTTATGGAGAAGAAATTGTTACACTGTAAATTTTAACTTGTTACATTTTTTGAATTTCAGATTTTATTTACTTTTATTTACTATAAAATGTTTTATAATAAAATTTGACATACCAAATTCAGAACTAGTCATTTTGAAAGTATTAAGTACAGTAACAATACACTTATAATAGCTGCTACAATTTAAATAAAACAATACAAACATGCCATAAAAACATTTATTCAGTAGAAAAAAGAAACATTTATATATATCTATATATATAGATCAGTATGACAAAAGCCTCAAGCTAACATGTATGACTGTATGTTCTATGTATGAAAAAGATAACATTTATTTTATACAATGCAGACACTGCGCTATAAAAACTCCTCAATGGTGGTCATTCACAAACAGCATAACTTTCCAGCGCCTACTGCGTGTGGTAAAGCTCCACCCTTCTCCTCCACCTGCTGCAGGGAGCCGTTTCTAACAAAGTAAAATACAGTAGCAGTACTGCCAATGAGCAGACCAGGCCAGCGAGCTACAATAATCCAGAGGGGGATAAGGTCAGGTCCACAAAGTAAAAATCCAGACCAAGATTTTGTTCCAACCAACCAGTTGAGTACTCTGTGGCTGTGACTCTTTATAGTGAACTGGTTGGTTGAAGCAAAATCTTGGTCTGGATTTTTACTTTCCAGACTTGAACTATGCACCCCTGCCATAGACACATGAATTATGCTGTCGTGGTGAGGACACCAAGGGCCTTGCCACGCACCAGAACTCGAGCTCCAGCCCCGGGACACCCCATCCAGTTGGACAGATAAACCTAACTTACTAATGCCTGCTATGCGTACAACACGGATATGAAAGAGAACAGATCCACAGGATAGGGCCCCTTTAGAACACAGCTGGGGGGCGGGGTTTAGTACATAGACGAGAAGCCTGATGCTGGACAGGAGAAAAATGGTGGCACTTGGACACAAAAACAACACAATAAATACAAAATGTATGAATAACTGCCTTTATAACAAGAAAAAAGGCCCATGCATGACCAGTCCATATAAGATGCCCTTTTTTTAAATCTAGGACGGAAGGGGAATGACCCCAATAGATATCCAAGCTGCCTTATAATTTACCAGTAGTTACAGCTCAGGCCAGCACACCTTCTTGGTCGAAGGCAAGCCAGCTGTCTAGTTGACTGAGTTTGGCACACAGGACCGAATCAAGTTCCTGTGAGGAGAGGGCGGGGCTTTCTCTGCCCCTAGCTCCTCCCCCTCGGCGAGTCCTACCCACGGCAGGCTTCCCGCAACACCCAACCAGAGGTTTCTTGGGCTTCCTAGCCACGCCCAATTCGGGGAAATCTACCAATCGCTTGAAACGGCGCTGACTAATCAGGGACACGGATCCATCACGACAGCTGACTGGCACTTCAAATATCGTCTCTAGACGGCTGTGGGAAAGGGGACAGGGAGAAGAGAAATGTACAAGCGTCACAATACAGATCACATCCCTCACTGTAGCAAAAGAAGACTGGAGGAAGAGCCTCACCCCTCTGGTGGTTTCTGGAAGTTCTTGTTGGTGTAGATCTCCTCCAAGCTGAACTCCTTCTTCTTTAACCTATAAACAAACACAAGAACCAAGCTTTGAGCAGCTATTTCACTTCAGCATTTACCTCTTAGCTTTCCCTTTAAAAAGGCTGGTTACCCACAATGACCAGGGACACACTGACGCATGAAAACCAGCGTAGTTATCTAGAACCTCCTTTCATTTCATGCTAAACAAACACGTTGGGTGATTAAACGCTGAGTCCACAAATAAGTTCAAACACATTGAAGCCTGAAAGGATATCCCTTTCCACACACCCACACATCCATCAACCTTCCATTTATCTTGGTCAGGGTCACTAGTGGGTGTGGAGCATGTTCCACGCAGCACAGAGCAGAGGTACATCCAGGAATTCAATGGCAGTCTATCACAGGGCGGACACACACACACACACACACACACACACACACACACACACACACACACACACACACACACACACAAAAGTCACTCATTTTAAGGGACACCAATCAGTGAACCACACGCCTGTGGAGGACCCGGAGAAAATGCACAGACAGAGCAGAGATGTGGTTCAAACCTCCAGCGCTAAACATGTGAAGCGACAGTGCTTCACCTGCGGGGGTCACCGTGCCCCTCCTCCCCCTACACATCACATGGTTGTGATTGCATAAACTACAGTGAAAATAAAATAAAAAGGGGGGGGGGGGGGGGCTGAACATAAAAACACAAACAAAAAAAAACAAAAACAAAAAACGGACCAAGTCACCAGACCAAGCCCAAGCTAAAGAAGGTTAACAAGCTGATTTTGACAAGCGGGTGTAGAACTGCAGACTATACATAAGAGAGGGGGCCCCGAGCCAAAGGAGGACAGCGGTCCCCGTCTGAGGACTGCGCCCTGTCCCTCCTCACCTGATTGGCTTGGGCAGGCCCATCGGTGTTAGGTTGGCGGGGGGCTTAGGGACGGCCCTGCGGATCCTGATGCGTGACACCTTTCCATGGTCACCTCGTTTGACAGAGTCCACCTGCTGGGATAGGGGACAGTACTGGGGTCAGGGGCTGGGGTCACACCACAGGGGAGAGCACTGACCTTTCAAAACAACTCCAGTACCTCATACGATCCTTGAGTATATCCCAGAATGCACAGGGTGCCAGGCTGGGGACACTAAGGGGAATCAACCCCAGAGCTACCCACTGAGCCGGAAATGCAGGGGAACAATTTCAACATGGCCACTAGATGGCAGCATTGAAGCTAATATTCACATGTGCACCTGATTCCCAACATTTTACTGAAGAAATGAGAAACTGATCAAACTAGAAATGCTGCTTGCGGAATGACAATGTGTTCCCAGGATAGCCGTCACCCCCCCCCCCCCCATAATCCTTACTCCTCTCACACCCCTAACCTCAATTTCTGGAATCAACTGGTTAGAAATGTAAAAGCCAATAAATGAGTTTTTACCCAAATGTCCTAGTTGCGAGACATAACTTGAAAACTACAGCTATTCATTTGTTGTACATTCCACTTACATGCCGAATCAGCAGAAACTTTCCCCACCAATCATGTAGTTAACTGTATTTGTTTATGTCTTAATGGCCACGTTTTGCAATGCTATTTATACAATTAGTATTCCACATATTTCTATTCTGCTCCTCCTTCCCACAATGGTAAAGAAGCTGACAATAAAAGACATGTGTTCCCTGGACGACCCCCCCTGCCCCTCTCCAATCACACACACACAACCCAAATTCATTTCTATGGGCATAACCCTAATCCGAACTATGACAACCTTAACTTCTACCCAGCCCTAATCTCAGCCATAAGTAAACAAAACAAAACACATGATTTTTGGCTATATTAATTTTTTAATTGCAGACAAAGAATTTCATAAAATTGAGGTTTATACTGTGGAGACCTGAAAAATGTCCCCACAAGGTAAAAAGGTACAGATTTACACTACATTTTGGGGAAATCTGGTCCCCACAATATAATAATTACCCCCCACACACACACACACACACACACACACACACTTTGGACGATACCGCAGTCCAACAAAAATATTACTCCACTACGCCCAAAGCTACCTGGCACCTCTCCAAAATCCTTAAAGCCCAAGTTTAATTAAATTCCTCCACATGAAATTTCACTGGACTCCCCACAATACATTTCACCAACTGGCTACAGATACATTCTGCTGAATGGGGGTCTGGCAATGGGGGGGAAAAAAAGAACATATATAACGATTTTAGAATATTCAGAAAATCATCTCGTCCTACAGTTTGAGGACCACTGACTGGTACAATGTTCCTAGGAAGCTTGAAAAAGATACTTTCAAACTTCAAATCACTGTGGTCATGCCTGCAAGCCTCCTTTTAAGTTCTATTACTGCAGTTTTCTTCCTCCACCATCAACTATTGTTAAGGTTTCTATTTTGGGGTGATGTATCAATTATATATTTACATCCATATAAAATATTTTGGTAAAGTGGTAATAAGATCAATTAAAGATCAAATAGAGTAAAAGGAGTAATAATATTAAATAGAATTATCCTGTCCACAAGTTCAAGTGTCTTATCCAAGTCACCCTACCTTTTGCTGTTACTAAGAGCTGTTACTCTGTACAATGTGCCTACATACTCCTGCTTCAATTTTGGGGCAAACTGTCTCAGCTTTTGAGGGGTTCCTGTTAGTCTCCGATAGAAAGGTTTGAAAAAAGATCAAGTGTCTGAAACTGCCCCTCTTTGTATCACTATGCAGCTCTGCTTCAATTTTCATATAATCTGTCTCAAAATGTAAACAGTTCTTCACCTATGCAATGCCTCTGCAAAGTTTCAAAAAGATCCATGAAATAGTTCTCATCTTAAAGAGAAAGTGACTGACAGATGCAGATCGGTCTCAATGGTGATGGGAACAATGGAAAATTTGGTAATAGATTAACGGAAAAAAATAACAGAAAAAAAAATTAGCTTAGTATTTGTGGAGACTGTACTGAAGGGGCAGAATTTTAAATTAATCAACCCAATATTTTCGGTACCAATTCGGTATCAACGCTCAGAAGACATAATGATACCAGTTTATGTCCCAGTGTTGCTAGTAACCAGTGAAGTCAGTACTTGTTATAACAGTAGTCTATGACGCTAAAAAGATAACATGATGCGTTACCCAAATTTCATCCTTTTCTGCTCATCCTGCTCATTTTTAAATCTTTTTCAGCGGAACAGTCTAGCTAGTTTGTGATTTACATCTGCTGCGTATTGCAAGCGCACTAAGTCTGATAATTTTGGGGATACCCAGTGACACCTGAAGAAAGACAAAATGTTTCAAAATGGCAGAGATTTCAGCACCTGTACCACAACGATCATTTATTGACAGGAAAAGTTATATTTAGAAATATTTAAACCACGTATCATAGATGCCAAAAATCCTGTTTGCAAAATGAGTCAGCGTTTTTTTAAAGTAAAGCAACATATGAAACCTTGCTAAGCACTTGAAAGACTGACAAATCAGACTTAAAGCTTAAAAGTTAGTACAGTGGTACCTCAGTTCTTGAACTCATTAGAACTTGAATCTTAAAAGTTGAACCAACCAGTTCGAAAAAAAATTACCTAGAACTCTATCTGAATCTCAGAAGGCAAACCGTGAACGCTGACCTAAGATAACTTGCACGCGTGGGGAAATGAGTCACACGGCACGTCTCTCAGTGGAAACAAAGGGTAATGCTTCAGTCTCAGCCTCGCATTCGCTGAGATAGCATCGTGCATGTTTATAGACAGAATACATATAGACAGTAAAGATACATTTAGGCAATGATAGACAGTAATTATTATTCTATAATAAAATACATTTAAAAATAAAGATTTCTTATTAATTATTTTAATATTGATAATAAACCATTAATACATTTAATTATAATAATATTGTCGTGCCCAGCAGGGACGGAACGGAGACAAAGGCGCAGACGTCAGGGTATCGGGGAATACTGGGTTTAAAAACACAGACGGACAATACAACGACCGGACTGGGGAAACAAACTGAAACGCGGACTAAATAGAGGACTAATTATGGCGTTAAATTAGCGGTCAGTGACAAGTTATCTTCATCTTCTACCAAAGCAAATGGCCAATCGTAGTCAATATTTTAAAAAAAAACAATTAAAGGAGCGGAGATATTAGCCACTGTTCCCGCCTCCAAAGTGTCAAAATTCATCCTGTCGAGCGAGCGAGTGCTGTGTAGATGCGAGTGCGTAGATAGGATGGGTTTTCAGCTGGTGAGCGCACACGCATGTGTGGTTTGACTTTTGGCACTAATTTAACGCCGAGCAAGTGAGTGCAGTGCAGTGCATACGCGCGCGTGGTTTTTATGCGCGCGAGTTTTGGCACTAATTTAACGCCATAACTAATGACAAGCAGAAACAGCTGATCACACAGGAATTCCACATGAGGTTAATGAGGGGGCGTGGCACACGGAAGGAGCGGGCACATGGAAGGAGCGGACGATCGGGGCATAACTTTTTCTTTTTTTTTTTTAACTTTACACATTGTTTGGATACATTTATTTTCTTACTTTAAAAATTACTGTTTTGATAAATGTG
>JABJVO010000045.1:7561692-7599438 GCA_026770805.1 Boulengeromyrus knoepffleri
GTAATTTTTTGGGGCCGGGAACCAATTAATTGGTTTTCCATTATTTCTTATGGGGAAAATTCAATCAGAACTCGAACTTTTTAGGATTCGGTCCGGAGTTCTGAACGGATTAATTTCGAGTTCTGAGGTACCACTGTATTTTAATGTTCCATCATCTTGTTTTATCTAAAAAAGCACAGATTGGCGGTACTGTTCGATTCAGCTCAGATTGTTTATGATTAATATAAACAATCTGTGTTGTATCATGATATAGCATCCTTGACGTTAATGTGTCAATATAACCATAGCCTATATAAGTCAATATTTACAGGTTAAATTGTCTGTCGGCATGCCAGTGAATTTTGACCAGCCAACCAATTACAGTAATACTAATTTCTAGTATTGAGAATTGAGATTTCAGTGGTATTACTACAGACTTCTAAAATTTTGGTAACGTGATATCCCAAATTAAGAGTGAATAGACTAACTACACTGCAGTATATAAAAGGCTAATTAGGTAACCGTGGTTATCCCCAGGTTGTTAAGTGTAGAGAGTGAGGACCCCTGCAATGAAACGGGAACAGCTAAGGAAATCTGGGGTTGCTCGAAACTGTGGCTCATTTTTTCCCATATGGCTCTTTGAGATCATTTTCAAGTTTGTAGTCCTGAACGTAGGTGAGGAGACTGAGGAGGCTACCTTGAACTCAGAGTAGGAGACTGCCTTTTCCTCCTGGGTTCTGGAACTCTGACTGCTCTCCTCTTTCCGCTGGAGCCTCCCTGGACTGGGTCCCTCTAAGGAGACCTGTGAGGAGACACTGACAAACCAAGCCGAAAGGGATAAAAGTCAGCAGTTGCCAGGAGAAGGGTGACTCCCATAGGCTGAATGGGAAATAAGATCCAAAACAGGCAATGGTCCTCCATCGTAACAATACAATTCAAAAAATAATTTAAACCCTCCGAAATTAAATCACTGGTTTCTTCTGAACTTCATGGGTGCTCACCTACATAGAGATGAAATGGAAGCAGCGGGTTGGCCAGTTCTGGGATGGGCAGAGGGACTGGTGCCAGGGAAGAGGTGACGGACTACTGGAAAAGCAGGGAAGGGGTATGAGGGGAAGGTGGAGGACGAAGGGGAGTCGTCACGACTGCTGCTGCCACCAGTGCTGGCTCCTGAGCTGCAGCCACTCCCGTCGCGTTTCTGCGAGAGGAAGGCCAGTGGGCTGGACAGGAAGCAGGAGGCAAGAACTGTCTGGGGTGTGCAGGAGGGAGAGGTGGTGGAGAAACCAGTAGGGTACACCTCCTTGCGGAGACACAAGGGGGCGATCTCCCGTTCCACCTCCACGCTGCAGACAGTGTGCCGACGAGTCCGCTTGACTGGCGAGGGAGGGGGGTGAACCAGAGAGTGCTGCTGGAGGAAGGAGGAGGAGGGAAGGCTGCTGTGGGGGGGTGAAGGGCATGGTGAGGTGCTCCAGCAGTCCTCGAGGAGGGACGAGGGGATCTCGGGACAGGAGCGGCTTCGCAGCAAGCGAGCATGCAGAGGACCACTACCTGACGCCTTCGGTAGACCAGCCTCCGTCCGCTGCTCTCCCACCACCCTGGCACTGTCACTCCCCTCCTGCCCCCTTGTAGTCTTTATTCCCTGCCCTCTTCTCGGCTCTACTGGACCACTTGCAATGGAGCCGCTCACAATCCCTGGTTCTTCCTCCTCCCTGGCATTCTTCTCTACAATCTCTAATCTCTCAAGCTTCACAAAAACATTTGAGGCAGCCAGGTGAAGAGCACAAAAAGCCTTTTTCTCCTCTTCACAATATGGTGAGAGGCCACCCACAGTTGGAGCAGAAGTCCCATTGTCCGATTGGTCAGCCATTACACGCAAGGTGCACCCATCCACTGACTTATCTTTTGCCATCAGTGGGCCATTGGATGGGGTTAGAGGGCTGGTAAATGGTGAGAAGATCTTGAAAGGGCTCTTTGGTGCTGCCATTGTATTGGATGAAGTTGAATCTTTACCAAGGTGTTGACCAACTGCCTCTTTTGGATGAAGTTCTGCAGCACTGGAATCTCTACTCTCCAGTGTTCCTCCTTCAATCTCGCTGTTTTTCTCCAAACCTTCTGATTGTGCCATCTGCCGCCCCATGCCCACAACCTGACTCCTGCCCCCATCAGCCCCCCTCAGTCCTTTAGAGAGCTTTTTAGGTCCCTTTGTTGCACTACAAAGGGTCTTAAGTTTTCGTTTCCTAGCTCTCTGCTGACCTAAATTTACCGCTGCTTGGTCACCATCAGTCTCCTTACTCACCTCCATCAAATTTGCCTGTAGAGCATAGTCAAGGTCCCTTTGCACAACCAGACTCTCTTTACAATTTGCAGTGAGACTCATCTCAATGTCTGGATTTGAACCTTTCTTTCTGCACCTGGAGCGTTGATCTCTCATGTTTGGTACCTGGGGACACATGCTGTCTGACATACTCCTGCGGACCATGGCACCCTCCTTTTCCCTCGCTATCGTGATAGTCATTGTAGTGGAGACCCGTGTCGAGCACGATGCTTTTGTACAATCCGTCAAAGATGGTGTGCACACCTCTGAGGTACATGGACTACAGTCAGCTCTGGCAACATTAGGCGGCTCTGGATACCTCAATAATTTATCTTTATTACAACAATTACTTTTGTTGGTTACATTCCTGTTGATACTGTGGTCAGACCCACTGTTACCAACACTGCCGTCTGTAAGATCCAAGGGAAGGTTCTTTGGGCAGCTAACAGCGAGCTTCTTGGTGGAAGCCGCCACCACCTCTGTGACAGGAGATTTCTGTTTTTTTCTTGTTATACTCCAACCTTTATGTGCTCTTCTTCCTCTTTGAGATTCAGATCTACCGCTTCCCAAGGCAGTTTGCTTATGTGTGCCGACTATGACGGCATCGCCCTTAACCCTATGACACTCAACGTTGACATGACACATCCTTCTGCTTCTCCTCTGCACTTGTCTCACTGTTCTGACATCTGCAGTTGAGGCACTTAGCAATTCTCCAGCATGTTTTTCCAGTAATTTCTCATTGTCTTTAACTTGCTTTGCTATGTTTCCTCTGCAATCTGCCTTTTGATCTTCTTCAGGTTGGACTCTCCAAGATTTTTCTGTTCCAACTTTTTCTTCTGTGGAAGAGGGTCCTTTCAGTAAAGGACTGAGTAGAGGGCAGGCCAAAACCTCTAGGTGATTTAGCTGCAGCTTGTTCTCTGCTTTGCTTTGAAAAGAGGGTCCACTCATATTTTCTGGCCATACAGAGGATTTTCTCGGTGAGGAAAGAGAAACTGTACATTCCTTTCTTTCAGTATCGGTGTTGTTCTGGTCCCACGAGATGGTTAAGGTTGAAGGCTGCCTATCTTCAACACTGTCCAAGAATTTCAGCTGTCCAACACCTGCCTCTTCAACCTCAGAGAGTCTGAGAGAATCAGGGGGTGTGTAATACTTTAAGGGTGTTAAGTGATCAGACTCCATGCTAATAACTGTCTCATGAGTCACAGGCCCTGAGGAATCTTTGAGGGTATGCCCCTCCCTCAGCTCAGAGAGGACCGATGACACTTCTGAAAAAACCAAACCGGCTTCCACAGCAGACAAAGGCAACCGTTTGCGAGGACAGTCAGGAGAGGAGTCAAGCTCAAGCATACGTTTACGGTCCAACCTTCTCAACAGAATACATGCCTCCATCTGCTCCGGTGTGCCAGGGTTTAAGGATAAACTGAGCCTAGTGTTGCAGGAATTCTCAGAAGAGGAATCCGCCTGGGAATCTATCCCTTTCTCCGCACCAGATCTATGTTGTAGACATAGATCTGAATGAAGCTCCTGCTCACCCTCCCTAACAGAAGCTACTTGGTCATCAGAATCCCTCAGACCATCTATTTCATACACAGCAACACCATCACTGTTCTGTTCATCAAAAAGGGCAAAATCCTGCTCTTGAACAGAGCTTTGGACATTGGCCTCTGCCACAAAGTTTAATCTCTGTATTGCAGACGACCTGCGGACAACACAGTTCAGTTCTCCATCTGTGCAGCAGTTATTTATGATTCCTGTGCTGATCTCTCTTTGGAGTTCTTTGTTGGTCAACATTTGGATACTGTTCTCTGCTCCTTTCTGCTCTCCTTCAGTTTTTTGCTCTGAATGGAGTCCTTTGTGGGCACTTGAGCAGCCATCAGAGTCCTCGCTGGGATTCGTGAGAACTGGGTTGTCGCTGCAGGCCGAGGACGAGGGGCTCGTTTTGAAAAACCTGACCGGAGTCATAACGATTTCGGTGAAACTTGCCATCTTTGATTTGAATGTCTGCAACAAGGGACCAATGACCCACTGCTTCACAGGAGAAGGACTTTCAGGAGGTTCGGGCTGTTCTAGACCACTTTCTGTTTGACCAGCTTCCAGCCCAGTCTTAGAATTTCCAGAGACAGAGTCCTCTTCTTGATCCATGGAAGCAGCAGACTCCACACATTTGGAGCCGTGTCCCCCAGTGGACCTACAATCAAAAAGATGCATTAAGCACCAAAGACCTATACCATTCACCAACATACATGAATGATAGTGGTGTAACAGTTCTGAAAGAGACTGAAAACCACAATACAAATGTTCACAATTTTGAGTCGCGTTTCTAGAAGATGTCTTACTAATGTTATGAAACTCATTTTTCATTTCAGAATTAACATCAACACATGTAAATCACAAAATTATTGTCATTGTATTTAGTTAGGGCAAACTGTACATTTTGTAAATTTCACACATTACACCTATTTTTGGTCTTTTTTTGTCACTGTGTGTGTCACGTGACTATTTTGGTCCAACCATGATTGAGGACTGAACTGAACTGCAGATTTTGAGAATCATTACCTCCCTAATGAATAATATCTTAAATGACAAAAATGGTTCTGAATCATAAATAAATCCTCCCTGTAACAGTTCTGTGTGAGTTGTTCATTTGCAAAGGCATTTGAATGTGACTCCTAATTATATGAGAATATGGGTTCCTTTTTCCACACAATGTTAAGGAGATCAAGCTGATACACTTCTGGTGCGTTCGATTATTTCTCTCCAAGTCAGAACTTTGGATGAAAACGTTACGAAACATCACATAAAACGTCACTTCTCGTCAGAAACACGCCTCAACATGACGTTGATGTCGGACAAGATTTTGTTGTCCGAGTTGCCCCTGTGACGTAATTTCAACATGGCAGCTTACACACTCAACAGAAATTCTATTTTATAAATCTTTAAAAATGTTTATTTTGTTAAATGTATTAATTATTATAAATGTAACTGCACATGTTCGATTTAGAGAATACCATATCATGACCGTAAACAGTATCCTATCATGGAATATCAGATTTTTACCAGACTTGTTAGTGTCTTGGGTTTGTTTGTAGTTTGTTTGCCTCTCGAAAAAAGAATATCGCTATGAATGTGCAAAAATATTTTATAAAGCTTTTAATGTGGTTTGACTAGTTCGTGTTTCTTGTTTGTTTGTCTCTTGGAAAAAATAATCTCACTCCAAATTTGCTAAAATATAAAGCAACAACACACAGCAGCGTGTTCATGAAGGCAGCCATGTTTGTTCCGAGATGTGGTAGCTCGAACGGGTGATTGTCGGACGTGATGCCACTCAACTCGGAATTTCCTAGTTCCGAGAGAAAAACGAACGCACCATTCATTGCGGAACAACTGCATTTCTTTAGTGCTAAACTCAAGGCAACCCCGGCTGCAGCTTCTCAGCGTTCTGTAAAGGCTGGTTCATACTTGTCCACACGAACAGACGAACGCCTGCCGCACTCCAAATTTGTGTCTGCACAGCTCTGGACACACTGCACACGATCCATACTCTAGCGTCCACTTTAGATACCATAATGGATGCATTTGACGAGCATTGGGGTAACTTGCAAACCCAACAGACTATTTAATAAAACTGTTACATACATGTAAATTAGAAATATGAAAATCTCACGCTAGCCAGCCACCCAACGTTGGCAGCCCTGTGAGCTGGCTCTCTGAATTTGTAAAACATGGAGAAGCAGACACAACCCTCACTGCTGTGGTACGTGTGCAGGGAACATCAGAATAATAACGTTTCTGTGTACGCATAGACGGAACGGATACGCGAGCGTTGCAATTCAGCGGAGAAGTATGAACCAGTCTTAATAAATCACAACCAACCAGTCAGCACCCTAATCTGTCAGTTTGCCATCGTATCTTTATGCCCAGCAAACTTTTCTGTATTTTTTTCTGCAACCACTATTTAGGGAAAAACTTACATGATCATTCCACTTTGATCTTGTATGCTGCAACTTCTCTGTAGAGAAAAACATTACAAATCAACTCAAACATCAACATTTCATAAACTCACACATAAGTTCCCTGGATCTCTCGTGAACTCCCACTCATACTTGATCATCACCCTGCCCCAGGATGGGTTTGCACAAAGGTTTACACACAAGGACTGGCACAAACGGCACAGCATTCAAGGCTGCCAAACAGGTCTGGGCCAGTGAGATACAAAACAATTTTCATCCCAAAAAAGGAATCATCATGAAAACAGCGAGTCGAAATGGCCAGAAACCACCCATCTAGGAGCAAAACCTGATAAATGGCACACAGAGAGACGCACAGTGCTGTCTGCTGAATCCTCCTTCTGATTCTTAAGTGGGGAATCAATCCTTATTAGCTTCACAGACAAGGACTTTGGGACCTGTACCTGAAAATTAAAAAAAAAACAACACACTTAATCAGTTATCCAACACTGCTTCAATGCATGATTTACCATTTGAAAGCATCTGCCAGAGTCTATCAGCATCCAGACATTTACAATTTACGTAGCTCACCATTTCACTGCAACAAATCAGGTGAAAAGATTTCTTCTCCGAAAAGTGTTGTTTGAACAGTGAGACCTGAACTGAGAAGCTTCTGGCTAAGCGACTACACCTGTGCCTATGTTTAAACAGCATGTACTCACTTCCTTAAGCCAAAAACCAATATGCCACTGAAGATGTTCGACAGCAGAGATGAGTAAGCTTTCACCCATGACAAAATGCATCTCATTATTATCAAATCCATCAAAAGACACTTCAGGAATTCTGAGTGGGACAGACCCGAGATACCATGTTGCTGGAAATCCTCTTCGTGAGGGAGGAAGAGGACCTCGTCCTCTTCTGTATGGCACCTTGGAGCTCCTTGGCCAGCTGAAGACGACCACTCCTCCTCCTTGCTTTGCTCCTTTCCCCATCAGTGAGCACCCTAGATGTCAGTGACATTCGAGCAGGCAAAATATCCCAGTAGTAAGTTGGAGTTAAAACGGGGCAAAGCCTACTTAAATTATAACATTCAGTGAGAGAAGCATTTGCTTCTTAGCTTGGAGCAAACTAATCTAGCAACTGGAGAGGATACCAGCCTTCTCAGTGTCCTGCTACAGCAGTTTAAACACTTGGCTGGGATTGCTGGTTCCCATCTGCTGGTGGTGGAGGTTTCCCTTTGTGGGATTTATAAAGTTCCGAAAGACTATGTTACATTTCTGATGTGCTGTTTTGAGGTAGTCAGGGAAGACTTTTCCCAAGTTTTGTTTCAGGAATTTACAACGAACAATGCTGACCAAGACAGCAAGATTAAGGAGATCTCAAAGGCTCAACCAAATAGACAGGAACTGGGACAGACAAGGTACCTGCATGTGACAAGAGGAGGAGGCTGGAGACTGGGATAGGAATTGCTTTGAGGCGCTTTGAAGGCAGCTTTTGCATCTTCTTCCATTGGACAGATAACCTGGGGGAAAGGCAATATCCTCAAACAGCAGCCACAGAAAGTGTATAATTCCAAATGCATATTTTTATGGTCGTTGGTCGTGCATTACAGTCCCCTAGTTAATGTATTCTTATTTTTTGTTTACCGTAACATTGTTAGCTATTTCTAATAAAATAAACGTAAAACCACGAACTCAGATCATGTTCACCCACAAGGACAGTGCCCTGAAACAATAAATACGAACTTACCGCTCGCTTTTCGCCGGCCGCAACAGCTTTTCCAAGCGGGCGTGCACCGGCTCCGGTCACGGAGTAAAACTAGCTCCGTTTCCGATGCACCGGGCAATTCCGCTGCTTCGGATCGCGCCCCATCAGCCTGCTATCGGTATGCGAAGAGAGGAGGGCGAGCAAAAGCCCGAAGTGGCCGCACAGTAACAAGCAAACACTAACTTATCCCCCACACTACACAAATCACACCACCGGACAGCCACGGATGTTATTTCTCCACGTTAACGAGGAATACCGCTAGATTTTAAAAAGTCAACCTAGCTGCCGCATCGAATAAACAGGCGGCACGATCGTGCTGATACACTTTGACTTGGATATGCAGTAAATATTTAGTAAGCCAACTAACGAAGGACCGATTGCCCTCAATATTACAAAAAAACTAAGCAAGTTAATTAAGGGGGCAAAAGCAATTTCGGGCCAGTAACATGTTTACATAAATCCGCACAAAATCACTTGCAATAGGCATCCATTTATATTGCTTTTTAAATGTTAAATATTTCACTGCGACAATGCACAAACAGGAATTATGCACCGCGACCGCCGACAACGATATGACTATTGACGGCGCCCAACCTTACAATTTCACTCAAGTTGCTTCCCTAAACGTAACGCCTCACAACCTACCACAGTTGACGGTTCTCAACCAATCAGCTGGCAAAGCGTTTACCTTATACCCGCCTCCTACTACTTCCAGAGATCAACCAATGGGAAATTACAAACCGTGGCTTATTGACCAATAAAACAGAGAGAAGAGCGCTTCCAACGAAAAGAGACCAATGAATTGATCTGGAAGCGGTCTTTCCACCCAGATGAACTTTAATAATACATTCTGAACCAATTAAGTCCCCGCTTACCGCCAGGCTAGAAACTGGGCGGGAGTCATACAAGGAGCCATAATTGTAAACACCAGCTTGTACTTTCGGCTTTTTAAAAATTTAAATGAATTAGGCATTTAAAATGTACAGTCATTAAAGACCATGCATACACTGTCTAAATCATATCATACTTTCAGTTATCACTACTGTGCGCCTCCCCCCAGGTTTCATTTCACACTTTATTAAAACACAATACTCAATAATTGACCTGAAGTGGTCTAATTTATTTAAAAAAGAAAAAACACACACACAAACAGAAACTTTTAGAGAGACATGTATCAGTTTTTCAGGTGTACAGCTCAAAGTCAAGCCTCTTGGAGCTGTAGAACTGTGTGTTTCCCTCTCCAACCCTCCTGCAGTAGACACCATCTTTGAAGTGGCCCTCCTCTACCCAGTTCTGAAGGACAAAAAAGAATTCTATTATGAGACTTGGGCACTCACAAAACTTGAACCCTTAACTAGAAATCAAGTAGTAATAAGTGTAAAGTGTGTACTTCAGAGTACAAACACATATACCAGTAGGCACATGTTTGCAGCCATGAATCATAACCAGCCTATAAAAGGAGCGAGAGAAAGGGGGGAGAGATCTGCAAGGTTCACCTGCATTTGCTGGCTGCTGAATGGGCCATAGATTTCTGACTTATCATCCATATCCCACTTGTACTCCCACATGACATCTTCACTCACTGCATAGGGAAAACACGGTCAGTTTGGTCTTGAGCCATGGAAATGCACTCTGACATATCCAAAACAATCCCCATCCTTACTGTAACCCACCTCTTCCTCCGTCATCTTCCTCATCTTCTTTTTCTGGAGCTTTCCTCCCATCCTTTGTATCAATTTCATCTGCAAACATGTCTAACACATCATCCTCATCTTTTCCAACTCTTTTCCGGTTTGCTGAAACCTTTATAATGTATGCCAACTTCTCGTAGGTCTGCTGGTATATCTCAAACTCCCCACTGCCCACCAGCCGGTCCGCTAATGCCGTGAGCCTGTCCAGCTTCTCTGTGTCTCGATTTGAGCCCTCTTCCTGGCCTTTGCTGTTCCCTTTTCCCTTCTTCCTCCCAACCATTCCCCCGAGCCGCCTCAGTGCCCCAGCAACAGTCTCCCCCGGCAACAGCAGATCAACAACAGCCTCCATGAGCTGGCGCTGGCTGAGAGATGCCAAAGGATCCTCGACAACTTTAGGCGCCTCCTCTTCCTCCTCACTATCAGCCCGCTTCTCTTCCCTCTGTTTCTCCTCCTCGGCCTCATCTTCGTCCCCTTCCCTTCTCTTCCTCTTTGCTGCAAGACCTTTCTTTCGCTTTACAGGTTGCTCCTTAATTTTTACCTGGGGAGACAGGAAGGAGGGCAACAGTGCACAGATGTAAAGGAGCAATCACTATAATTAATTAGGAAGCAACGATAACCATCAAGGTAGGCTGAAAGTGTCAAGCAAGCCCTTAAAAAATACTCTCAAACATGCAGTGACACAGCTGCCTTTAAAACAAGAGTTACAAGATAAAAATAATCAGATTTTTTTTTTTAACCATATGACCTTTTCCTGGTTTCAAGCGCAGCCATATAAATTTTTCTAGAGTAAGAGACCTACTTGCCATATACATAAAAACTTATTTCGAATTGAGGAATGAAGTTTAAGTATATGGGAAGGTGTGGTATGTCAGCCAATGACAGGGCACTGAAATCCCACCCGCCACAAATGACAAACCGAGACTTGATGCTTTAGACTTTAGAGATACGGTGTCATTTCCTGGTCATGTTTTAGAGCAGGCATGTAATGGTGTCATATCTGTGTAAGCAGTAAGTACAGCTATGGTACCCAGTCAATATTGTCAAGCCAGTTGTCTCGAATCTGCTCCTCCTTTTTCACAAAGTAGTTGCCCTCTGAGTCAAAATGGCCCTCCTGCATCTCTTCATCCAGGTTAAAGGGTGTGATGGGCACTCCCTCGTCATAGTCAATCGTAGCCTGCTCCTGACCTGCCAGAATAGAGAAGACTTACAAGAACCAGTACAGAGAACTCACTAAAGCTCAGAGTTAACTAACACGTAAAAATGAATGACAATCTGGCCAACACGCGTTATTGTCACACCATCCATTTTCATGATACATACCCTCCACGTCATCGCTGTCCAGAATTTCATATTTGCTCCCATCCTCCCTTGTTTCTTCTTCATCCTCCTCATCACTGTCCAAGGAATGTTTACCCTTGAACCTTGAGCCTGGACCACTCACAGCCTCACATATCTAGCAACAAGTAAAGGAGTGAAGAGTAGGAACAAGCAATGTATAAAAGCAATCTTGTGACAAAAGAGTTTCTGAACATGATCTCTAAGTAACAGCTTCTTCACACATAAACAAAAGCGTAGTCAGTAAATATGTCAGACTGTACAGCTATTTACATGCAAAACATACAAAGGCCTTAACATGTTCCTTTTGTTCCTCTTTGCTTGCAGGTGAACTGACAGAGACCAGAGTTTTAAGATGGTACCATTCAAATAATACTACCCCTGAATATGAACTGCACGAGTCCTCACCTTCTTCTTCTGGAGATCCTCTTCCAGGCTGAATTCCCCATCGCCGTCCTCGAATGTCACTTTTCTTTTAGACATGCTGCAGAGAGTGGGAAAGATCAGTTAGAAACCATGAGTCTGAACGACGCACGGAGATCTTACAAGAGCGTCCGCAGCTCGCCGTTAAGTCTAACATTGCAATATCTTATACTGTATTGTACATCTGCATCATCTCACAAAGGCAGGTCCATCTAAAAGGCTGACTCGCTCAGATCACATTTATCATTACATGCGCAGGATGGCTTCAAATAGTTTAATCACTCCTGACACAAGAAGCTTGTTAATTATCTACAAAACCTAGTTGTTTGAACCTGCTTCAAACCAACGCATCCATTAAGAGACTAAAAATAACAAGATACTTAGATATCTACCCACCGAAAATGCATAAAACGTAACTACCCTATCCTAATAATGCAGCGAGCTAGCCACCAAGCTAATCGGCTAATTACAGCACATGCGTACATGACGGGATACAGAATTCCTAAAGAAAAATCTGCAAATAGAGGATAAACTCTGACAGAAAGTTGGTAAACGTGATGCAACGTGTATAAAAAGTCGCTGACTTAGAAAAAAAAAAGCAGTTACTCGTTAACAACTCTGTCGTGAGTCGCACCACCATCCGTAAAATACCAAACAGGACGTGACGCCAAACAGCGACACTTCCTATCTTCTTCTTCTGTGAGGTGTTTTCATGTTTTCACTTAAAGGTGTATAGCGCCACCTACTGTGCCGACAAGGTGATAGATCCATCCATCCAATGATCCAACCATCTTCCCATTGCTTATCCCGAGCAGGGGAGCCATATTTAAAATTGATTCCTGTGGTAGTGATGTACGTTTGACCTGGATTTGTTGGATTCAAGTGGCCAAATTTTATGTTTTGAGGAATTTATAGGAGAGTATAAAATTACTGTCTCGTGCAATAGATATGACAAAATCTGCATGATACAAAATAGTGTCCAGTTTTCTTCTATTACACCTTCACTGAAAGTTGGTGATGTTAATCTGTTTGACAAAAAACCTGACAGTAAACTAGTTAGTACAGTTTTCAAGCAAACACTCTTGGGGACTTTAAATCAGGCTCTTTATGTGAGAAGATAGAGATCTCTTTGAGTAGAGGAGCTATTTAGTTTTATTTGTCATGTCCTTAAAGTCTAAGAAACCTACTTTAGAATTGTATCAGCTACATGCAGTCTCATGGTTTTCTACACAGAAGATTTAAATTTGATACTGGCCCTTGCAGATTTTGTTCTGCAGAGATAGAATCCATTGAAGTTATTTTTTTCAATGTTCTTATAGTAAACTGCTTGGTCTGATATTCATAATTGACTGTCATTAAATAATGGATAAGACACCTTATTTTTACTCACTATAACATAATCTATTATATGGGCAATTTGGACACAAGCACATCCGATATTTAGCCTTGTCATTATTTTGGGTAAATATCGTATACTGTACATTCTTACAGCACACCCTCTTTCATCCTATTTATAAATGATTTCCCCAACTATTTTAAGTCAATAAAACATGTTTTTTTAAAAATGATAATAAGGAATAAAAAGAATGCACGCACCATGAAGGGGATGGGGATGATGTTGGAGACCTTCTGTGATAAGACCCTGAAGGTTGCCGAGGGCTGTGTTGATGTTGCCAATGTTCCCAGAAGGAGGTGTTTCATCTTGCAGGGCACCCTGGATAGTATTGAGAGGAGTCACAGCACACGACTTGGTGGCAACTCCAGTCTCTACCAGTAACTGAGGAGGATCGCTGTGAGGGCTCTGAGGGCCGATAAGGAGGCGTTTGTTAGACGAATTTGGGAGCAGGTGATCATCTGTGGTCTAGAAACCCACGTCCTGCTTACAGAGGAATCGAAGCATTACACACACCTGAATCTGTTCCTCAGAGACTTGCAGTCAGGGCGGGTGATGGGACGGTCCTTACGGATGACACTGCATTATTATTTAATTATTTAGTTCAGCGTCATTGTTATTGTGGCGGTGTACATTCCCCCCCCCCCGATGCTAATGCTAAGGAGGCGCTACGTGAGCTGTACGCCATCAGCGACCTGCAATCTCTCATCGCCGGGGACTTTAATAAAGCAGATTTAAAGTCTGTTTTGCCCAAACTCCACCAACATGTTGAGTTCCCAACCAGAGGAGCTAATATACTGGACTTGGTTTACACAAACACTAAAGCTGCATACAGAGCAGCCCCCCGCCCCCACCTTGGACTTTCAGACCACACTACAGTAATGTTCACTCCAGCATACAGCCCACTGCTGAAATGCGCAAAACCTGTAACAAAGAAGGTCAGAACATGGCCGGAGGGAGCGACTGAGGCCCTGGAAGACTGCTTCGAGCGCACGGACCGGAGCATCTTCAGAGAAGCAGCGTCTGCCGGCCAGCACACGGACATTAACGAATATGCTGAAACAGTGATGGGATACATTGACAAATGCATTGCAGATGTTACTGTTACCAAAACTGCCACTACACGCCCAACCAGAAGCCATGGTTTACAGCAGAAGTGCATAAACAGCTGAAAACAGGGAATGCTGCTTTCAGAGCAAAAGACGCTGTGGCACTCAAAACAGCAAGAATTAACCTCTCCCGGGGCATCAAGTTGGCAAAAAGGGAATACACGAAGAAAATTAATAGACACTTCACCTGTTCGAGAGACGCACAAAGCATGTGGCATGGTATCCAAGCCATCACTGACTGCAATACCCCGCCACGTGTGTGTGAAACTGACGCCTCTCTTGCAGATGCACTCAACCACTTCTATGCCAGGTTTGAGGCCCAGAAGACTGAGCCAGCGAGGAAGACCGCACCCTCACCAGATGACCGAGTGCTGATCCTGTCTGCAGTCTGTGTAAGAACGACCCTCACTAGAGTCAACCCACGGAAAGCTACAGGATCTGACAACGTACCTGGACGTGTGCTCAGAGCCTGCTCTGACCAGCTAGCCGACGTCCTTGTGGACACCTTCATTACCTCCCTGAGGCAAGCTGTCGTCCCGCAGTGCTTCAAGGCCACCACCATCAGACCTCTTCCAAGGAAGGCCACAGTCTCCAAGCTCAACGACTACCACCCAGTAGCACTTACTCCAATTGCCATGAAGTACTTCGAGCGACTAGTCTTGAACCACATCAGGAACCAGCTCCCCCCCACACTAGATCCACTGCAGTTCACGTACCACACGAACAGATAGATGCTATCTCACTTGCACTTCATCTGTCCCTGTCACACCAGGAACACTGAAACACCGACGTGAGGATGCTGTTCATCGACTTCAGCTCAGCATTCAACACTATCATCCCTCAGCAGCTGATTGCCAAGCTGGACCTACTCGGACTGAACACCTCCGCCTGCAACTGGATTCTGGACTTCCTCACTGGAAGGCCCCAGACAGTCCAGATGGGCAACATCAGCTCCAACACCATCACGCTGAACACAGGCACCCCCCAGGGATGTGTGCTGAGCCCACTTCTCTTCACGCTCCTGACACACAACTGCACCTCCAGCTCTAGCATGAATCACATCATTAAATTTGCAGACGACACCACTATTGTGGGACTCATCAAGAACAATGATGAGACAGCATACAGGAAGAAGTACCATGGCTGGCAGTCTGGTGCAAGGACAATAATCTGTCTCTTAGCGTTGAAAAAACAAAAGAGCTGATTCTCAACTTCAGAAGACTGACCATCCCCTGCTGAATATCAATGGCGCCGCAGTGGAGAGAGTGAAGAGCACCAAAGTCCTTGGTGTTCACATCACAGACGACCTCTCCTGGACCAGCAACACCAGTTCCCTCACCAAAAGAGCCCAGCAGCACCTGCACTTTCTGAGGAGACTGAAAAAGGTGCACCTCCCCAAACCCATCCTCACCAACTTCTACAGGAGCACCATCGAGAGCATTCTATCCAGTTCTATTACAGTCTGGCATGGAAACCGCCACGCCTCCGACGGCAGAACCCTTCAGAGAATTCTGCGGAGCACTGAGCGCATCATCGGCAGCTCACTCCCCAGCCTGCAGGACACTTACACTTTCTGCTGCATCTGTAAGGCGACCAGCATTGTGACTGACTGGTACCATCTCACCCACGAACTGTTTACCCCTCTTCCATCCAGAAGAAGAATCTGCAGCATCAGGAGCTGGTCTGCATGACTGTGCAATAGCTTCTTCCCCCCAAGCAGTCTGGCTTCTGAACAGCACATTCTTGCACAACTTGCCTAATTTTCACAATATAACTTGCTCCACAAATTCAGTCCTAGTCTATTGTCTTCTCTGTTCTATAATACTTTACCACAAATTCTGTATTGTAGAACATTCATAAGCAGCATGGAAGTATACGATAACATCCTAACGTACCTTAACAGCTCTAATGTACATTTATAACAAAATTATATGATTATATTGTATTAATGCTGTTAAAGTATGTTGGGATGTTAAGGTATACTTCTGTTCAACTTATGAATGTTCTATGAATGCATTATGAAGGTGCACTGAATGTTCTGTGAATGTATAAAAAATCCATTATGAAGGTACAGTTAATGTAATGCATTACCTATTATTTTATAGTGCCATAGTCTAATTTCGTGTAATAAGTATAGATTGTAATACACTGTAATCTTATTACTTTTCAAAATTAGCTTGTTTGTATTACAATCCATTTATGAAATTGCCTTTATGTATTCCACATTACCTGTGTTAGTTCATACACATTTATCACTATAACGAAGGTGTTCCAACATAGTTATTAACTAAAGGTTTACAGATGCTGTTTTGGAAATCTTTCTAAGTTGAATTTGCCTATTAATAAAATGCTTGAAAATAAATCCCAAAACCTAAAACTGTGACATTACCATGCATATTTTTGTCCTTGTTACCTGATGTACTTATTTTCGATGTTAAATCTTCATTATACACACACACACACACACACACACATATACCAAACACATGTACACTAAATGATTATTGTATTAATTAAATTATGAATTTAATTAATAAAAATATTATATTTTGCTTATATGTACTATATCAAGATAGCACTTTGATGTACTACATAGAACCTTTTCAGTATGTTAGCAAAAGAACCTATATGGTTCTTTAAAGGTGCATCCCAAATAAGGTTCCATTTGGAACCATCTTGAGTGCCATATATGAAGCAAGTTATAGAACCCCCAAGAGTGCCATATAGAACCAATTTTCCTAACAATGGCTCATGAAATTCAGCAATCCATCTATCATAGGAAAAATGATTCCATATCAAAAGAACAATATATAGTTATATCATATTGGATATGAAACCACATTACCATTTTCAAAGACATTCTGGAAATAGCCCAGGGGGTGGGATCATCGGGGTTGTTCTGCTTGGTGTCCCCATGGTGCTCAAATTCCCGTGTGGTTAATTGGGACCAAATTACGGGCATGGACTCACTTATTCCAAAGATGCAAGGCAGCCATAAAAAATCACATTATTTATAACAAATAATCTTTAGTGTTAATTAAATAATGTCCACAATGCCAAATTGCAGTGAAGTTCATCTGAAAAGGCAAAAAGATAAGTTAACTGTATACATTATGCTGTCTGGCCCCAGCATTTCCTGCGACAATGAAAATGAAACCTGTTAGAAGATGCTTGGATGAAAATGAATAATTTATGGATAGATGGAAGGATTGTGCATCAATAAATGTCAAGAGCCCTCCTATCTTTAGTGTGCCTCAGCTTGATCCAAATTAGATTTAGATTGAGAAAATCTAAATGCATAGCAATAAAAATATGGTTATATTAGAAAAAGGCACACTTTTTAAATACCTTGCAACACCTGTGACTTGGGGCAAATTCCGAACTGTGAAGAAAAAGTTATAATAATGTAGGCCTATATATAAAAAACAGAACTGGAACTTTGCTCACTGAAAAGATAAGCGTCTTATTTATCATACCAAATTTCCTTATTGGTGTGCTGTACAAGTTTCTGATTAAGTGGGCAAACAGAAACCATCGTCGAGGTAACCCTTGTACCATTATGAGTTTTTTTCTGGTGTTATATTCATAGCTGATCCGCAATTTTCGGTGGTTTAACAAATTATTTTTGGTGGGTTCATAAATGAATGCATACCGTTCTTAGACTCAAAATCCGGTTCAAATTCATGCTGTTAAAAAATCTGAAATGTCTACTAAATTTCTCTGACGGTTTCCCCAAACTGAAAGTAATTCAAAGAGGTGTGCCTCACTTCATCTTCTGCTGGAGTAGAGCGGATAAACCCCCCAAGACCACGGTGATTTGCAGATCAATCATTAACGCATGAAACACTGAAAAGAGAACTGCGAGTCTGCAGCGACTCCTGTTACGGTTTCGGTACTCTTTAGTCAGGCTTTTGTAGTGACGGAGTTCTCTGATGAAGATCCATGGAAGCATCCTGCGCCGCTTCTGGTCCTGCTGCTCACCAGTCGACAAACACGGCTATCTCTATAGAAAGGTAGCGGGACCTTTAATACAATTTCAAAAGACTGTCGGTCTATATATCACATGTATTACACTTTATTGGCTGATAGCAAGTTACTTAATTACACTTTGCACTAGTAACCTATTGAATAAATTATATGGGTGCAATTAAACCAACACACAAGGCTGCAAGACTGAATAAAAATTATTGTTGAAAATTTCTCACCAGGAACAGAAGACTGGCTCCTATCAGAAGCACTGGTTTGTACTGAAAGGGAATATTCTCTTCTACCAAGAGCGACCAGGGGACAGCAGCCCACTGGGGGTCATAGTGCTGGAGGGCTGCTCCGTCCAGCTATGCGACTCGGAGGAGCCGTTTGCCTTTTCTGTGGTGTATGGGGACCAGGGGCAATGGAACCATAGGCTGGCCGCTGCAGATGAGCTGACGCAGCAGAGCTGGGTTAAAGTGCTGCTGGCGGCCAGCCACGGCTTCTTGTCCATGCTGGTGAGGGACCTGGAGAGGCAGTATAAAGGTGAGTATGTCACTGGGAAGGTGACAGTGGAAGAAGCGAGAACGTGCACCAAGTGCCTGACACATAGTGACCGCAGACTGGCATTTCTCACAGATACATGGCTGGCAACTTTTTGGCAAAGGCACCGGTGGTTTCCAGTGTCAAAATATTTCTGGCTCTGGAAGTGAAATGGACATCTACCAAATATCTACGGGCTGAACTTAGCTTCTATAATGAGCTCATTCTCTCTGCTTCAGTGTGTGTATTGCTGCCTAACACGTATCGTATCTACATTTCCTCCTATTCTCCTTCCCCATCAAACAGATATGGGAGGTATAGCCTACCCCTCTGAGTCTCTGCAGCTCTCCACTGGGTCTCGTCTAGAGGAATCAGAGTTAACCTGCTCTCTGGGTTCCAAGGACACAGGCTACTCCATCTTCAGGCGAAGCAGGGGTCCCCTGCCAAAAGTGGGGCGAGGCTATACCAGGAGCCTGTCACTTCATGCCCTTCCCACTTCAAGCTGGAGGTCGCGGAAACTCTGGACAAAGAAGACCATCCATATCACACCCGTAAGCAGACCAGCCCCACCGTGTGCAGGACCAGAGCCCCTGGAGGATTTCTGCACGTTGCATGAGCTCTATGGTCAGGAAGTAAAAACCGTAATGGCCACATGGCGAGAAAGGCAGAATGATGGAGAAGTTCAGGAGGGGGATATGACTGATTCGAGTTAAATGATGTTGCAAAATGTTCCTAATGTTCCGCGGTGCAGTCATGTGACGGGGGCACTTATTTAGGTTACCTGCGTCACGGTCAATATATGAGGCTGAGTTTGTTTACTCTTCCATCCAAACCCGAATGGCCAACCTTGCCCATATTTGTAGCTATCAACACCCATCTTTTGTCCTTGTGTGTTTCTTCCCTCTGCTATTGCCGAAAACCTCTCTGCTGTTTTTCTTTAAACCATTCTCAACTCTCACACCCCCATTCCCCTAATCCTTCCCCCCAGCCCTGGGCCCTATTTTGCACCGGTGGAAAGCGCGACGCAAAGTGGTTTTGCACTGTTGTCACTTTTGCTCTTTTAAGGCAGTGCAATGTCATTGTGCTTTCGACCAACAAAAACCACGTCTGAAGTCAGAGGTCCATTATTAAATGGCATTTAAGTGGCACGTTTTAGAAATGTGCAAGTGCACAACGCTTGTTACAGATACAGATATACTATTGTTTTTGGTTCATTGCATGTTATGCCCAAGACACAACTCTGACCAATTAAGACAGGACAACCTTATTGCACCTTGCACTGGCTCAAAGTCTGGTTTTTCCATCATCAACCGTAATCAAAAAAACTGGGGTCGCGGGGGGGACGGACTAGAACCTATTCTGAGAACAAGGAGCACAGGCGGGAACAAACCCTGGGCAGTCGCCAACAGACTCACAGGACCAATTTAGACATGCCAATCAACCTATACTGCACACTTTTGGATTGTGGGAGGAAACCGGAGCCCCCCGCAGATCCCCACATGAACACGGGGAGAGCATGCAAACTCCACACAGAAAGGACCCGGGACCTAACCCAGGACCTCCTTGCGGTGAGGCAGCAGCGCTAACCACTGTGCCACCATGTCGCCCCCTTTAGGAATCCAATAGGGATAATCCTGTAGAATTTCTATCATATTTTGGAACCAAAACCCTATAGGAATCCTACTGGATTTTTTAAATACGAAAATGAAACAGAGTTATTGCTCTCTCACATGATGTAGCTTATCAAGGTAACAATAATTTGAATAGGCTATTGGTTAAGAAGGAAGACATATGCAGTACTGAGAAATCTTTAACATTAACATGATGATAAAGACAATATATGAGTGATTTTAAGATTTACTAACCTTTCTGGATAATTTTTCAGGGCCAGATTCATCCCCATATCTTACATCATGAATACATCCGATAGCACAGACACCATTTACAATATTTTTGTTGTAAAACATCCCATTTTGGGGGATCCATAATCCACAGAATGAGCATATACATGTTCAGGAATCTGGGAGAGAGACTGTGGAGAAGGGAGAGGGGCATTGAACGCAGGAGTGCCGTTGTTACTGATTAACTGGTGAAACGTTTTTAACTTGGAAACGGCATGTGCTTGTTTTGCCATAGCAACAATGTTATATGGTTTCTGCACTAACGCACTCAATACATTTGCCAAGGAAGCATCACAGCTAATGGTTAAGACACTTTACTAGGAGTAGCTAATTTTAGCGAACATATAAATACATGGATGAGATTCGCCTTGAGTTCTTGACAGGTCTTGATGTTGGGCAGTCTTGGCTCTTCAACATTGCATGGACATCAGGGACAGTGCCTTTGGATTGGCAGATTAGGGTGGTGGTTCCGATCTTTAAGAACGGGGACTAGAGGATGTGTTTCAACTGCAGGAGGCTCACACTCCTCAGCTTCCCTGGGAAGGTCTATGTTAGGGTACTGGAGAGGAGGATCTGTCCATTGATTGAACCTCAGATCCATGAGGAACCATGCGGATCCCATCCTGGCTGCGGAACACTGGACCAGCTTTATATCCTCACAAGGATACTGGAGGGCTCATGGGAGTTTGCCAAAGCAGTCTATATGTGTTTTGTGGACTTGGAAAAGGCATATGACCGTGTCTCTCAGGGGGTCCTGTGAGGGGTGCTTCAGGAAGCTCTTGATTTACCAGTTGATCTATGTTCCTACCCTCACCCGTGGTCATCAGCTCTGGGTAGGACCGAAAGAATGAGACTGCGGCCAAAATTAGTTTCCTTCGTATGGTGTCTGGGCTCAACCTTAGAGATAGGGTGACAATCGGGAGGGGCTCAAAGTAGAGCCGCTGCTCCTCTGCATCGAAAGCAGCCAGTTGAGGTGGTTCAGGCATCTATCTAGGATACCTCCTGGGGGGCTTGCTGGGGAGGTGTTTTGGGCACATCCAACCGGGAGGAGGCCAAAGCCCCAGGACAGACCCAGGACATGCCGGATAAATTATATCTCTTGGCTGGTCTGGGAACGCCTTTGTATTTCCCCAGTGGAAGTAGCTGGTGAGAGAGAGGTCTAGGCATCTCTGCTTAGACTGCAGTCCCTGTGACCCAACACCGGAAAAGTGTGAACTTGACTCCTCACATGCACCTAGATGAGTGCTGAGCAGTCCCTGGTTGGGTTGTTTCCAGCCTTTTTCTATTCAATTTTTTTGGGAATGGTAACCCTTACTGACTCCTGTCAAATGAAGACAACTTCGTACCAAAAAATGAGTTTGTAATGCCATACTGTGTTGCAAAGGAGATATGAACGACCGTTTTAGTTGTGTTGGCCAAACAAAGCTTCGATAAACCATTTGCGATGTTTTTTGACCCCACTAGGTGGCACTCTTGGTTTAAAGACAAAAGCGCAAACTATTAATTTGAGGCATGCATTGAGCCTTTTGTTGAACAGTGAGCACCATCTAGTGGGATAAAAAATACCACAAATGGTTCATAGAGCTTCATTTGGCCATCACTACAATTTAGGGCATATATAGGCTGCTATTTATTGTACTGTTATCAAATGCCAGTAGCTGAGGGAATGCCACTTTTAGTGATGAGTTTAATTTTCCAGTGTAGTATAGCCCATGAACTGGTGTATATGTACAATGTTGCAGGCAATGAATCAAACTAAATACTGTATAATGAAAGAAAAAAGGCCTTAAGGCTAACTAATAGACAAATAGATGGATATATAGATACAGGGAAATAGACGGATAGGCAGATAGATAGATTATTGTATGTAATCACTAATCGCAAATATATTTGAGTTCCTATATATATGCCATGCAATAATTGAATAGAAAAGCCTAGTGCTGTAATAACTCAAGACATTTAGTAGCTATAAATTAGCACACACAGTGCAACTCATGTGGATCCCTCCAGCTGCCTCTCATTTGCTCCCTCATCAGTGGTGTTGTAAAGTGTTTCCCAGTCATGTGCTCCCCAGTCCAGTCATTGATGTTGCTCCCTGCGTGTGCCTCAGAGTTTGTCCTGTGCTTCAGTCCTGTCCAGTCCACGTTCCCATTTTGACCCCTTGTGGTCCTTTGAGTTTGCCCTGCTTCTGTTTTGTTTTTTCCAGTAAAGCTCTTTTCATTCCCCCCTGTGCTTGTTCTCCCTTCCTTCCTTGCCTGGGTGTGACACATAGCTGTAATTTGTTCAGCATGAAATGATCTCATGCACAATTGGCTGTATTGAAACATCTTGAAATATCTAATCATTTTTCTTCTCCTAGTCATAGTCTTTTCAAAGAAACAGGAAAACATACACACAGGAAAGGCAGATACAGAAGGTAATTATGAAAGCTCAGTGGCACTGCTGTTTGTTTGCCTTCTTTACAAAATAAAATTACAATCAGTATCTTCTAGGCTAGGCACCCTTCTTTTATTCAGATTGTTAGATCCTGATTGGCTGTGTGAAGTGCCCAGAAAATCCAGATACTGCTAGTTTTACAGAAGGTCATATGCAACATGAATTACCAAGTCCATTTGATGATATGTTCAAATGACCTAAATCATTCACAGAGAAGTCCATGGGGTTTCCTTTACACCCATGGTCAGATGTCACATTAGCACAATTTGTTGTATTACTTCTGGCATTTTCCCTCAGACACAGTTTATTTGCTACAGCAACTGAAACCACCTAAAATTATTAAGTATCTTCTTACCAGCAAATAACATCTTACCATGTTGCCATGCTCTCTCTTCATGCCTTCAAACAACTATGTAAATACCCAGCCGACAACATCACATTACATTTCTTTTGTCAAGGTTGTGGGGCATATTTTTTAAAACAAAACACCAAATGTTTGGCCTGTGATGAGAGAATAAATAATGCTAACCTCAGGAATGGACATCTTTTCATGACATCTTTCAAAGAGAAGGCCTTACTGAGTTATAAGAATGTGATGCTAGCAGAAGTCTGGTTCGGACATGGAAAACCTCACATGTCCACAGTTCTGCACATACGTACAGGATATAAAAGACACAAACACACATGTTGTCGAATGGGTGCATCCATGAACTGGAATTACACGTATTTTGAAAGGTTTTTCCCATCATTTGTGCATGTGACACCGCAATGAAGTGCTTACTTTGAGGGATTCACCAATGTAATGTCAGGTATGAAGGTGGGTACTGTCTCAATGAGGGAACGATTGTGGCAAAAGGGAGGGGATATTTAAGGGTGTATCCTGATGTTGAGGCTGATGTGCGAAGCCAAAAGCATATTGTTGAGTGTGGGGCAGAGGATATAGAGGAAGGTGTTGACCATGTGCTTGACCATGTGTCTGTGTCACCCTTGATCCAATTAAACAGTTCTACTGGTTCTGGTATGATGAAAGGGTTCCCAGTGGGTTATATGCACTTTATGCTAGTTGGGGTAACCAAACAATTCTTAGACCTTTGGCTTAACAGCAAATATCACACTGATCCATGGAATATTGGACCATCCAAACACACAACTGATCAAAGATAATTGCCCATCAGACCACCCTCTGACGTCCCCAGAGTGCCACACACAGTCCACTTGGCACATAAGTGGAAAGCCGCAGAGTGTCAGAGCTGGCTGCTGTTTTACAGTTCACCTGTCTGACACATGATCTTGCCAAATATATACTTAAGACATTGGTTAATGTTAGTAAATGCAATATTCAACCTTCTTAATGACAGAGTTTCAGAAACAGACTTGGCAGATGTTTCTAACCATATAAAAAAATTTGTTTGCCAGATCCCAGAAATTTATGGAACATGCCAAATGTCATATAATGTCCACCTGTTAACACATCTAACATTTTCTGTCAAGTGGTATGGGCCACTGTGGTCAAATTTTGCTTTTGTGTTTGAAGGGCATAACCAAAGGCTGTCATGGTTATGCCATGGCACACTATCAATACCAAACCAAGTAGCATTCCACTTTAATGTACTGCGGTCTTTGGCAGATTTACTAGAGAAGTCACATTGTGTAGGGAATATCACACACAGAGTGAATCGGGTGACTGGATAGATGGTTGCCCTTTGAGGTCCAAAGCTATGAGTTGAAGACATTGTTTTGCCTGGTTGTCCACAGCAAAAAACATAGATGTTAGCTGAGCAAAATAGAGCCCCCTGTGCTATAGAGTTCCCATCGACGCCCCCCCCCCCCAACCCAAAGTTGCCATTATGGATATAGACAAACCTAGACACGCCAATGAACTCAGGGATAGTAACTCAGAGCTTTGACTGTAGAATTGTCTGGTCTCGTGCTGAAGTGAAACTTCACTTCTACTTGCATTATGTGCAAGATCTTTTTATTTTCGCTTTAAGAAGATGTGGAAATATCATTTTGTCATTATTTTAAGCCTGTCCATTTCTTCCTTTTCCCATTTCAAAAAAGAAGCTGGAGATCTAAGGAGAACAGCTGCAAACTGTCATTGTTGTAAGGTGTACACGGCAAACTTTAAATAGACATTTATAGAAATTCTATGTCCTTTATGTGAGTTTTTGTGTATGAATGAATTCACGAGCCCTCCCCCAGCTGGCTCCTTTGACCTTACCATTTGGGGGGACTGCATGACCTAGGTAACGGGGTAAAAGGCTTTAAGCTATTTCTGGGCAGAAAGTGAACACAGCCCTTGGAGAGGATACCGGCTCTAGGACTCCTGCCATGATTCACTCTAGGGCAGCCCCCTGATGTAAGTGCTGCTGTGAATCCATGCTGCTGCCAGGGCGAGCAAACAGCCAAGGGGGCGCGAGTGCCAGCTGAAGTGACCCCATCCTGGAAAGCCTGTTACATAAGAGCATTACGCTGGTCTCTGCTGCGCTTGGCTTCTTGGCAAAGGAGAGAAATGTAATGGGTGTATATTTTAATGGTCTGCTTCTTGTTCCCATAGTATATTAAATCTTTCTCATATTACTACTAATTATTGTTATAATAATATAATAAAATAATAATACTGATTATTGTTACTATCATTATTAGTACCATTATTATTGTTATTATTATTTATATTATTATTATTATTATCATTTTCTTATGAAAACGGTCATACTGTATTACATTACTCATACATGCTGCCACCTGCCCCATGCCCAGTGCTTACTGGGAAGGGCTTCCAGCTCACCATGACGGCATAATGGAAAAGTAATTTGGATGGATGGGTGGATGTTGATGTGTCATATTAATGTGTATCAGATATCCACAAATCTATGTGCGTATAGAACCACACCCAGCAAACATGCCATACTGGGTATTTGCTTATCCCACTGATATTACACGTTGCACAGATCAGTGCTATACAGCATAGGGCACAATCACGCACGGAGCAATTTAGCATGTCTTATGCTTTTATTTTAAATGAAAGGGAATTAAAATAATTTTGGACAACTTTAAATGGTTTAAAACATACATTATATAATAATAATAATAATAATATAATAATAACAATAATAATAAAAAAAACAATAAGGTTCCATAAGCATTTCATGCTTTGGACCCTTAATAATAAACTTACATTCATTATATATCTAATTGGTTATATACAAAAAATACATATTTCTTATGCGTATTCTATATATTTTTTCCATTAGGTTTATATATTACACTTAATGTTAATTACTAAATTTCCCGTATTGACTCTTTCTGACGTCGGTACATCATTACTTCTGTGGGGGACGAAAGTTACGGTATCTAAGTCGTGAACGAAAAACAACTCAGTGGACGAATTAAACGTTGGATCAGTCAGTAAAAGGAATGACCTGACGATAGAGGCAACCGAGTTAAATTCGTTCACTCAACAACAAACAATCGTTTATTAACCGCGAAGGCCTATGTTTTGTGACGCAACAGCATGTTCGTATAGGCATAATGCAACCATGAAAACAATTCTAATCTCGTTTCCAATAAAACTCCCACATTTAATTACACAACAGAGCGATTACATACACAAAACAAAGACACACTGTAAATGTGAATTGTTTAAAATGAAAAAGTTCTGCACAATACCTCCACTGACGTTTGACAATAACACATTTGTTGGTGAATTAAAGTTCCGAAAAGTCGTGCAAATCGAGCCTGGCGACATCGCTTGTATTTTTAGTGCATTATCAGATTACCAAAGGCGCCTTCATCTTGAGGAATTTATATTTATATTAGATATGTCTTAATATTAAAACCCAAAGCAGTAATTTCTAGATACATTAAATGCTGCACTGTTTCAAAGTGGGCCAGTCAGTAGCTGGGTGTGAGATCAGACAGTCAAGCTGCCCCTATTTCCAGACCTGCTCGTGAGATGGCGATTTTATTTCCTCTCCTTTTTCTTTGAATCCCATTTTAAAAAGATTGCATTATATATATCTTTACTGCAAGGTTATGAGCAGCAGTAGATGCTTCTCCTGCTTTCTACCAATTAACAGAGAATGTGGGGGGAAAAAACTGTCCATAAGCCTCACGTCTAAATATTATCAAAGTGCATGAGATATTGCGATAAACGTAAAAATACATTTGCTTATGGTCACATCGAGGGGTACGGAAAGAAGTAAGAAGAAAATTAATCACTGTGGGAATAGGAATTTGAGAAGAAAACTGCACAAGTCTATAGAGAATTTTAAAAAGTTACAAAAAGATTTACGACTAATCGTTTTCACATGTTCCCTCCAGAGGCCTTGCATCTTGCCTCCTCTTTTCATTTGCGATCCATGAAATACAAAAACGAAAACGCAATAACGTCACAGCTGCCGTGACCACTGCCCCGCTGCCGATACATTGGCTGAACTGACCGCATTTTCTCATCAGAACCGGATCTGCTTCTCTACAGCAATCTGACATTAGGAGAGAGAGAATGTGAGTTAATGGGAAAGAGAGGGAGAGCGTGGAAGGGTATCTGCTTTCACGCCTGCAGTCCGATGCTTACTATACAGTATTCGGGGTTCAAATATGGACCTCGGCGGTAAAAGGTATGTCTGAAGCTAGTAATATACCGGGGACAAACATAAGAACTTATTATTGCGTCATTGTCAAATTAGATTGATTTATTAACCACTGATAATACTCTCTTAATATTTTCTGTGTCGAATCCATTGCGTCCCAGAATTCGCTGAATGGGAGTGGAGGTAATATCTGTGGCTAACAAACTGCATCCATATGTATCTGATAGCCCGACCCCCAATTTCCCATGCATGCAAGACGGACAGAATTGCGAAATGCTTAAGAAAAAAGAAAAAAAGAAAGGCTGTAGCTTTGTACTGTAGTTTAAGACGTAACCAGACTGCTGACAAACGTTGGCTTTTATTTTGAAAGGGAGAGTCCAGCTATCCCAGACTCTTAATTCATGAGTTATAAAGATAAATGCAGCTGTCTCAGATCAACATACAAATAAAACAAAAACCACCCAGAGTCTTTGAAACACTTATAGTGCTAACGTCACACTGACCCACAGAAGTAGCATAAGGATGTTTTCCAAAGGTGTGTCACATGTTGCATGGTGTATGACAGATCTAATCATCTCAGTTATTCCGGCCTGAAGTCTGTTTAAATGCCTAGTAGACCACCAGTGACATGACAGTCATATTCATAAAATTTCAGAGAATTTATGTCTAGGAACCAGCTGTAGTTGAAGGCATCTACCAATAAGAATAAGTGAATTTTTTAGGGTGTGAAGACATATAAATGGATATCTGCTGTAGGGCCCAGTAGCCCCTAATATTGGGTATATCCATATTAGTCCACACATGACACTAAAGTGTAGCCAGGACCTCAATATCATGTTCTCCTCATTCCAAGACACATGGATCTATTTCTGAGCAGCTGTGAGGTTTCCCTTCCAAACTTGACGAGCAGCTATAGTTAACCCAGCTGCCGGGAGGTATATAAGCCCCCGGGGAACTGTGCTTTCATGCGGCTTCACATTTTCTTCTCTTTTTCGACCGTTCCAACTCCTCACACCGTCGGGAAATGGTGAGTAACTCCGGCCTGGCCCGTCCACATCCATCCTTCATCTTCCTCCTGTGGGGGGCGCCACAGCGGAGAATGCGCGGACACTCAGAAACGCACCATTGTCTCATTTTTATGGATTTAACATTTTAAATATTTTTTTGGATTTTTATTGTCAACTTTTTTTTTCCTTTTACAGTTGTGCTCCTCTGTTCTCAGACATGAGAAAATACGGGTTTATGTAATGAGTCAGAATAAGCTAGAAATCTTGCTTAAGGACAATTAAAGCTGAAAATGCATAACAACACGTAGATGAGGAAAAAATCTGCAGTTCAGTTTGACCTGGAAATAATGTACTGTCAATGTGTATGTGTCAGGTGAACCAAACTATACAAACGCTCCTCTACTTGCGAACTTTCAACTTACGAACTTTCAGACATACGAACGAAGAGGACTGTAAGTCCAAATTGTGTTCCTTGGGCTCCCGTTTCCTGTCCGCAACATTAATTTTTTTTTCTGCACACCAAGTCCGCCTAGTACAACTTCTAGCCGCTACTCCCGCCGCGCAGCAGCGTAGCGTGCGTACTCCCAGCATATCCTAGTTATGTGTATTTGCGTATAATGATGTTGAATAACGACTTACGAACATTTCAAGTTACGAGCGGCTGTTCGGAACGTATCTCATTTGTAAGTAGAGGAGTGTCTGTACATACATATTTAAACTACATTACATTCCAGAAATAAATCATAATGAAGGCAAGAATAAACAAAAAAAATTAAATGAATCACCAAAGCAAATTATTTTTTACTTTAATATCGATTCTGACTTCCCATAAGGCATGTTTTGAAACATGCTGTATTACTGAATTCTACCATATTTTATGGTAAAAAAATGCACAGTACATTCAGGCTATTATCTTGCTTAAAAGGGAAAATAACAGTTCTAGGTGATGTTTTTTTTTTCCATTAGAAGTAGCAAATATAGTACTGGCCTCCACTGTGATTTTGGGTTACTTTTCAATATCTTTTCTCAACATTTGATATATATTAACAGATGCATAATCCCACTGTAAAAATAGCATGACTGGATATGTATAGTGTGAAAAATACAGGGCACACAATGTATCAGGAAGGACCTTTTCCCAGGGGGGTCACCACACTAGGAACTGCATGACCACAAAGTCACTCTGTCCTTACCACACCCTCGAGTTGAATGGCACGTCTCACTCAACCCCCAGGCACCTAAGAAGGCCAAGAGGAGGCAGCAAGGCGAGGGTGGGACCTCCAACGTGTTCTCCATGTTTGAGCAGAGCCAGATTCAGGAGTACAAGGAGGTAAGAGTCTCCCGCAAGCTCTCTGTGGGTTCTACACGCTCACTCAGGGGGATCTGATTCACTGGCTTGGAGGGCAAACTTCTGCTAGACTTTGATGTCTAGTAATTAAGCACATAGTTAAAGTACCCTGTCAGGCAGAGAGCTCTGGGAATTTTGATAGGTGGCCAAGTTAATCAGTCATTTAGCACAATGATGGATGGAGTTTCTCCATGACAGCTGCTATCCAGGCATAACAGAAGGTAACCTCATATTCGACACTTTAGAAGGCTCCGCCCCTTTGCCAGGCCCTCAGCTTCCTTCTTGATGACCTCGGGACGGCAGGGAGTCGCAGCTGTCAGACACAGCTGAGGGAGGGAGAGAGAAAGTAACAGTGGAAGGAGGAGGCTAGGAAGAGAGGACAGGACTAAATGAACACAAAGGATATGTTGATAATGAACAGTCTGGAGAAAAGACGAGGCAGGTGAGTGACGAGTGACAGGAAAGGAGATGACTGAGGAAAGACAGAATGGGGAATAATAATAATTGCAGGAGAGTAATTTCACCCCCGAGACCTGGGGTATGTATATATAGACATATATGTGTTTAATAGAAGGTTAAACGTAATACCTACTCCTTGAATGCCACAACTGGAATGTCTGACTTGGCACAGGGACCATTTTAAGACACACAGAGGGAGGTTCCCAGCTGCCTTTTAAGTCCAAGACCCAGAGACGTCATCTCAGGTTTCAAGTATTAAGGAAAGAACAAGGAGTACTTCATGTATGTCCTAGCTGGAGCAGACATGCCCGACAATACAGCAGCACACACCCTGCCAGCAGCCTTTCAGGACATCAGCTGGATTCAGATGTTTAAGCAATATGGACATAATCTGTAATCCAAAAATTAATTCACATACAAGACTCGGTGCTGTCAGTGACATCAAGGAAGATGACCCATTGAAGCGATTGAAGTCTTGAGGGGAAATGCAGTAAGTCACCCTGTTCTTCTCAGACTTTCATGCTCACAAGCCTCTCCTTCTCTTACAGGCTTTCACAATCATTGATCAGAACAGGGACGGCATCATCAGCAAGGATGACTTGAGGGATGTGCTGGCATCCATGGGTAAGAATCTGTTTTCTACCCCCAAAGTTCATTTCATTTAAGGTGCAGACACTTATGAAAATGCCTTGCCAGAAGAATTGAACCAGCAAGGCCTCACCGTCGTCCAGCCTACAGCAGCGTAGGTGTCTGTCTGGCGGACAGCCCAAGGTGCAACTTGCATCTGCAGCATGTTCATTGTTACATTTTTCTGCCACGCAGGTCAGTTGAACACCAAGAACGAGGAGCTGGAAGCCATGATCAAGGAAGCCAGTGGTCCCATCAACTTCACCGTCTTCCTCACCATGTTCGGCGAAAAGCTGAAGGGTGGGTCTGGGTCCCCCTCCCCCCCCGAACTCACCTGCACTTTAACTTCCCCTGATGTTACACTTCTGAAGCCTGTTCCAGCATACAGATGATTTTCACGTTCCTGCCTGACTCAATGTGGCCCCCTCTCCTTCTTAGGCGCTGACCCAGAGGACGTCATCGTGAGCGCTTTCAAGGTCCTGGACCCACAGAACACTGGCACCATCAAGAAGGAATTGTGAGTATCCTAGTAGTCCAACCAGAGTATTAGTGAGTAATGTGCCAGTCTTTGCTTATAGGTTGCAAGTCTGTAGATTAACAATGCAGTAGTGCAGACTTCCTGAGCATAATACACCCTGTGTCTTTCAGCCTTGAGGAGCTCCTGACCACTCAGTGCGACAGGTTCTCCGCAGAAGAGGTGAGACTGCGGTCCAGTCCCATCCCAACTGCTTACTATGTTGACGTGCTAAACCGCGAGTTCGTTATTATGTGTAATGCAGTCCACTGACATTCGTACTTGCTGAAGACGATAGTGCCAGATAAATTTAGTTAAATATATTCAGTGGAAGGTCTCTGTTGGAATGAACCAATGTGGGTGTCCGACCTGACTTTCCTTACTCTTCGCTGATATGGTGACTCTGACCGCCCCCCCCCCCCACAGATGAAGAACCTGTGGGCCGCCTTCCCCCCCGATGTGGCTGGCAACGTGGACTACAAGAACATCTGCTACGTCATCACACACGGTGAAGAGAAGGAGGAGTAGAGAAGGAAGACATGAAAACTGCATCCTTTGGTTCTCCACCACTCCTCACCTCCGCCACACCCACATTACCTCCCTCTTTTTCACTCTCTCTCTCTCTCGCCCTCCCTCTCTCACAAAAGAAAGACTTTACTGAGGCTTTTAGTGAGAGCACAGAAGATTCTGGGTATCTGAGAGCTAGTACGAGGTCCATGGGAATATTTTCAATAAAATGATATAATCCCATCCCTCATTCTCTTAGATTCCTCTTCTTCCCTCCTCTGCATCACCCCGTCTTTATCTCCCCCACCCCCCACGAACACCAGTGAGTGCATCTCCAGCAGCCCTGCAGAAGGCAATCCGACAGAGCGGTACATTTACCTGCCAGATGGTTCTTTGCAGGCTCTATGGGAGCGCACTGATTGCTTAATGGAAAACAGTAAGTAATTCCAGCTGGGGGGAGATTTCGCCGTGTTTCACCAAGTCACGGAGAACCTCGTACTGTACGGCACGCAGCCAGGGAAATATGCTGGACATGATCCTATAAAATAGGACATTTCCCATTTCTGGGAAAAGAGAAAGGGGAGTGACAGTGGGGGGGGAGGAGGCTAATGGTGGGAGATGTGACTTAGCATCCTCCTAAAAGCTGGAGCAAGCATCGCGAGAGTGAGAGAGCGAAACGAACCGCCGCGGAGAGGGAGAGGAAAAGCGGCCGAAAGAGAACATAGACTCTTCGCCCCCTTTTCCTCAGCCTCCCAGCCCCCGCCCCCATGCTGGTCCACCTGTGCATCTCAAGTGTAACACATCACAAAACAGCTCCATCCACTGTGAATAAAAAGAAACTCTTTCGTATTGCAGTATCTGTGCCTGTTGTTGGGCTGGACTGTGCTGGGGGGGTGGGGGTGGGGGGGTAGATGCACAGCAAATGCACCCCCCCACAGATGTGGAACATAACACACATAACACAGAATCACCAAGGTATCTGGAGGACAGTCATACACTGCAGTCTTCTAATAAATCCATTTCCCAGAAGACAGACAGAGCAGCAGGAATGTGGCAGGGACAGTCTGAATCGGATGCCATCTTCGGCACAGCCGCAAGTCGACGGACACGAGTCATTTCAGAGTCATTAATTCGGTATATTTGGCCACCAGCAAGAAACTAACACATATTTAGGAGCATGGAGAGTCACATTTCGAATCATAAATGGCACTTTCATATTACACTGACCTGCTTGGTCTGCTGTCCTCACACTGGGAAAAGCAGACTGCCGATAGATGAAGGATGGATGGTTTTTATTAACTTAAATAAACCTCACAGGCATTCTGTGAACATGAGACTTAATATATTATTTATTATTTGTAACTATTATCATCATCATCATCATCATCATCAATGTCATCAGCATCATCATTACAATGTAAGTATGTTTCATTCTGATTCATCTCCTGTAGTTAAGGAATGATTTATTATTCACTATTTTCATTTTGAGTAATTACGGTTTACTGAGGACTTTAAAACACACAGAAAATTCACAAATACAAAAAAGAGCATTAAAATAAAAATAAGTACAACAGTCAAATTTAAAAGAAAACATGGAGTCGTTCCAGTTTTACTGCATTTGGTCCCAATGCCTACAGGTATCTGCCAACCTACAACCCAGTCCTCCCTCAAACCAAGCAGACAAACATGTTGTTCTTATGCCATTTTGAATGTTTGACAGAGAAGAGTCAGATTTAAAACGATGAGGGAAAGAGACGACAAAGTGAGCAATAATAATAATAAAATAATAATAATAATGTTAATAACAATGCTGATCAAGACTTGGAACAGAACAACACTTGAGATCCTGAAAGTTGTGTGTCCAGCACTAGGGAACGAGCTCTTCCTGCGTTATGTGTCCAAGGCCCAGAAGCTCTTGTCTGCGGGTCGGTACCAGATGGAGCAGGGCGTAGAGGCCACGCTGCTCGTCAGAGAGGCGGGAGTCCGGGTTTGGTTTCAGTTGCATAGTAGTATCCAGAGCGGCCCGTCAGAACGCGGCGGGTGCAGAAGCATGGTGGGCATCAGATTCCACAACCAGCGGGAGTGACACGGCCGGGGTCTCGACTCCCCCCTGTCCTCCTGCTTCCCAGGTAAGAAGCCCACAACGGGGAGAAGACGGCCGAGAGAAAAGAGTGGGGGAACCTTGCCGTTAGGTGAGGAGGACCTTTGCATATCACTGTAACAGACTACAGCTAACAGGAGATGATTAAAGTGTCACTGCATTGAGCGATTTACAGTATTTACAGTGACTACACCACTGATTTCAGTCAAAATGCAGTCTAACGCATCCGGCGCTGACATTTTTTCAATAAGTTAAGATTTAGCCCATTCCTCTGCTGCCTTGCTTATCTGACATGAAGTGGCCACCTGTCTCTAACTGGGGTACTGCTGGGCACAAAAGACAGCGAGGTTAAGGAGGAGAGAATAGCAGGTTGTTACATAGTCTAAAGAGGCTTGAGATAATCAGGAGTATATTGAGTTTGGGTGAAGACCCTTCTAGACAGCTTCAAGCACACAACCCCCTATAAGATGGAGCCATCCTTTGCAGAACTGCCCCCCCCCCCAAAGGCTTTCGAAATGCCCTCATGAAATCTACCTTTGGCATTGTGACCTCCACGCAAATCAACACTACTTTAAACACACTAACTGTTAAATTAAAAACAAAAAAGACATCAAGTCATTCAATAATGCACTAACACACCATGCTATACATAAACTTCACGGTTTTAATTCTAAGTAAATGGAAATTGTTGAAACACTGATCAAAGCTTAATACAGGAAGAACTTGGCTATCGGGGAGATCGGACAGGCTTTTCAAGAAAGGCCTTTGTGTAAGATTTAAAAGAAAAAAAACATAACAAAACAATGTTCCCAAGGCTCAAGCCGCGTCAAAAAAAATAAAATAACAAATAAAGTATAAAACAGTTCGCGGGACTCTCAGAACCTGCCATTATTCCAGTCATACCAGTTTTCCATAATAAAATAAAAATATGAAAACCTTTGCCTTGTATAGCATTCTCTGGTACACTGAATTAATTTGTACATAAATATAATACAAGTGCTGGTATTATATACAAGCCCAACGCTTCATGGGAGTTCTGCTGAAAATCCGACCTAGATGTGCTTGGGTACCTCGGGCAGTGGGGGGCAGTATGCAGTCAGACCGTCTAGATCATCACAATGCTCCTTCACAGCCGTGACGGAAGAGGGTTAGAGCATCAAACACACTGCTGCCTAGGCTAAAACATAAAGAAAGACAATGGGGGGGGGGGGGTCATATGATGGGGGAGTCAGCGGAACCACTGACCCGACAGGCTTGGCCTGGCCCGGCCTCCCCTGAACTACGGGGTTCAAGGAGGAGGTGGCATCCAGACTGCTTTTGGCCAAACATAGGCAATGTGCTCTTCAACTGGGAGCCAGAGGAGAGGAACAGTTATTTAAAAAAAGCAAGAGGATGTGACAGAGAAATGGCAGGACTGTTTATAGGCACAACAGCCAGTCTCAATTTATCCAGACAGACGTGTGCAACCAGATCATTTTCCTTCCTCTAATGGCACAATCAAGATGCTCACACGCACGAGAGAGAGAGAGAGCGAGAGAGAGAGAGAGCACATTCACAGTGTGAGTATAAACACACCAACTCATACACACACACAGAATGCAGCCTTCCTTAAATACAGCTTACGAGGCATCCAGTATTACAGTGGAATCACTGGAAATTTTTTTGGTCCTTTGTTTGGTTGCCTGTCTTATGACCCATGTAAGCACACAGTGGAGAACCGGGCTTGGATATGAAGGTGAACAGAACCTTAGTGTCTATTTACAAACACTGGCAGGTCCAGTCTGGATCAAAGTTTCTGCCGTCAACGGGATAATCAACACAGCCGAATGAAAATGAAGGAGATGACCCCAAGATGAGATTTCTCAGGATCAGCAGAGCGGGAACAGGGAGGTGTCTGACTGGTTAGGGACGGGTACTGGGGGGCGGCTCCTCATGATGACTTCGTCCCCCAACTCCTGCGCCCCAGGACCTTTCAGCTACTCGAGCAGGCCAGACTTCTTGGCATACCTGCTCTTACACTCCCTCTTTCCCCTTCCTTTTCCTGCCTCTCCCTCCACCTTCTATTCTTCCTCCTTGCCCCCTCCTTTTTCTTTTTTCTTCCCTCCTTTCTCCTTCTTCTTCTCCTTCTTCTGTCGCTCCTTCTCCTGCCTCTCCTTCTCCTGCCTCTCTCTCTCCTTCTCCTGCTTCTCCCTCTCCTTCTTCTCCTTCACTCTCTGCTTCTCCTCCTCCTTTTCCTTCTTTTTCTCCTCTTTCCCCTTCTTCTTCTTCTTCCCCACCTCCTCGCCAGCACCCCCTGCTGTCGCCTCGCTGGAGGCGCCCGGCTTGCCCCCGTCCACGACCAGCGGGAGCGGGACATTGTTGGCAGCGGGGGACGGAAGGGTGGGGGTGATGTGCTCAGAGACAACCCTGGGGGAGGCCATCAGGGTTTGGGGAGGGGTGGGGCCCTTTTCGGCCACGACCGGGTCCTCCTCAGCTGTGGGCACCGGCTTCAGGCCAGCCGGGAGAGTGGAGCCCGCCAAAGCGCTGACGGTGGCGCCCGGGGAGGATGGTGCCTGCGGGGGCAGCGGCTGGGTCTGGAAGGGGGGTGTCTGGAACGACTTGTGCTGCTCCGGTTCCAGTGCGGTGAAGCCGATAAAGGCGCCTTTCTTGATGGGCGGCCGAAAGGTAGGCTTGGGCTTGCGGAAGCCCTGGAGGGAGAGCAGGCTGGATGAGGCCCGCAGGGGCCCTGGCAGGGGGGCGGAGCCGGGCAGGTAGGAGAAGCTGCCCCCGGAGCTGATGGCGGCCGCACGCATCTTGAGCTCGTGGATGGCGCGGGTGCCATGCAGGCGGCGGCGCGGCTGGTGGCTCAGCTCGCCCCGCGATTCACGCCACTTCCGCACCTGAATGCTGCTCTCGCGCTCGATCAGGGCCTCAGACACAGGCATCGTGGTCACCTGTGGGCAGGGTTGGGGGGGGATCAGCACTGAGGGGAGGGGGGTGGGGTGGAGGTCTAGGCGAGCAGACGCACCTCTTGCACCAGCAGGTCCTCGCGCACGCTCTCCGGCGGGATGTTGCGGAGACGCTCCATGGTCTCATACATGCCCTGCACCTCTCGCAGCTTGTCTACCGAGCCCAGCATCTGCTTGAGCAACACCAGGCCCACGCGGAAAACGATCTTCACACCTGCGTAGGAGACGGGCATCCCATCAAGTTCGCCGCTCCCAGTCCACAAGGAAAAAAAATCTGGGAGTGTCCCCATTGTATTATTACAGAATGCCATTTCAGACTGGAGTGTCCTCCTCTCTTTCTAAAACAGAAGAGATGGTTTACCTTACTAATATGGAGGTAGATAACAGGTTAAAAGAGGAAGAAAGGGCCATAAACTGGATTAGTGGCTGTTTTGTCACTTTCTGCCTTAGCACAGTGCCCCCCCCATGGCCTGGAGGACTGTGCACGATTAAATAAAATAAGGAAGCGCCTTATGCAGACCTTCGCAGAAGAACATGTCCCAGACACGCAGCACGCAGGACCAGGGGAGGGTCCGCGAGAAGACGCACATGAACCACTCGGTCATGTAGAGGATGGGGTCGATCTTGAACTTCTTCAGGTGGCGGTAGGCCATGGGACAGACACGGCGAAGCAGGGAGAAAAAGATCTCCCCATCCAGCTGGATCGCTTCCTGGGAATGGGGGGGGGGGGGGGGGGGGGGGGGGGTGGGGGAGAGGGGGGGCCCAACAGGGGGGCGTGGGGCCCGCCCGGGGGGGTTGGGGCTCTTCGCACAAAGACCCCCAACGTGGTGTGTGTGGTT
>JABJVO010000045.1:7602814-7619076 GCA_026770805.1 Boulengeromyrus knoepffleri
GGCAGTTGGTGGGCGAACAGACGCAGGGGGAGCGGCGCAAAGTGGGAGGGGGGGGGCCAGGGAGGGGGGCGCGCGCACGGCGGGGGGGAAGGGGGGGGGGGGGGGGGGGGGGGCATGCAGGGCCCCAGGTACCAGCGCTCACCCAGTCTCGGTGTACTGATTTCCACCCAGGAAGCCGTACTTGTCCGTGCGGCGCAGCACCATACCGTTGACCTCCGAGTCAGAGCCCAGGGAGCTGGTGTCGTCCCCAATGCCTGACAGTGACTCCATGGTGCCCGACATCAGGCTGGCCGACTCCAAGTAGCTGAGGGAGTCGGGGGCGGGCTGGCGGAGAGGGGTGGATGGGAAGAAGGCGGGCTGAGGCTCCTGGACGATGGGGATGGGGGAGCAATGGGAGGTGCTCGGGGACTGGGTCTGGGGAGGCAGCTGCCTCGGGGAGATGTTCCCAAGCGGGGGAGTGTGCGCAGCGGGCACTGTAACTGCAGGAAGATGGGGGTCGCTGCTGGCGCTGGGGGTGGTGCTCAGGGGCTGGGCTGCGGCCAGGGTGACATCACTGCTGGAACTGACGCTAGGGGCGGGGTCACGATCAGAGGGCTGCGTCTCTGAGCCCAAGGGCCGCACGTCGCAGGAGGGCACCTCTGTGCCCGCTCCCATCCCTCTGGATGACCGTGGGGGGGGCTTGGGAGGAGCTGGGGGGTGGCCTTTACCATCCCGGGCGGGCTCTTTTGCCCCTCTCCATGTGGTGCTCTTCACTGCAGGGTCCCCATAGAGGGCAGATTTGGGGGTTTGCGGGGAAAGGTCCTTCGGGGTCCCAGGGTGAGGATGAGGGTCAGAGCTGTTCGGCAGGGGCTGGGGGATGTGGGTATCACCCAGGCCTGGAGGGGATGGAGTGAGGGCTGAAATCTCAGCCATGACCTCTTCTAACTGCCTGGGGAGACAGAGAGTGTCTTTAATGTAAGAGCACAGAATGATATGTAAACAAGGACTAAAGACTAAGATTCCTTCAAAGACTAACTGATGTGCATCTTTATCCAAAAAGTTACATCCTCACCCCCAGGTATTGTTGGATTGTACAGCACTGGCTTGCCTGGGTTAGGCAGGGAGACCAGACTTAAATAGGGCCCCAAACCTTTCATTTCCCCTAGAGAAACCAGTTTAGGGCTTAACATGTCCCCTGTTGGCCTCTTGATTTCTTGTTGATTTATTTCAATGTTATATGTAGCCACATACCAATGGAAATGCAAATATCTGCAGGCACTAAAGCCCCAGTAAGAAGTTCTGGACAATGTGGCAAAGATCTCGAAGTCAGGGTAGGACTAGCCATCTGGTAGACTGGGAATTTTGGGTATGTGGTCCAGCAGGTCTTGAAGACCCCGAGGACAAGGGCCGATTTTTAATCCTAATCCAGCCCTGCTTCAGATGTTAAGTATTTACACATTAAAATATAGCAACAGCTCTGCAAGCTCAAGGCTTAATAAAAATATAAAGCCGACACAACACACACCTGTTGTCATTCACAGTTAGGATATTCAGAAAAAAAGTAAGTGCGAGTCATGCAGCCACACGTGATGATCAGTCAAATGAGAAGCGATAAGCTTCAATTTAACGTGAGCAATGTCTGTCCACACACCTTCTCCATCCTATAAGCAACCCTTTACTAGTCTTCACATGGTGTATTTTTGATTAAACTTCCGGAATCTTAAGATCCCTGCGCCACGACTCATCTTTCTGGAGCTCCTCCTCCTCTTTTAAATCCTTCAAACGCTATAGATTACTCACGCTTGCAAAAATGTATTAATACAATTTCCATCCATGCTAATAGCTCGGCGTGCTGCGTACTTCCCTACATTATAAATAGAGCCCGTGGTCAGGCCGGCCCTGAACACTGAGGAAGTAGCTTTAAAAGCGATCTGCTGTTCCACCCCACCCTCCACCCGCCGTTTAATCAGGCTGTGGAGGAGTAGCGTGCAATCATATAAACTCCGCAGGTAGTGTGAATCAGCCGGAGGTCCCAGCCAGGCCCGTGCATTTAAACCGCTTCACACGTCCGACTGGCCGCTGGACTCCAGTGCAGTCCGTTTGTCTCACATACACCTGGCACAGGTTCATGCTGCTAATGTAGGGATGTAGGGTGCTGGAGATGCTCATCCCCGCCCCACCGACCCACTGTCTAGATCCCATCACTAGCATCAGACACCCCACTCCAACACAGGACAGCCAGAGCCCGGCGTGATCTTCCTCATACTGCTGGGTCACCGCCGTCATGGCGCCATGCATCGAGGCCGGGTAGCTGGATCATTAACTAACCAACGCCCGTTTCGCATCCAGTCTTACAACGTTAAACTCAGTTTCGCACTGCAGCCTGGCGGGCTTCATCCGCGAGCCCCATTCGAACCGCTAGGCCTCCTCCATCCTCGGCCTCTCCTAACGGTCCCCTCAGGGTTGTACTTACTCTCGGCTGTGGTGTCCAGGGCTCTGCGTCCGACGGGGCGTCCGACGGGGCGCCCAAAAGGGCCCTCCCCCCCCTCCACGGATCCGGTAGCCTTTACCCCTTCTGCCGGCCGGGCGAAAGACACCCAATGACCGGAGAGCAGAGGTGAAATTATGATGAACGGGATGAGACGAGAACGACGGGACTCTCCCCTAAACAGCCCAGCTTTAGCGATTTCCACAAAGCATCGATGCTGCTAACTAGTCCATATTTACTATTCACGAAATCCGACAGATCCTCTTCATTTGTCCGCTCGGGCTTCGTCCGGCCATCCTCGGATCACTCGGTTTCTCTCGCTTAACTGCAGCTGACACATTCATACGCTCACCATCCGCATTTCCTACCGCGGATCTGACAGCGACGTGCGCGCTCACGGGGCACGCGAAGGGACGCGCGGCCGTGCTCGCTCAAGGGGGCTTGCAGGCATGCGTGACTGTGCACCTTCGGTCGCCCATGCGCGGCTTTTAGGTTAACAATGTATAGATAAAGATCAGTTACATCTACTTATTCTGAAATTGCATTATTCTATCTTGTATTGCACTGCTATATGTGTTATCTCCTCATGCATCAGTCCCTTACCCTGAATTTCACCGTGTTCCTCCGAACACATGAACGGTTAATATTTTTTAAAGTAAAATAAGTGAGGACAGAGAATTGCCTCATTTCCAGATGATGTGAGCTAATTGGTGCGCATGTTGGCGTCTGATAGCTGCAAGTGAGCCAGGGCGCTGTTTTGCACAGCGTCGTGTGGTACTGAGTGAAAAAAAGTTGTAGTTGATGGGAAACGAAAACCACAAGATAAAATGTCTAAAAATAAAGACATGCATAACCATAATATTATAATAAACATAAAATACATAATTATAATATTTTTTATTTTAAATTAATAACTGAATAATTTAAAAATGGGTGGTGCAGTGGTTAGCACAGTTGCCTTACACCTGTGGGACCAGTGTTTGAGTCTCTGCCAAGGCTCCATGTGTGTGGAGTTTGCATGTTTCCTTCTGTGTTGGCATTGGGTGTCTTCCAGGTCTTCCTGTGATGGGTTGGTGCGCAATCCTGGGTTGTTCCTGCCTTGAGCCCCTAGTAATTGTGTTAGGCTGCAGACCCCCACCTCCCTCCCCATGCCCCTAAATAAGATAAGTAATTACAGAAAATGGATGGCATTAAAACATGCTATTAATGAAAACAAGTGGTGGAAGAGGATAAAAGGCAATATGAGAGGTATGTTAAGCCAAATTGATTTGATTTCAGAATGTTTTTTCTCCACCATCCCAACTCCCTCAGCTACTTTGGAGTCGGCCAAAAAGTTCCTTTAATAGCGCTTTGGGTCACCGGCAAATACAAAACAGCTTCATGGTTTCTTTGCTATACATTGTACATATGTCTAAATCAGGGGTGCCCAACTCCAGTCCTGGGGGGCCACAGCCCTGTGTAGCTTAAGTTCTTTCCCTGTTCCACCATAAATGATTCAGCTCAAGAGCTGTGTGGTATAATTAGCACAAGGAGTTGAATCAGGTGTGTTAAATGAGGGGGAACCCAAACATATGCTGGGATCTGGTCCTCCAGGACTGGAGTCGGGCACCCCTGGTCTAAATGATATTCTTTCATGAGAAATCCCGTAATTTGGCATTTCATTGACGGAGCTGGAAAGACACTGTCCCCGTTTAGATTTGTCCATAAGAGTCAAGTGTAGTTAAACTCCACACTGTAACCAAGCCAGACTCGTCACCATACACACCATAACAAAGGCAAATTTGATGACTCATTGGACCATGACACATTTCATTATCCTAGTCACCTTTCTTTCACATTTCTGCAGAAAAGTACATTTTTGGTGTAGTTTATGTACTGACCACACTTCCTTCAGCAAAGTTCTTCACAGATCGTTTAAACCGACTGACATTTGCCATAAATCCAACCAGGTGATGAAACATTTGCTGAGACAGCCATGCCAGCACCAGCATAACCTCTGTTCTTCAAGACCCCTTGGTCGTTTCTCTTATTCATCTTATCTAATACATTTTATACATTACTTTAATAAACTTGGAGGTACAGCTCTGTGGAAGTACCTAGGACATCTGCCCCCAGTTGATTCCTGATCCAGCAAATTTAAGATCCAGTTCAGGGTTTCCCATCAGCTCTGGATCCGCTCCAGGTTTTCCTCCTCGCCAGTCCTCTCACCATATTTAAACTCCACCATCTGTTTACCTTGCAGTGAGGTTGTTGTGGTCTTTTGTACTTTCAAGCATTTGGTTTCTGCTTGTTATTCTCTGATTGTGACCTTATGCTTGTTTTTTTTGGATGTCTGATTTTTGGATTTTGACCTTGAAAATTTGCTTGTCGATTTTAATTAAGGAGCTTCTCTTCAATTCTGTCTCCTTGGTCTGAATTTGAGTCCTAAGCACCGTCTGTGACAGTACCTTCCTTCAGTATCATCAGTATTTCTCATATACTTTGTATTTCCCAGCTAATTTGCACATTGAATGCCAGGAAGACCATTTTGTTTCTCACTTAAGTTAAACACAAAATAAAAATTTGACAATAACAAATGAATGTGCGTTACTGTCCCTCACATAAGGAGCCTGAAGTGTTAATAAAAATCTGCAGCATCTGCAAATGAAGATTTATGGCTCGACGTGTCCTGACTAAAACCGCATGGGAACTGCACTTACAGCCAAACAAATTTGAAAATATGCTCATTGCTCGAAATTGGACTTTAATGGCATTGGCAAAGTATTTGTGCAATTAGTAATGGCCCACACCTGCCCCTCGTCATGCCCTTGCTGTCTATGTATTTAAGTGCCTGTCTTCAATTCCCCAGCTGGTCATTGTGTTTGTTCCTGTGTTGCTCCCTGCTTGGTTTCTGTGTGGCTTGCTTGTTTGCTTGTTTGCTTGTTTGCTTGTACATACACATAATGTTAGTTTTCCCTCATGTTAGTCATAACCTAGTAGTTCTTGTTTCCTATCTGTCTTGGTTTGACCCCTTGTGGTCCCTATGTTCCCTGTTTGTTAGTCTGTTGATAATAAATTCCCCATTTCTCGTCAGCCGCACTGTGGATGACACTCTGTCATGCCCCACCATAACAGTTACCTTGCCTTGAATGCAATTCTTGCAACACTTAATATTACAAAACTTTTTTTTTGGCAAAAATCCTGCTCATTCCGCCTTTGAGAAACCTAACACGGCAACTTTAACCTCTTGAAACTGGCTTGTTCTCACTTTTCACCTAAAGGGGAGTGGAGTGTATTTAGGGCAGGCAGTGAAATTTGGACACAATGATAAAAAGAACAGCTTTCAATTATGACTCTGTTCAATTCATTCGTAACAAAGAGGCGTTGAAAAGATTGTACACAAACCTAACATCACTAATTACTTAATACCAGGCACAATCTGTCAGCCAGTTCCGACTGATATGTTCCAACCACCAAAAATCCCAAGTGGTGACGGTACCCAGAAAACAAGGGGCAGCCAGAGGATGCTGTGGAGGATTTTAGGGGACGTCCTTAGAACCTCCAAAGGACGACCATCTTACTATGAAATAAAGAAATCTTTCAAAAACAATTTATTATAACAGCTTGCAGGAATACTATTTAAATATATAATAATTACTACCCGGATGGCGGCTGAGTGGGGATGCTTGTTTATAAGAAATTTACTTACAGCCAGAATTCAAACTTATGGTTTCAAGTTACCTGTCCTTGTTGCCATGGAGACACTATTTTGCTGCATGTGCTGAGTTGAGCCCTCATTTCGCTTATACTGGTGATTAAAGCACCATCAATGTTTACACCAGACAGGTAGGACACTATAACTTTTCATTTCTCTTAGTATCATAGTAATGTATATAAAGTGATAAAATATGACAGGTTAAAGCAAATTGAACTGTAACCCTATATTATTTTTAGTATCCTTGATATTAAAATGATTAAACCAACATTGTAAATTCCTGTCGGAATGAGTTAACAGTCATGTTGCTATATACTTTGTAGAAAGAGAGGAGTTATCTGTCTATCACCTGCAGTGTCTGTGGTGATATTCAGGTAAGTTAACTAAAGTTGTCAGTTTATCACATTAATTCGAAGTACAGTTCACCCCTCCACATTGTGGCGCATGCTCTCAGTGATCTGGAAAAACTGTGTAAAATTTTTCGGTCCCCTTGGCAAGCGAAGCAAGCACCTCTAACTGAGGTGTCACATGAGAGGCTGCTGTAAACACGCTTGGCGACCTCCAAACCAGCACTGTACATAGATTAATGCATTTACGAGTTACTGAACTTCTTGTGTGTTGTCTGCTGGCCTTCGCTTGTGATCTGCGGCTTGCGCAAAACTCTCAAAAAATTGCCATTTCAATTCTTATGCCGACCCCTCGACATATCAAAGTCTCCCCTTTTGCGGTGTGTTTGAGTTTGGTTTGGTCATTTATTTTGTGTTTTTCTTGGTTTATCGTGTTTGTGTATCTCAGTTATTTTTGCTCCCTGTTCCCTGTTTCCAGTATGTTCCTTGTTTTAGTTTTTCTTGGCATTTGGATCTTTCTGTATTTATTGATTCATTGCGCAGAGGTAAAGTGGGCATGTCTCGGCTAGGCAATAGTGAATCTTTGGATATGTTGGGCTGCAAAGGATCCATCGGGTGGATTCTTCTTGACTCGGCAAAATAAGGATGCATTTCTAGGCCCCATTTGAAGGAGTCTTCGAGATGGGACAGCCTTGTCGTACCGCTGTGACACATTCCATTTTTGAATGCAGCCTTAGAAGGATGCAGCACCTGAATTCGGACACAGCCAACGCTTTGTCTTTGACATCTGAAGAATGCAGCTAGCAATGATATTCCACTGGTTCAGGAGAGGGCAGACATAGTGCAACCAACAGAAAAACAAGCAGTGCAGCGAAATAGGTAAACTTTTATTAACAGATTTAGAGTTATTAGAGTTTAGACTTGGGTGATATTACAGTAATATAGCATACCACAGTATTTTGAAATACTATGCCATAGTTGCAACGCTTGCATAACATGAGAGGGTGTTCAACACACTGTTTCCGTTTAAATAAATATTTTTGCATTGTTTTGTTGGAGATGAACACTGAACTAGTAACAACTTTTCTGAGGTAATTTGTTCATTTTTAAAAAATGTTTATTTCATGAGCACCTTAAAATAACCTTATAATTGAGACTTTCAATCATTTATTTTTTGTTTGCAGTTATTCCTGTTAGGCAAGTAGCTATGACAGACCATAATCACACCCCATCCACTCTGAAGTTGTCAAGTGTCTGTCTTCAGTACACTATACTTCAAATAAAGGTTGTTTATATGTGGGATAAAGGGATAATGATACTTTATGTTTAAAATTTCCCTACTCAGTTGTTGTTATTATGACCACCGGGCCACAGAACACTGGGTTTTGCCCTCTGTCCAATTGTCAGGATCAGTCCCTGGCCTGTCCTGTCCTTTGTTTCCCCATTTGGCCAGCAGGTGTCGCTACATTCCGTTCCTTTCCACTGTTCCCACTATGTTTAGCTCTATTCTCAATCCCTGTTGTTTCCTTTTGCTCACTGGGGTGCTGTGTGGCTGAGCACCATGTACCTCTTATCATCGTGGGTTCAAGGCTACCTGAAGGCCAGCATTAATTATCTTGGATATTTTTGTTATCAGTTGTTTATTTAGTTAATGTATTTCTGTATTGGTTCTGGTTTTTCTGCTTTTGTTCTTAGTTATCCCTGTTTGTATGTAGTTTTGTAGCTATGTTCTGTTTCACCTTTGTATCCCGTGTAGCTCTAGTCCCTAGGGTTTGGTTGGATTTCCTCGTCTAGCCCTTGTTACCTCTTTATATATGTGCCACCCTTTGCCCTGTTCCCTTGTCAGTCATTGTATGTGTTGGATTATGTCTGTCTTCATTAATGTCCTTCATTGATATCACACATGCCCTTAGTTCATTACATTGCTCTGTGTTCCCCTACCTTTTTAAGTCTTAGCACCTGTGTTGTTAACCTGCCTTGTCTCTTTTCGTTCAGGTTCTAATGAAGCTCCCTGCACCTCAGTGTGAGATTGTCATTCTGCATGCCCTTTCGTAGTACCTGTACATTTATGAGATCATCCCAGCCTTAAAAAACAGTTTCCCATATTGATCCATGAAAATATGCAATTTGCCCAATATTTTCATACATATTTCCATCCCCACCCGCCCACCCACTCTGCAAATATTATCATGGTGGACCTGCCCAGACCCCCCACTTTGTAAGTTTTATCATCGGAGAACCTACTGCGGTAAAGTTAGCCTCATATTGATCAGGTTTCTGCCTGTAGTATCTTTTAAGAAAAGCAAGCCCGGCAATCACAGGTTCTTGATGTCCAGTATACAGACACAAAGATGCACTGCAGTTGTTTTTGTGGTTTCAGCCATTTCACTGGGTCTATTTGTCTCCCACAGTCAACTGCTCAAAGGAACCTTTACTACATGTGTGTGTCTTATTTGGTTTTAGAGTTATTAACCTATTAATTCCAATGCACACTGAATGGACAGAGTGTAATTAGTAATAATTAAGTATGGAAATACATAATCAGAAAATGCATGGGGGGGTACATTGTCCCCCACTGTCCATTCTTCAAAGCATGTTTTGCTGGGCAGGTCTGCCTCAATTGAGTTTAGAGCTATTAACTCCTTTACGTATTGCCCCATTGAACATTGTATGGATACAGTATAATAACCAATAAATATGTCTCTGCCCCGGCTCCATGTGTGTGGAGTTTGCATGTTCTCCCTGTGTCATTGTTTCCTTTGGGTTCTCCTGTTTTTCCCCACAGTCCAAAAACATGCTAAGGTGAATTATAGTTATCAGATTAGCTGTAGTTGTGAATTGTGAGTGTGCCCTGTGATGGGTTGGTGCCCCATCCTGGGTTGTTCCCTGCCTTGTGCCTGTAGCCTCTGGGATTGGCTCCAGACCCCTGTGACCCTGAATAGGACAAATAGGTAAAGAAAATGGATGGATGGATGTGTGCAGAGCCCTACGCATAACATAAAGATAAAATTATATATATGGTGACCACGTGTAACGAATTTGTCCCCACGATGTATTAAATCACGTTTTATTAATTCATTCCTTTATTTTTGTTCAGTTGTGGCCGCATTGTATTAAATTCAGTCATTTGTTCCCACAATGTAATAAAACGCTTTGACTATTGATCTGAACCGATCTGAACTGCCTACATTAGGCCTCTCCCTAAAAAACAATGTCAGAAAGAATATAATGATTTCGGGCAAATTGTTCTTACACCCGTGATCATGAAGTCACTAGAAAAGATCATAGTTCAACATCTCAATAGATCTTTATGGATGCAGCAGGACCCTTTCTAATTTGCATATAAACAAGGTCATAGCACGGAGGATGCAGTGGCTAAGCTGGTGCACCTCATCTCCAAACAACTCGATAAACCAAAAACATATGCCAGAGCCCTTTTTCTTGATTTTTCATCAGTGTTTAACACAATTCAGTTGTATTAACTGTTAGGAAAAATGATTCAGTTAGAGATTAATCCTTATATTGTTTATTGGCATTTCACTTTCCGCACAGAATTCAGCTAATTAATGTAAACAACACAATTTCATCCGCAAATATAACTAATGTTGGACACTAGGGTTGCATTAGCTCACCTGTGTTGTTTACCTTATATACCTTAGATTAAGAACATAAGAAATTTACAAACGAGAGGAGGCCATTCGGCCCCTCAAGCACGTTTGAGGAGAACTTAACTAATAGCTCAGAGTTGTTAAAATCTTCTGTAGCTCTGATTTAAAGGAACCCAGGGTTTCAGCTTGCACTACGTTATCAGGAAGACTATTCCATACTCTAACTACACGCTGTGTAAAGAAGTGCTTTCTCAAATCCAGTTTAACATGTTCTCCCACTAATTTCCACTTATGGCCACGAGTTCTAGTATTTAAACTAATATTTAAGTAGCGCTACCATTTGGCTGAACAGCATCCAGACCTGTTAGAATCTTATATACCTGGATCATGTCTCCCCTTAGTCTCCTTTGCTTGAGGCTGAACAGATTCAGCTCAGCTAACCTCTCCTCATAAGACATTCCTCTAAGACCAGGAATCATTCTTGAACCCTTTCCAAGGCAGCAAAGTCCTTTTTAAGGTATGGTGACCAAACCTGCACACAATATTCTAGGTGTGGTCTTACCAAGGAATTGTATAATCGTAGCATCATCTCCCTTGACTTAAACTCCACACACCTATAGATGTAACTTGATGTCCTTTTAAAATACTCAGATGATTCACTGTACCGAGTATGATGATTCTACATTGTATCAGAGAAATGGCTGAATGGTGTGATAAAAATGGTCTCACTATTAACACTGCGAAGACAGAGGAAATGATTTTTGGAAATCGTAAATTACACCCAGTGATTCATAATGCAGAAATTAACTTGGTATCAGCCTATAAATACTTGGGTATCATGACAGATGAACATCTCTCATGGACCCTCATATAGAATTTATCTACAACAGCGTATTTACTTTCTTCAGAGACTGAAATCCTTTGGAGCTAGTAGTCATATTAATTATTATTTTTTACTTCTGTGATTCAGAGCATCATGCTTTATTGTAGTACTGTCTGGCTGAGTAGCCTATCAGTTAAAAATAAAACAAAATTATATGATCAAATTAAACTCTGTTCAAAGATCATTGGATTACCTGTAGTGTATTCTTTTCAGGAAGCTCATAACAAGAGGATGCTTAGATTGCCCAGAAACATTTCCTCTGACCTATTCTGCATAAAGAATATCAACTTCTGCCCTCAGGCAGACGTTTCAGAGTTCCTTCTTTCAAACGTATTAGATTTAGAAAATCTTTTGTATTCCAGTCTATGCTATTGTTGAACCAGTTAGGCTAAAATCATGTGCAATGGAGTGTATGTTATGGAGATTTGTACTTGTGTAATAATAACAATAATTACTGATACCTGTGGGGAAATGGTCTTTTTTTACACCTCCCTCAAGAGTAAGCTGACCAACCTGTTGGGGTGTCCAGGGAGCTGGGGGTTAAGAGCCTTGCTCAAGGACCTGCAGACATGCTGAGGCTGGGTTTGAACCAGTGACCTTCCAATTACAGGCACACAGGCTTAGCCCACTTTTTAAATTTGCTTATTACCCAGCTCCACTATGCATTTTTGTAGAATTCCAATTTGGCAGGTATGATATTGGGGGGATTTGCCCCACAAAACATTGCAATAGTCACATCTTGAAAGAATGCAATGTAAGACATTATTGTAAAATTATTTTACAAGATCTAAAGATTTCATCATTTAAAAAAAACTAACATTGAAAGAAATATAATTTTGTATTTGAGGAACAATGTATATCTTAACACTTTGTAAACATTTGTCAATAAAATCATGTCCCTGTGAGGACCAATTAACCTCGTCGGAGTGCGGACCTTGGTTCTTGTTTGTCAGTTATGCAGCCTACCATTCAGAAGTATGGGGTGGGCTCAGCTCTCCCCAATGGAAGTCCAAAGAAGGGGGAGCGGGGGAATCTATCAAATAGCGCACTTCTAATTTGGTACAGTACTAATGCAATTAATAAAATCATGATAAACCACAATTTATTCATAAAGCTGTGAATATATAGTGTTGCAGACATGTTGTTCATTTTTTTCCAGTTTGTGTGAAATCATTAAGAATAATATAATGGCAGTCTGCACACCAACAAGGTGAGCTGGTTTAGTCACGACTCTTGGATGACAGTGCTGGGAGATGGGAGATGGGTGATGTATTGATGCTTGAGTGTCAAATTAACACAAGTTGATAAGAAAAGGTCAAAGCCAGGGGGCTTGGAGGGCTGGTGTCCTGCATATTTTTGGGTTTCCCCTCATTTAACACACCTGATTCAACTCCTTGTGTTAATTGCCACACAGCTCTTGAGCTGAATCATTTATGGTGGAACAGGGAAAGAACTAAGCTACACAGGGCTACAGCCGCCCAGGACTGGAGTTTGACACCCCTGGTCTAAGCCTTTAGGTGCCCAGTTAAGAAAAAGAAGAAAGAAGAAGAGGAGAAACACACAAACGATAATGGTATACAGCTATTTCATCTCCTTATGAGAGAGAGAGAGAGAGAGAGAGAGAGAGATAGAGAGATGCCATCTCTTGAGCGCCATCTTGCCAGCAGGCCATCAACCCGACCATACATATACAAACATCACATTACAGGGGATACACAGGTCAGGAAGACAGGGGAACAAGATTATGTGAGGACAGTGGAGGTGAATTAAAAAAACAGCCCCCAGACTGTACTCCAGTAGGGAGTACAATGTAGGAACAGAAAAAAACACCTCAGCAACATAAGCACATAGTCACCACATCTTACAACATTAAAGTCGAGACTTGCAATAGGGGAGGGGAATGGGGAGGTGGAGGTAGTCCAGCATAGACAAACATCAGTCCGGTCCTGCAGCCAAACGGCGCTGGTCACAGACCCGCTTGTTCACGCTGGGGGTATGAAGCAGCGAAGGCGTGGGATGGGGGTAGGGTGTCCCTGTGGTTGGGGGAGAGGAATGCAAGAGTCTCACTGCCTTATTCCTCAGGGGGAGTTGTTAATTTCCTTAGTTTTGAAGAGCAGGGCTGAGAGAGTCTCTCAAGTATAGGCAGTAAGACAGTAGACTAGACGATACGAGAGGAGCAAAGCAGGGAAGATAAGGGTAGGGAGAGGGAGAGAAGTGCGTCCGCCTCCGCTGAGAGCAGGGTAAGGGTAGGCATATTTGTTGGGCTCAATGGATGTGGTTGAACTTTGTAGGTCATCTGAGGAGCCTGGGGTTTTGGTTACCACATTCTGGAGCAGCATCCATCACTTGGCTTGAAAATGCAACAGAACAGAATCATCCCGGGCCTGCAGCAGCCTTGGGACTAAATATCACATTGCATTACTCAGGCCCTTTAATACCAATTTATTACTGAACTCACTGCCAGTGTGCTCAAGAGTAGTAAAAATGCTTCGGTTCTGTAAATTGATCGATATCATCCATCCATCTTCGACCCCTGGTCCAGGTCATGAGCAGTCTTGAGGCTGAGTGCACAGGGCTCAAGGCTGTGGCACTCCTTAAACCCAACCCCAGGCCATCACGGCGCACAGACTGCACATAAAAACACACACGCACGCACACACACACACACACAGCGGATAATTTACAGACGTTAATTAGCACATGTCTTTAGGCTGCAGGAGGAACCCTATACAGAAAAACATGTGGACTCCACACATAGAGTAGCAATCCTACATTTGTGAGGCAACCACTGTGCCACCATAACACCCACTGCTACCACTGTATCAGAAAATCTGTCCCATAAAGCAGTACAGCTGCATTTGAAATTCTATCCTCTCATAAACATCAACACGTCTTTAAAGCACAGTAAACTGTACAAGTCCTCATTTCTCAGCAAAGTAGATTAAGATACTCCTAGTGAAGTATTTGCAGTTTTACCGTCGTCCCTGTCTTCTCCCAAGACTGTCATTATTATACATGAACGATTATCAGTTTTATAACCATTGTGAGGCCGCGCGTATGGAACCGTCCTCACTATCTTAAGGGGACAGTGACATTTTACCGCAATAATGAATTATTGTTTTGGTATCTTTCTCCCAAGGTTTTGTTTGCAGGATTGGCAAGGGTGGAAGCAGATGGGCGCACACATGTGGAACCTACGCAGAGTCTTTATTTATATTTATTGCCCTTTTGTCCCTTGTGGTAGGGTGGTACCCCTATAGCCAGAGGGGAATGGTAGTTCCCAATTAGAGGGGTGGGGACAAGGGTTTATAAGATGGTGGAAGGGTTAGTTTTTTTTTTGGGCCCAGCTACTTGTGTGCTCTCGGAGTTGGAGGTCCTCAGCTGTGTGGGAACTAGAGGCCACAGTTCAGTCTGGTGTACTTGGTTTTTTTTGTTTGTTTGAAAGTTATTTGGTATTAGTTTTTCTTTGTTGTTTTCTTTATTTTTTCTCTTGTTTTTGGAGCATTTAATGGGAGAAGCCAGAACATGAGCTGATGACAAAATAAATCACCAATCCCAAATTTTTTTTTGGATGTTTTGTTGTCTTTGCCCGACCCTGAGACTTCTCGACACTTTACCCCTCGACAACCATAATGTTAGCGCTGTCAGATGTTTTTTGAGGCCTAGTACATGTTTTAGCGTGCAGAGGAAATTGTTTGACAAGCTGTCTGACATCACCCGGTTCCCAAACAGTTCCGAAAATTATTCCGAAAGAAACACATGACAACAGCTAGCTGGAAGGTGAAGAGCTGTATCATCCACTCGGAAAGTTAATTTGCTATTATATTTATTTATATTCTAAAAAAACAGCTTCACTGCATTTGAAAGCAGATAGATTTAAGATATTTTTTACATTTTTCCCATTTTCAAATGAGCGGTTTAAAACTGGCAACAAACGATCAATATCAGTTTCAGGTACATTTTTCACCATTCTATTTACACACTGCTAAATGCAAAAATTCAAACTCATATTAAATTAATTTAAATTAAACAAAAAAAATCAATGTTTTACCAGTTGCACACAGAAATATGTAATGTGTCATGTAGTTATAACAAATTATTTGCTTTTGAAACCAAACAGAGTACATATGCAAATTGTAACAGTGTTTTTCAGTTATTAACTCAGCAAGCATTAGGTATAACTTCCTGCTCTATTCAATGGTAAATGGATGATCAAAATAAATTACATGAAACACTGGGCTAAAGTCTATGCAACCTGTCAATGAAGGCTTTCCAAACTACAATAGATGATTTTGCAAACACTATCAATGTTTCATGTCCTTGACAATAACATAGATACATTAGCATTATCGTGAACAGGTGATATTTTGTATGGTTATTCTAGTGTCTTAGTCTGTTAAGAGGCACCTTACAGAGGACCTATTTAATATTATCTATTAACATCCAGTATGTGTTTATTTATTCAACCACAGAATGGTCCCATTGCTTACTCTTGACAACACTGTACAGGTGATCAAGAAAAAAAAACTGTTTCTTTGCACCAAAAAGTAAGTATGTAGCTATACCAGGCTATACAAAAATAAAAACTATTATTATTGGTATACAAAGACAGAATTGGAACTACATTAAAACTAAAAGAAAACCCTGATTTCCTTGACATGTATGTTAAGATTAGTGTTAATGATTCAATAAAAATCAAGCAAAATAAAGTGTAAAATATGTTCCTGTACTGATGACTGTCACTGCTCCAGCACTGGTACACAGCATAGATACATCTATCTCAAATAAAAATTTAATTAATTCCTTTGGCCTTCAGCTCTTCTTGCACACGGCTTAGGTAATCCGCATCAGGGTAACCAAAGCTACAGTTGGGGAAAGGAGGGGGGGGGGGGCATTTCCTTTAACAGATGACCATTTCATCCTTTAATCAAATTCATGTACAGATTATATATATATATATATATATATCGAACTCATTAGAACTCGAATTTCTTAAAAACCGAACCAACCAGTTTGAGAAAAAAAAAATTATCTAGAACTCGAACTGAATCTCAGAAGTCAAACAAGTGAACGTCGACCTAAGATAACTTGTACGCGCGGGTAAATGAGTCACGCGGCACGTCTCTCAGCGGAAACAAAGGGTTTTCAGTCTCAGCCTCGTGTTTGCTGTGATAGCATCGTGCGTATTTACACTAGCTGAATACATATATTTAGACAGTAAAAATACATTTAGACAATGATAGACAGTAACAGTAATTATATA
>JABJVO010000045.1:7656833-7668172 GCA_026770805.1 Boulengeromyrus knoepffleri
GTGACTTGCAACAGGGGAGGGAATGGGGAAGTGGAGGTAGTCCAGCATAGACAGACAGCCATCCGGTCCTGCAGCCAAATCCAGCTGTTATGTGTTTGTGTTGCAATGTAATGTTTGGCAAAGCAGCATTTTAATGTGCAATCTACACATTAAAATAAAATACAAATTCATAAAAAAACGACTAGATACGTAAATGGAAACTAAATGACTACAAAGCGTAGTTTTTGTCCATTAATAGAGTACAGGAGAATAAATTTCAAATGGGAGATGTATTATGCAATATTTTAAAGATATGGGCTCATTTACCATTTCCCATGCTTGCATATATTGGTTATTACCAAGCGCAGTATTAAGAATTAGATTATGATCATGGGCACAAAGGCCAGACCTGCAGAGCCACACGGTACATCCATGAACTTTGCATCCTACTGGCTTTAACAGCGGCCTGCTAAGAAGACAAGATACGCCCCTGAGAGGAGAGAAGAGCCAAAAAAGCTGAAACATACTCATGTTTGCCCCCCCCCCCCGCCCCCCAAATGTGTCATAGCACATCATTTAATAAACAAGGAAACAAAAGCAAATCACAAACCACCCAGTTGCTTGGTGTCCAGTAAAAAAAAAAGTCAACACATAGATCTAATTTGGATGCAACCATTTCTATGTCATTATCTTTCCCGATGCTCTATAACAACTGAAAATATTCTCCATGAAAATGAAGTAAAGCCAGGAGGACACCTGCAGAAACCGCAGCATAGGCAAACTGATCTCCCGCCGCCTGTGTTATTACTAAGGATGTTCGCATGCAAAGTCCATGCAATCGCTTGCACCTTACAGTGGCTTCTCAATTCACAGTTCCTGTGATTGATGAGAGAATGACATTCTGATTCACGTTATAACTTCAAGTACGCATAATCAGAACTGGAAATCATTTCTCTTGTATCAGCTCAGATCTACCAACTTTTACCTTTCCAGTGATGTGTTAAATAGTATTAAAAAAAAAAAATGCTTTCTGGCAGTATGGCAGTGTGCCCCCCCCCCACTCTGAGACCCCTCACAAACAAGAGAATACACACAGAATTAGGTGTACACACACACGGGCAGGTACATACACAGTGACAAACATACCACTGCCCCCTCTGCCTAATGACTTGGGTGATAAATAAATTTGACTTATAGGACCTTAATTATACAATTTATATAGCAATAACACTCAATCTAAAGCACACTCAGGTACTTACATATAAACATAGAGAGTTGTGAGTAAATTCTCATGCCTCTCCAGAGTCTCACCTGCCTTACAAACATCATGTGGACTAAGTCACTGTTCAGCATTTTCCATTATCTGTAACTCATCTATATTCAGAAGCTGTGAGTTCTTAGAGCCAGTCTCATAAGTCCCAGGTGATACACTTCACCACAAACTCTCTCTTAGAGGGAGGTCACTGTTACTACTGTTTACCTTTCATACCTTGAATAAATGATAAAGTGCTTGGGTCATCTTACCCTGCTACCGATAATTGAATTATTGATTTGGCAAGCTGAAGTTTTCCAAGGAATTGTGGGTAGCCATGCATGATTATTTCAATCATGAATATAGTTTGGAGGAGTCAGCTTATTCAATACAAAAGCAAGTGCCAAATGCTATATATGAATTATGAACTATGTAAATGTATATCTATTATATTACTGCTCTTCAGAGCCTTGTCTCTATGGTTCTTGAGTAAGGCCTTTCACCAATAAGGTTTTGGGGAAACTTAGCAGTAATCACTGGAGGTTGAAACTCATATTTGAAATATTTCAAGTGTACACATGATACTGATGGTATAGGTTTGCCTGGTCTGCTCTACAATCCAGGAAATTCTATGATCACTAATATATTCACAGAAAGGGGAACCTAGGAATTTGAATTACATGTACAATTTAAAACATTCAAATAAAAATTACATTCTTAAACCCAGGCTGCGGAAGGCAAATAATATACTGATGACTTTGTGCTTTCAGAAATTCTGAAGATCACTGTTTTTCCCTGACAGGTTATGTGCAGCTACACTCCACAGAGCAAGATCCTTTAGAGATACAGGCTGCTCCTGCTACCACATCTTCATAGGAGCCAGGGGTGGTTTTTATTCCCATAGTTGCTGCTGTGCTTTCTGTACCAGGATGCTTAGCTAATTTATTCATCATCACCAGCAATTCATTTTCACTTCAAAAAGCACCTCCAGACTATTGGTGTGATACTCCATGGGGGACCTGGGTACTGGAATCATTAACCTAGCCGTGGTGCAGCTACTGAGCTTGGCTACACTAACCTTCCTGTGGGAGCTCAGTGAAGGGCTCCCAAAGTGGGGCATCACCATCATCTGCATCTTCTACTTTAGGGTGCTGCCTCATAACAACAGCATCTTACTTTGGTTTAAGAGCTGCTTCTCCTTGCTGGTGGTAGTTGTTCTGTTTACTGGATGTGAGTGATCTCCAGTTATAAGTGTCATAGATTTACTCTGGGAGGGAAACTCCAGTGGAACCAATGGCAGGAATTGCTCAAACAGCATGCTTCCCAGTAATGTGCTCTTATTTAAGATATCCTTGAAATTTCTTTCATTTGCTCGTGTGGTTAGTCTGATGATCTTCTGTAGTGGAGCACTGATAATCCATTTATTCACTCATGTGAGTAGGATGAGGAAGAATGAGTCAGGTGAAGCAGGTGAGGCAGGATGGCGTCTCAAAGGCTGGCATTATGATCTTGTGCCTGGCTCTGGTGTTTTTGTCCTATATCATTTCCAGATACACCATCATGATACACATCCAGTTCATCATCACCCAGGACATCATAAGCACCACACACCCTGGGCTTTTCAGCCTCACTCTGACCAGATTCACAACAAATACACAAATTCCTCAGGAAATCTAACAAGTTAATAAAAAAATTGTATTTCTATAAATAATTGTATTTTAAAAAATACAAAATTGTATTTTTAAATCGTATCATCTTTCCCTTCTATAATAGAAAAGTTGATCTTGACATTCACTGGTACTGTTTAGCTCTAGTAATTCTTTACCACACCCCAGGTTGGCAAAATTTTGGGCCGTGGAGGACCCCGAAGTCCAGGACCAATGCTTAGTCCCAGTTCTGCAGCCTTGTTTATAAATGATCATTGCTTTGTCACATTGATTACTTGTCGCTGTGTGAGTTAAAAAAAAAAACTCCATATTTAATCTCAAGTCAATAATACTTGTTATGCCTGAGTAAATCACTGTCAGCAACTAGAAGATCTACTTTAAATAGAACCTTGACATATTTCATTATTTAAATGCATTATCACCCTGCAATAGCTATGAAAATGAAACAGGGTATTTACATCTCCTGCAGCTGCCCCTCACTGTAATGTCGGATCACTTTCTCCACGGTTTGCCATTTTTAAAGTCATTTCATGTTACCAATAGTTTCTCTTGAGCAATTTAACGTGCCCCTATATTCACAACTGAGGATTATTTCCTGAGCATTCTGCATTGACGATAGTGATTGTAAACCAAAACATTTAGTGTTTCTTCTGTATTTTCAAGTAAAGATAGTTAGTTATAACACTTTGTTGTTGGACTTTTGAATATTTACCACATCTTATTCTGTTTTCATTTCAGTATTTCTATTTATGTACTCAAGGATTAAATAGCAAGCTGGTATTAGAGCTGGACACAAAATGCATTGGAATAAATGTTCTACTTGGGATGATACATAAATCTGAATATTCAGACCTCTAATTGCATATATCCACACATATGCTGTCACACCTGCTCCTGCCTTCCACATTACAGATGTTGTTTATTATTATGATTAATTATTAATTATGATTATGCAAAACCCTTTGAGGATTCACTTTGACATAATCATTCATCTCTGCAGGAGGTAGGTCCAGTATACTGCTGTTGACACAAGCGTTAAACCTGTAAATTTACATGAGTTTTATCTTTATTACCATTGAATTTTAAGTGTCAGTTGGGGATGGTGAGAGGGGATCTGTGTTTTTCTGATTTAATGTAAGCTTGTGTCTTGTGTTCTAATTATTGTCCAAGCATTTCCCATAATACGTCAGGTTATAATCATCATCATAATAAAATATGCAAATAAAAAACGTATTACAGTGTAATGGTATCAATACAGAATGAAACTGGATTTCTGATAATTGGAATCCAATTTTTTATATATATTTTTGAGATAAATTTTGATCGTATTAGTTTATGAAATAAATGGATTAACAATGCAAAAGTTTACATTACATAATATTTCCCCATAACAGTGTTTGCACTAGAGCAAATAAACCTGAATTTCATTTAAACTCCAGCAAACAGCAATATGGACGTATTTAATTACCTATTTAGCATTTTTCTGTGGATACCAGGCTTTGCTGCCAGTTTGTTTATTATGATAAGCAATGTAGTTCAACTTTGCCTGGAATGGGAACATCAGCAGCATGACTTCATTCTGTATTTCAACTCCCTGAGGAACCTGAGCCCTGGGATTTTCTTGCTGAGTTCAGCCACCTGTCCACCGCCTGTGTCGGTCTTCTGGGAACTTTGTGAAGGATTACATAATTGGAGCATCTCCATGGTCTGCCTCTCTTTCTCCATCAAGGTTGTGCATGGGAAGAGTTGCACGTAGCACTGGATCACGAGCCACTTCTACGCGTCGATGGTGTCCATCCTGTTTGTCGGTTTTGCTGCGCAGCTTTGCCAGCGTGGTACGGGAGACAATGGAGTCGATAAACTGCTCATAAGGAGAGATGCCAGAATCTATTTAACTGCCAAATACGTTATCCAAAATACATCATTCGCCTGCGTGGTGAAAGGCATGATGTTCTCCATCACTGTGTTTGACACTCACATCATGAAAGAAAAAAATCTGTGCTGGATTTCAGCTTCGTGAACCTGACCCTCTCCAGCGCCGTGCCCGTCACCTTCATCGCCGGAATCAGTGCCTTGCCTTGCGCCAGAGAGCTTCCGGCGTGTGTTCCGGGGTATTAGGGGCCGAGGATGTGAGGCTGCAAAGTCAACGTTTGAGCAAAATGCTTAAATGACCCAGAAACAATCAAAGCAGATTTAAAACACGTAAAATGACATCATAGAGAATATCCATCCATCCATCCATCCATCCAAACAAATGCTAGTCAAGCTTGTAGCTGATGCTGCCTGGGATTGAAATTCAACTGTGACCCTGACTAAGATAAGGAATTAGAAGATGGATGGATGGATGGATGGATGGATAAATACATTGAGCTCCTGGCCCCAGAAATGGAGGTAGTGGGAGACCTTGATCCTATCCCAGGCAACAAAGGGCACAAGGCAGGGGTACATCCCAGGCAGGATGTAATGTATAGTCAAAACTAATCAGTAATTGCCTAGCACATACCTCGGCTCTATCTGCAAGTAAGAGGTGCGATTTGAACATGAGTGGTGATGTCATCACCCTATGATATTACACTCCTCACTGTCCAACGCCTCTATGTAAATACCCCCCCCCTGCTGTCTTCCAAAGGGGAACCTGATGTCCCCACCCCCGAGGCCCCTGCGGCACCTGCCTAGCCGAGCGTCAAGTTGCAAACATCTTTTGCAAACATTTTTTAATGGATGTTTACTGAGCCTAGAATAGGTAAGATTATGACCAAGAATGCAGCGTGACCATTTACCCGTCAAAGCAATATTCACAAATACAATTTCACTCACGTCACTCAGATGCCAGTGCAGCTCTCATATATATTCTGCATTTGTCAATCAAAAGCTTTCGTTCTGAATACGATTATAGCTTGGAGAAACAGTGTTTATACGAGCTGTAATTTTAGATGGATTGACTGCATTTGCTGCCATAATGATTTCAGTTTGTTTCTGAATCAATTTTAAACATTAGCTAACATTTTTAAATGTTAGCGCTCCAGTCATGTGGGTCCACTTAAAACCTGCAGTAGATCCCGTTACAGCATGTATACATATGCAGTTAAAAATGGCATGGTGATGCATGATAAATGATGGGTATATTTTAACAAAAAGTAATGCATGTTAAAATAGTTTTCCTCTGACGTTTCCAGTATTTTTGCATTCCTACAAAGATTTTGATTGTGATCCGCGCCCTGAGCGATCTAAACAAAACTCAAATCTCTGTGCCAGATGGAGCTGTACGACTATCAGACTTGCTGAGAGGCATGATGCATTAATGACATTGATAAGGCCAGTGAAAGGGAGACCCCCTGCTATATACCCAGTCACTCTGTGCTCCTGCTTAATCCAGCATCTGCCTATTGATCTATTTGTTTATTCTGTCACTCATGAATATTCACAGGCTTCACCTGTAAATATTCACAGGAGTCATACCCACACGTCTTAGAAGATGGACCTCGTTACCTACAGACCCCTTCCACTATGTGAGGTAAGTCCATATTATTGCTACGGGAGTCTGTAACTGAGGGAGAGTTACGTTGCGGGGATGGAGGGGGGCGGATTTCTGTGCTTTGGTGCCTATGGAACAGTGGCTAGTTTTTAAGTTTCCAAAGTGACTTCACATATCACTCTGTCCAAGGTTAATAACAGGGACAGTGTGATCCTGGGCAATCTAGTACAATCCTGGGAGATCCTGGATGATCAAGTATGATCTCGGGGGATCAAGTTCAGTCCTGGGAGACCAAAATTTAGCTGCACCTCTGATTTTATATATACTAAGATTATATGGCAGAAAAACAGTGCCGTTTATATTGATGTGCCACCAAAATAAGCATCAATGAGCCAACATCAAATTATGTATTATTTGAATAATTATGATGTAATGAACTCCCCTATCTGCCAGATTTAATGAGAATCCAAATCATTTTTTTTTTCTTGCCTTGGAATGTGAACAGCATATGAATAATCGTTGTTTTATCAGGAATGCAGTTTCAGAGATTCCCAGCTGTACACAGAGGAAGGGTCTGATGATTCCCATGGGAACGTTCACCTTTTAAACAGAAAACTTGGGAAGCACATGTTTAAAGTGTGGAGACATGAATTCTCTCGAGGTCATCCTCTCCACACTCCCTACATGTAATATTATCCCTACAGAAGTAGCTTTTCATCATACTGGGTTCTTTCAATGGCATGTATTTGCCATTTGTGTTATATGATAAGTTTTTACCATTGTAATTCCACATTTGGGACATTTTGTTGCTGGGGCATCATTAGCAGACAGACAGTGGGATGGATTTTAACAAGAACAAGGCGAGTATTGGATGCCACAGGGGACTGGTAACATTTAAAATCCCTGTTGCTAGAGTATTTTGGCTCCTAACAGCCATTGACAAATAACATATTACATTTTATCGAGATTCGAACAGTTACAAGAAAAATGCCACCAAACTTTCTGTTCGAGAAAAACCTCTAGATATGCAGCAGTACAAAGTAGCCCATTGTTCTGTGTAGGACTTGGCGGACATGAATGCAGGTCACTGTGCGAGGAGGGCTGGACGCGGGGAGATGCACAACACTCTGCTTCCCAACATTAGCTCAGTTTATCTCAGTCATCGTATGATCAACATATGGCTGCCACTCTCCCAGGAAACATCTCCACCTCAAATAAGGGTAAAATTTTAGAAATTAAATAAAAATATGTTTCTTTTTTTTCTTCTTTTCAACAGATTTTTCACATGAGAGCACTTGAGAGAACCTAGTGCAGATACACATCGCAAGCACATTACCTCCTACAAAAGCAAACATGACTGGATATACCTACATCATCAGTTTAACTGTGTGGACTCCAGGCTTCATCACGGGTTTACTCATACTAGTGTGCAATGCCTTACATTTCCAGCTTGAAAGACACCTTCAGACCATCGACGTCATAGTGACTTTGATCATCTTGTCGAACTTACTTGCTGGTGTATTGAACATTATAGTAGTACTCCTGTTGAGTCTACACCTTTGTCCCCACATGGCACTGCTCTTTCTATGGGAGGTGACATCCGGGATTCAAAAATGGGTCAGCAGTCTGATCTGCGTGTTCTTCTACCTCAAGATAGTGCCTGGGAAAAGTCCCATATTTCTTTGGCTGAAGAGCCACTTCAGCTTTCTGGTTGTGAATATTATACTAGTGGGCATTGTGTGCAGTCTAATCACCAGCATCATCGATTTGTTCTTCGAGGAGCATCACGATGACAGTGTTGAGGGACTCAACTGCAGCTACACTAAGCTCCCACCCAGTCTCTCGGTGTTGAAGCTCTTCTGGAAGAGTTTTAATTACTCTAGTGTGCTTGCCCTAATGGTCTTTTCCAGCGGCGCACTCATGGCCCACTTAATCGCACACATGAGGAAGATGCGAGGGAACAACCAGGTGAACCAGCATGGAGTGGCCTGGGCAGCCTTCATGATCTTCTTCCTGGCTTTTGAGTTTGTGGTATGCGCTATCGCTAGACACACTCTGGCAGCCATCTTTCAGCATGGCCTCACTGAAGTCTCCATGAACAGCTACTGCTTGGTCAACCTGACCCTCTCCACCATCGTACCCATCACCCTGATTGTTGGGATCAGTGCCTTGCGGCAGAGGATCGCCAGTTTGTGTTTCAGTGCTTCAGGAAATAACACATAGATGGTGGACTCATGTAGCATGTTTCCAATAAGGCTTACAATGTGCTTTCATACGTTAGCAGACAAGTAGCAAGTTTTCATTAACAAATACTGCACGTGTGTGATATATGCCTTGCAGCTAAATTTGAATTGTTTGAAGTATGCCATTTACCAAATCTGACATTCTGCTGAAATAAAATATGCATATTGTATAACTTGAATTTTCTGTCTGTCATTTTGATTTTAATCTCAGGAATATAGCTGCATTTCCCTCTGACAAACTGGCATCCCATATAGGGTATTCCCTGCCTCATTTCATTTGCTTCCTCGCAAATGCTGTAGTACAGAGGCCTTCCCGCTTTGGGAAAAGTGGTTATGGAAAATCGATGAGGAATACAAGTGTATACAAGTGTGTGTGAATACAAGTTTTTGATATGGAGTTGGCCCACCCTTTGCAGCTATAACAGCTTCAACTCGTCTGGGAAAGCTGTCCACAAGGTTTAGGAGTGTGTTTTTGACCATTCTTCCAGGAGAGCATTTGTGAGGTCAGGCACTGATGTTGGACGAGAAGCCCTGGCTTCTCGTCCAACATCAACCCCACACCAATCAACCCCACACCATAATCCCCCCTCCACCAAACTTTACATTAGGCACAATACAGTCAGGCAAGTACTGTTCTCCTGGCAACTGCCAAATCCAGTCTCGTCCATCAGATTGCCAGACAGAGAAGTGTGATTCATCACTCTAGAGAACACGTCTCCACTGCATTAGATTCCAGTGGCAGCGAGCTTTACACCACTGCATCCGACACTTTGCATTGCACTTGGTGACGTATGGCTTGGATGCAGCTGCTCGGCCATTGAAACCCATTCCATGAAGTTCCCTACGCACTGATCTTCGTGGTTGTTCCCAATTGCTTCCAATTTGTTAAAATACCACTAACAGTTGACCGTGGAATATTTATTAGTGAGGAAATTTCACGAATGGATTTCACGAATTGCACAGGTGGCATCCTATCACGGTAACACGCTTGAATTCACTGAGCTCCTGAGAGTGACCCAATCTTTCGCAAATGTTTATAGAAGCAGTCTGCATGCCTAGGTGCTTGATTTTATACACCTGTGGCTATGGAAGCGATTGGAGCACCTGAATTCAATGATTTGGAGGGGTGACCCAATACCTTTGGAAATATAGTGTACATATAAATATCCAGCCATAAATTTAAAATCGTGACTTCTACAGTTCAGGTACACCTGCAGCTTCTCCCAAAAAGCACAAGGCAGTTGACAATTGAGAGATATCACTTCACCCCTTTGATGAGCACTGAACCTGGAGAAAATATCTGCAAAGATCATTTAAACACTCTTTTATTGTAGGACAGAAACTGAACCCTCTCACCTGGAGGTGTGACAGTAAGAACCGTGCACCGAGTTCACGTGCTATTTACTGCACTACTACTAATGCCCAGAAGAGGGCCTCCTCTGCAATATACTATAAAGTCTTGAGACACCACACTCTAAACCTCGATGAAAGTGAATGAATGGTACGCGAAAGTGAAATACTGTTTTCTTGCGCTCTTGTTATAAATTTATGTGTGTGTATGTGTGTGTGTATGTATATATATATATATATATATATATATATTATGCACACACACACACACACAGAATATCTGGGAAAGGAAAGATGTGATGAAGAGGATTTTTTGAGAAATGAAATTGTTAAATGTTTTTCATGTTTGTGTTTTTTTCCAAACACCATGATTGTGAAGATTTATATAAATCTATCAGCATCTTTGGCTGAATCACAGTCCTTGCATCCTTACATCTGCAAAACACATCTGTACACTCTCAGACAGTGTCAGCTCTTATGGTTGTGTGTATCCTTGACACACAAAAACTGTCTGGGGACAGGATTTGGGTAGGTGGAAGCGTGACTTTATGTTGATTGTGAGCTGCTCAGCCGAGACTGACAACTGTGTGCCTGCATGCAACTCTGGGAGCCAGAGATGACGTAATTCTGCACACCTGCATGCACAAAGAGTCGCTTTGCTGATATGAAAAGCTTGTATCCGAAGTCTCACTATTTTGTCCCATTAATACAGGTAGGCATTACACTGGAGCTATTCAGGTTAAGTATCTGTTGGGGCGGGGGGTGTGTGGGGTGGTTTGCGTTGTAATTGGGAACAGAATCAGCAACCGAGGCTTTGCGTGTCGAATCGACTTACCTGCCCCTCAATCACAATCCCCACATAGATATAGATTGCTCTGTTTTGTTCATCTCCAGCAAGACACCATGCTAAAAGCTGGCCTTGAAGTTAGTTCTGTCTCTCTTTCTTGGCATATCTGTCTGCATTTTTATTTTTTATATTTAAAGTTTGCATCCTGTTGGTCTCCTTGGCACCCAAACCCCATTGCAAACCCCTTCCTTCCATCCAAACTCTCTTTGGCTCTGTTTGGCTGCAGGCCCAGAGATCTTCTCACATTCAGCTTCACATCTTACTCAGGTTCAGCAGCAGAGCAGAGCCTCGAATTCGCCAACTTTAAGTGACTGCCCGACGTCCTTACCCACTCTGCTATCTGCTACCCTGCAGTTCCTTTGAGGCATGAACAATGCATCGCCTTCGTGTTTGCCAGACAGACCTTGTGGCTATAACGGGCAGAGGGTGGGGAGTCGTGGTCGAGGGAGTCAGCTATTCAGGGAAGAAAGACCCTGGGTAAATATAGCCTCTGTGAGCCAGTTTGCAAAGAAAGTAAGATAGGTGG
>JABJVO010000045.1:7680821-7697516 GCA_026770805.1 Boulengeromyrus knoepffleri
AGTGTCCTGGTGAGTCTGTGCTCCTCACTGCACACTACTCAGAGAGTGTCCTGGTGAGTCTGTGCTCCTCACTGCACGCTGCTCAGAGAGTGTCTTGGTGAGTCTGTGCTCCTCACTGCACACTGCTCCCAGCTCGCCCACATCCTCCACTCCTTCTTTTCTTCTGGGCTGTTTTCCTCTAGCTGTTTACCTTTCACTGCCTCCTGTACTACTACTGTCCCTTTTATTCTCACTGTATATATCACACTCACTGTATATATCACACTCACTCATTCTGCGTCTCCCCTAGGAACATAATTTCGCCTTCCCCAGCCCTTTTCACCCTCTCCTTTTTTCAGTAGGTCACTTAAGATTCATTCTGCATGCCCCCACCCCCACCCCCCTCATTGTAGATAACTACCTAGCCATGCCGGTGGCCTGCACCAAGGTGTGTCCCAAAGCCAACCAGGAGGTCGTCGTCACCTTCCCTAATGGCACGGAGATCCAGAAGTGTGAGAGATGTGACGGAGACTGTCCCAAAGGTGCGTACGCACATTCAGGAGTAGGTTTGCTTGCTTCGCCAGTCTCCTGATGTTTCATGCCGTCTCCCTGTCTCAGTCTGTTATGGTCTAGGCATGGGAGACCTGCAAGGTGTGCTTGCTGTGAACTCCTCCAACATCGCCCTCTTCTCTGGTTGCAAGAAGATCTTTGGCAGCTTGGCCTTCCTCCCTGAGACCTTTAAGGGGTAAGATCACTCCACAAACGACAAAACTGCACCCCTACTACAGCCGCTTTTTTGTGTCACGGAGGATGAAGATCAGATATCTGAAACTGGGAAAAGGTCAAGTGTCATGGTTATTTGAGGTTAGGATGTATGATGTATCTGCAATACCAGTACTTTGCCAACACCATAGTGGATGAATGTTGGTCTTTACACCTATTTCTTCCCCAACTATCCATCCTCGCTCCCCAGAGACCCGAAAACCAACACCTCGGCCCTGGAGCCGGCGCAGCTTGACGTGTTCAAGAGCCTGCGAGAGATCACAGGTGCTGCTCTTCCCGGCTCAGCGTGTGGCCTCGTTAGCCTAACGCAGTGTAAACATGCACTGAACATGAGTGCTTTTTGGTTTTCTTGTGAGCAGGCTACCTGTATATTGAGGCTTGGCCGGAAAACTCGACCGACCTGAGTGTGTTTCAGAACCTGGAGGTGATCAGAGGAAGGATGCTGTACAGGTGCGGACTTGCAGCCCCAAGGTGCCGCTTCAGCCCGGCTTTGCTCAGATGCCTCATTGGCTGTGACGTGTGACCTCCTCTGTCTCCCCTCCTCCTGTCCACAGGGGCGTGCTGTCGCTGGGTGTGCAGAACCTGCAGGTGGAGTCTCTAGGCCTTCGCTCCCTGCGTCGCATTACCGGCGGCCTGGTCCTGTTGAATAGCAACCGCCGCCTCTGTTACGCCAGCTCCATTCAGTGGGAGAGGATAATGCACCCCCCCAAGAGGTCAGGTCTGCAGCAGGTCATCCTCACAGAGAACCGGAGTCCTGAGGAGTGTGGTATGCAGTTTCTCTTGTGAATCCTAGTAGCGGTATTGCATGAGTCCCTCAACACCTAGATTTAAGCATAACACAAAGATTTGCGACTTCCAGCGGCAGATGGGCAACTGTGTCACCCCTTGTGTGCTAACGAGAGCTGCTGGGGGCCAGGACCAGGCCAATGCGTGTCCTGCCTCATGTTCCAGCGTGGGACGGAGTGTGTGGAAGAGTGCAACATCCTGCAAGGGTGAGAGAGTAGTGACAGAGGTCTTGGTGGGAGTGGAGAGAGGTGGAGCACCATTGCGTTTGAGGCTAGGCTGGTGTGGGTTGTGTGTCCTCCCTGGATACATACATTGGCATTCAACATAGTTCCCTCATTTATTCCCCTGGGGAAAAAGTACCACATAATGCCTGATTCCTTAGCCGCGAGGCCATCTACTGGCCAAACCCTAGTAGTGTGGGTAAGTAGTAACAGCTTGTGTCCCCTTCAGGGCTCAGCGGGAGTACAGTGACAGCAGCGTGTGTCTCCTGTGTCACCCGGAGTGTCGCCCCATGAACGGCTCAACCTCCTGCCATGGGCAGGTAAAACTCGGGGGGGCGGCCTTCTCTCAGTGGCTCTGAAGCAGAACCTTCGCAAGTTCAGGAACGCTGGCAATGCCTTTGCTTTCCAACAGGGGGCACACCAGTGCCGGGAGTGCCTGCACTTCCAGGATGGCGACACCTGTGTGTCACATTGTCCCAGCGGGGAGAAAGTGGAGCAGCAGACCGTGTGGAAATACGCCAACGAGACCAGGCACTGCCTGCCCTGCAGCACCAACTGCACTCTGCAGTGAGCACCTGTGCAGCCACCGCCAGCTGCGACCTCGCGTGCACCAGCTTTACCCAAAGAGCAGCTAGTTTATGGGAGAGGCAGATATGCCAGCCATTATTTATTTTGGACCCGTGCTTAAAAAGATCCTGGGAAACAGCCAAATGAATTCAAACAATTTATCATGCTTAGTTGTATCAGTTTGCCTGCTTGAAAGGTTCTTCTGGTTAATGAGTTCTGGGCTCAAGCATTGTGTGAAGGACTGAAACTTAAACTTCTCCCATTCCCAGCATGTAAGGTCCTGGGCAGAACCTACTGTTCCTTGGTTACAGCTCAACTGATATTTTTAAGGCCTGTTTTTTAAAGACAGTAGGTGCTTTTAGGAACTTCGTTCCTGATGCCGAGTTTCTGGGCTGTCGATGGGTAACTGCTGTAGCTCCTGGCCACTATTGTGTGTCGCGTTCCCACCGCACAACAGGAACTGGGACTTTTATGCTAAATAAGCATGGGAGATACAGAAAGTTTGTAATTTCATAAGCAGGGTAACTATACCGTCACCCCATCCCAATGGAGGATGAAGCCCCACTTTTCCCCACACTTCTGCATAACTTCTACGTTAGTGCCAGTGCTTGTGGTCAGCCAGTCAGCAAAGTCAATTGCTATAAGCTCCAGCCAGATGAATGAAAAGTACCTACCATTGAGTAGGACCAGTAACTACAATCAGGCTGTTGCAGTGACAATGTGACAGTAGTTCCCTGAATTTTTAAAAAGTTCCTTGTCAAAGTTGCTGTGGTGGGCAGGGGCCAAGTGCATTCTGGGATGCTGCAGAACAAATGCTAGGATAGCTATGTGAGAGCCAGGCTCAGGCTAACAGATATGTAGAGAGGAAGAGCAGCCAGATCGTTAGTCACGGGTGCAGACCCCCTTTCACGCTGTACTATGTTACTGCACTGGGAGCCGTTACCCACGTTTTACTGCTGTTTACTTTCAGGTGCACCGTGATGGATGAGCGGGGATGCCCCGTGCCCCCCGGCACAGGGTAGGAATCCTTTCTGTTGTGGTTTACTGTGAGTGTATTGTTAGGAGTGCTTGGACTTGACATGGTGAGGTAAAATAGTTTAGGGTTGTCATCATTTGCATAATCAATTAACGTGAATAATAACTTCACAATCCTATAGGTGATGCCAAACAAAAAACTGCAGCCTGTGGCGTACTGCTTACAGTGTTCATGCGCTGTCATTCTTCTCCCGTCAGGCCGGGCACCTTCATCGCCCCCGTGATAGGCGGAGTCCTCCTCCTCATCATTCTAGTGATGCTCATGGTCTTCTACCTACGCCGCCAAAGGCACTTGAAGAGGAAGGAGACAATGAGGAGGATCTTGCAGGAGAATGAGGTGCGGGAGGGCCTGTCGGGGGGGGGGGGGGCGTGAAGGTCCAGTACTGTCTATTCACTGTCAAGTGACTTACTACCCAGGCAGCATCTGGGCTGTAGGTTGAACCACCCAGGTGATTCTCAGGATTCGGACAGGAAACCAGGGTATTAAGTCAAGTCTTAGGCTACCAATGGTCCTGCGGGCAATAGACAGCTCCAGTTGACCTACCAGGGTTCCTAACTTCTGAGGAATACACGTCTTATAGTGCATGTAAAAACCATCGGATGTGAATGCATTGATTGAGAGTGAATGGGTCTCTTTTCTCAGCTGGTCGAGCCCCTTACCCCCAGCGGCGCCGTGCCTAACCAAGCCCAGATGCGCATCCTGAAGGAGACAGAACTGAAGAAGCTGAGAGTGCTGGGCTCTGGGGCCTTCGGCACTGTCTACAGGGTGAGGGCAGCACATGCCAGCTTGCAAATACACTCGCAGACCCAACGTGCCAATAGGACATGACCCTCCCTGTTCACTCTCGCTAACCACTGCATGACACTCCTTAGCCTACACCTTACCCATGGTAGATACGTGAATGGTGCACAAGTAGACACACCCGTGTGCTCAGCAAATGTAGCGTTTCACAGACACCTCTTTCATCCCCACGGCAGGGTGTCTGGGCACCTGATGGAGAAAATGTGAAGATCCCAGTGGCCATCAAGGTGTTGAGGGAGAACACCTCTCCCAAAGCCAACAAGGAGATCCTGGATGTGAGTCTGTAGGCTAGTTTAGTTCTGTCGGGCCCTTGAACAAGGCCCTCAATCCCAATTGCTCGAGAAACTGGCTGACTCTGCTTTTTCAATCGTACATGTAAATGTAATCTGTTCACTCTGAGTCAAGTAGGACCTTCTTGCCACCTACCATGTAATATACTTGCATCCCCCCCACCAGGAGGCATACGTTATGGCCGGGGTGGCCAGCCCATATGTCTGCCGCCTGCTGGGAATCTGCCTGACCTCCACAGTACAGCTGGTCACCCAGCTCATGCCCTACGGCTGTTTGCTGGAGTATGTGCGTGAAAACAAAGACCGCGTCGGCTCCCAGTACCTGCTCAACTGGTGCGTGCAGATCGCCAAGGTGAGCGCTGGGGAGAATTCCAGCAAGATCCATGGAGGCTCCATGCAAGGCAGATAGCCATATTAGGGAGGAGCCTAAAATGAACATCGTACATGTTGACCTGCAGGGGATGAGCTACCTGGAGGATGTGCGGCTGGTGCACCGGGACCTTGCGGCTCGCAATGTCCTGGTGAAGAACCCCAACCATGTCAAGATCACTGACTTTGGTCTGGCACGCTTACTGGACATAGATGAGACGGAGTATCATGCTGATGGGGGCAAGGTCTGCTCTGTCTGTCTGGTTGAGTTGTTATATCACTGTTCCTTTACAAGACTATGACATTATTTTGTCTTTATTTATACAAGCTGTTAGCCCATCTGATGGTTGTCATCCCCTTTTGGTGACATTGTGACCTTTGACCTTTGACTATCCACTGGTTACATGCTCATGGCGATGAGATAACATTGCTTGCTTGCAGGTGCCCATCAAGTGGATGGCTCTAGAGTCCATCCTGCACAGGAAGTTCACACATCAGAGTGACGTCTGGAGCTACGGTTAGTCTATATACACCAAGCCGGATCTGGGTATTGGTCAAGCGGATTGACACTGACTGATACGCTCTGCCTGTCTATGTGTGTGTGTTGTCCCCAGGTGTCACGGTGTGGGAACTGATGACGTTTGGGGCCAAACCCTATGACATGATCCCTGCCAGGGAAATCCCAGAGCTGTTGGAGGGGGGAGATAGGTTGCCTCAGCCCCTCATCTGTACCATTGACGTCTACATGATTATGGTGAAATGTGAGTGTGGGAAAAACACAGGAGTGGTGAAAGCACGCTGGGTTATTTTGAATGACTCATCAACACCTCATGATGTATGCCTGCCAAGTACATTTCCCAAAGGTTAAGTCCCACTGCAGTGTAGAATGGGGAGGGGGAAGTCTTAAATTTTGTGAGGTCTGTGCTAATCTTGTTTTGGTTTAATTTTATGTTTCGTAGGTTTTAATCACCAACTCCAGTGGGGCTTTTAGACTAGGCTTGTTTTAAGGTCCAGTTATCACACCGTTAAAAAGTCAGAGATAACTAATGCAGTATAAAGTCAGTAACACGTTACTTAAGGCCATGTTCTTAGGAATTTATAAACACATTCATAACAACTAGTAAACAACTAATAATGCATTCACAACGCATTATAAACATGGCATAAGAGATTAAAGCCATGTGTATTATGCATTACGAATGCTTTATGAAACTCTCATCTATAATGTACTATAGAAGCCTTCATAATGCATTATAATGGTTGGTAAAAGCATTATGGATGTTTCGTACTGCATTATAAAGGTATCTAGTGCACTATAGAGCAGAGCTTCATAATGCATAATAAACGTGACTATAGTGTGTTATGCCTTTTTATAAATATCTATATCCATGTTTATAATGCTTTATGAATGCATTATAATGCATTATGAATGTGTTTATAAATAAAATAAAATATGGCATTAAGTAAAGTGTTACCAAAAAGTCTTGTTAACAGTGGGAGGTCTTCCCAAATTGATCTGGAGGAGTGTGCACACTGCAGTTGACCACTGAATTCAAGCATGCAAAGTTTCCTTGCAGTTGACTGTATTTGTGAACGACAGGCTGGATGATTGACCCAGAGAGCCGGCCTAGATTCCGGGAACTGGTGACAGAGTTCAGCAGCATGGCCCGGGACCCTTCCCGATACGTGGTCATCCAGGTGCGTCCATGTCAGCCGCTGGGAGCTGTGGTGTGATACAGACTCAGTTCGTTCACGGGCCGCTGGGACGCCGCTGCCGATGTGGTGTTTCTCAGCCTCTCTCTGCGTTTCAGAATGACGATCAGATCAGCCCAGTGGACAGCCATTTCTATCGCACGCTCCTGGAGGAGGAAGGACCTGGCGTGAGCGAGCTGCTGGATGCGGAGGAGTACCTCGTGCCTCACATGGACATCTTCAGGACCCAGGGAGAGCTGGCCAGCAATGGGCCCTCAAGGCATCACTCCCATAGGGCAAGGCCACCTTATCCCCTGTGGCTATTTGACAGGGGCATAGTGATATGGTGTGTCTGACTCCTGTCTCTGTGTTGTCCACTCAGAGCACCGAGAACAGTCTGGATTGGGACGGTCCAGTGGGAGCGAGGAGCATGAATCCATCAGTCAGCACGCTGGGGAGGAGTCAGTACCCCACCCTGACCATGGGGGCCAGCATGAAAGGGCTGTGGGGCTCCCATTACCCCCTGGCCCGTAGTGCATCTCACCGCTCTGCAGGGGGACAGTCGGATTCTGTTTTCCTGGATGTGGGGACAGAGGCTAGCGCCCCCATCAATGGCCTGCGGTACTGTGATGACCCCACGTTTGCGGCTATGGGGGACAGTGACATGGAGATAGATGGGCCGGCTCTGTTTCTTTCACAGACGATCTCCCTGGGAGGTCAAGGGCAGCCTGGTAAGCCTGGCTACACCTTCAGTGCCCCACCGATCCTCATGCCCAACTGGCTGTACAGCCACAATCCCCCAAATGTATCCATGGCACAGTAACTGTTATTTTTGTAATTAAGGCATATAACTGTGCTAATTATTATTACAATCATTATTTCCATATTGATTATTACATGAGGGCCATCCCTGCACATGTATGCTAATTTACCGATCCCCCCCCGGTCTCCAGAATACGTAAATCAGGTGGTGCACAACGGTGGAGTGAGCTACACAGAGCGCCCCAGCACGTTGCCACGGCGAGCATCTGGGTCCACACGCCGCTTCCGCAGTGGCCTGATGCCTGGCAACAGCGTAGAGAATCCTGAGTACCTGGTGCCGACTGGAGGTCCGTCACCCGCTTTTGACAACCCCTTCTACCTGGACCTGGCCAAGGCACGTGCCGGGGGCGCCAGCCCGTCGGCTCCGCCCCTCCCACGACTGACCAATGGCTTCGCCACGCCCACAGCAGAGAACCCCGAGTATCTGGGACTGGCAGACAGCTGGAGTAGGCAGCAGGGTCACACTTGAGCTGGACAGTCCCCGCTGTGCCACCTCTAAACTATGACCTTTCTACCCGTCCTACCTGGCCATCCTCGTCCCTCTCTGGGCCAGCCTACCATGTCTCTCCAGCTCTTTGACCTGTGCTCAAATGGCCGGATGTCTAGGTTGATCTCCCTTCAGCATCCCATCTCAAAGCCTTTTCTAGACAACCTCGATCCCATTTCTCACACATTAACCCAAAGCCAGAGAGGACAGGGTGTTGTTGTTCCTGGTCCAGGTGGGCGGGGGGGTCTCTGTTCCCAAAATGGAATGGAGGAACATGTGAGAGATTTGTAGGCCCAGTGGACTGGAAGGTGACTTTTGCAGTAAATGTATCCCCTATGTCCGACGGGCAGCACAATGTAGCGTCTGGTCTATAACAAAAGAAAAAAAAAACAAGTCAATGGTTTACTGAGAAGAGAGAAATCTCCTGGCCATTATAAGCTCTTTGGAAGGACTTAGGTCCTGATGTCTCAAACAGTAGTGCAGTATGCAGTATTTCAACAAAGGAAAGTTGTGTGTATTGTTTGGAGGTACACACAGATGCACTTGTCTATCTTCTTAATCACATCAGAAGTTATCACAGAACTGCTTTTGGTATTTACCCCAGACCAAATTTGAGGTCAGATGGTTTTTTTGGTGGGTATTTTGTGCTATGACTCAACATGGACATTAAATTGCTAACAAAAACTAAAAAATGCTGTATTTCCAACAATCACAAAACATGGTCGGGCGATTTAACCCTAATAACGAAATCCTTGTGTCAGTCACACTTCAGTGACTTTTTAGGATTATCCCAAGTGAAATACCAAGCTATTTAGGAACTTTTGAATGAGGTGCTCACCTGAATCTCTCCACTAGAATGTGCAGGTGTTTAAGTGAAGAAATTTGCTTTGCTTAAAAGCCTCAGCTTAACTAAGTGTAAATGTAACTGTCATTAGTGGCCAAACTCACTGGAAGAGAAGAAAATGAAGGAAATAATAAATATATGAGATGTAGAGACAAGTGACACTGTAGAAATGAAAGGTATCTTTTTTTTTTAATTATGTTTTAAGAGTTCTGTACTTTTTTTTCAATTGTTCTGGTCCATCTCTAATTATTAATGAGAGCTCTATTCTCATGTGTGATGCTTCAAATGCACGTAATTCCAACTAGAACATTCTGCAGAGACCATCTGGTTTGTAAGGCATGTGTAATTAAAGGGCATTCAGCACTGCAGGACTGGGCCAGGTTATGTGAGGAAATGATTTGCATGGCTTTTGTATTTCTGTGCTCATAGTGGTGCAGCCAGAACAGAAACTGGCCACGTTGTGGTTCAGAAAAGCCAAATTCCCACAGCTACCAAGAATGTATCTCCGCTTCCGTCTGAGGCTCATGCTGCAGCTACTGAAGAGTCATCTTCAGATTGCAGTGCTTCCCAGAGTCTCTCTGGGTGAATGTGCTTGCAGTGATACAGGATGGATGCTTGTAAGATGCAAATCAGCTGCATTGGAGGAAGAGGGTGAGGGTCTCATTAGGGGCTCCGGTTGGCTGAGGAAGGCCCCCGCATGCCATGGCGACCCCTCAGACAGAAGCATACTTGCTTGTTGTGTCCTGTGAGCCTGGGGGGGGCCTCATTGTCATTCAGGGGGCAAGGCCTGCGTGAAAGGAGCTGTTTGTTATTGCCGGAAGCGGGGCCATACCCCGACCCGGTCCCCGCCACAATGCGGGCTGATGTACGGCTGACTGGTGGACCCCTGAACAATGCACAGAGGGCTGAGGGAGGGGCGTGTAGAGGCCCTCCGCCACCCCCGACTATCATTGACGCTGTCCCAGCTTATGCGGGATTAAGATGCCAGCTGGCTGGACGCAGGCTCTCGGAATATGGGAGTGCGTATAGCAACCTGTGCCGTGGACAGTGAACGGGTCCCGTCGGCATCTCCTCTCTCTCCTAGAGCTGCAGTTAAATGGAAACAGTCCTTTAGGAGCACAGAGCAAACTGATAACAATGCGAGATATGCGCCGGGAGGGAGGGGGAGATTCCGGGCTGGTCTCTGTGCCGGAATGACTGGCATGACTGTAGTCTATAGTGCTGAGCTCTGTTCAGCTCTGTCACTGAAACGGCACTGCCCTCATTCAGGTTCCAGGGCCCCATTCTTACTGCTATCAAACTGAGATCCAAAGCTGTGATGCGAATCCGGCGATACCGGTACACTTGTTTTCTTGGAAACACAGGTTAAGAATCTCGCCCTGTGAAGCTGAGGGCCATGTGGAGGAGCGCCCCCCTGAGGGAAATCTCCCAGCCAGAGTCCAAAAATAAAAGGTGCGGCTATGTGAACCACGCCACATGTGGTAACTCGAGCCCAGCCGCTAGCGCGTAGAGTCAGCCGGCCCCCGCCACCGTCTGCATATAGAACGTGCCGGGCAGTCTGGAAACTGTGGGGGTAGGGGTGGCTTGTGAATGTTGTACAATACACTTTATAGAAAATCTCTCCTATTTTTTCAAGTGATATATCATTTTTTTGTACATTTGTATTGTGTGTAAATCTGGCCGGTTTATTTTCTGGAACCTGTATCAATGAGCCAGTAAATGGTTTGCATTAAAGTACTAAAATAATATAACTTTGTATACAAATGTTTTTTGTTTTTTTTTTTTTAAGTAGCAAGATAGAGATTGAATTTTGCTCACAAAATTTAAATAAAGTTGGTCTTCGTACAAAATCTCACAGAAAGCACAAATGTATTTTATTTTTTATTGAGAACAGAGCTGCCAATGGATTTTGCCTTAAAAACAAGCTTCCAGCAAGAATAAATATTTATCAGAATTTATACCTTTCACAATATTTACCTTTCACTTATAAGTACAGAATGAATGTCCATTTTTTAAATGTTACCTTGGCATTAACACTAAAAACAGAACCATCGTTACTAAACGATGGCCTAACATCATCAGACGATCATTACACCCCAGCTGTAGTGCGATTAGAGTAGTCTAGAAGGCTCTCCCTGACCGACACGCTGCCTGACCAATATTCCTCCTGGCCCAAGAGCACATACACCTGGCCCCACAGAGGGGAAGAGCCTCACTCAGTCCTCCCATCTGCCAGTCTATAGGATGACTGTTTCCATGATGATGATGAGACACGAGCCAATGGGAGAGTGTGGAGGACCGTAGTGAGTCCTACCTGGGTTGAGGGAGTGGGGTGAGGGGAGGGGGTGCTGGGGGTCTGGTAAAGGGCAGGGGTGCCGTGTGGAGGCTGAAAAGGGGACCAGCGGAAGTTGTTGGAGCCAGCTGCCTGTTCCCCATTCACATGGCTTTCACCTTGATCTGTTTCATCTTCATCTGCTTCTTCTCCAGCTTCTTTTGCTCCCTCCGCTGAGCCGCTTCCTGTGAGCGGGAGACTGAGGTCACTCACATGGACGTACGTGCGGGCTTTCACCGAATCGTCCACCTCCCCTCACCTCTAGGCGACGCTGTCGCTCGGGATCCTCCTCGTTCATGATGCGCTCCTTCTCTGCCCGCTTCTTCTCCTCGCGCCGCGTCTGCGCCGCCTCCTGCCGCTGGGCGTGCGTCTGCTTTAGGAAGTTCTCCTCCACACGGGCCCGGTTCTTATCCGCTTTCAGCTTCCCCTGGGAACAGACACGGCAAGAGAACCCGGGCTGGGGGTCACGAGCTCAGACACCTTCACCTTCACGGGGTCACCTTCACCAGACAGGCCGACCCAGCCAATTACAGACAACAAACCGCTGCTGGTAATTAAGGCGTAACACTCCCTGAGGCTGTTCCATGCCCTTACAGCACTCGCTCAACAAACTCTACATGTACTCTACCAGCCAATCATTTTCATCTTTGATGTTTAAAATCACTCCTAGATGGATTTGGGAGAAATGCATTTATTTTAATTTGCTTTATAAATATCCCAGTGTTTATTGCAACAAAATCACACTGGGATATTTGAAATATTTGAAACTATATAGTGCAGCCCAAGTATACTAAAAGTAAAATCCTTTTATTGATTGTCGTGCCATTTACTGTATATCTTGTTGAATCTGTTCTTCCAACTAGATCACGATTAAAGCTTGGGTCTCCATTTGTCCGTACATCCATTATAATGACTTTTTTCCCTTTGTTTACTGTAGTTTGTAGCTTTTTTTCCAAGATGGCAGTTGTATTGCGTTTCAGGGGCAGGCTATCTGCATGACCAAATCGACAATAAACACGTTTGTAAATCCCACCGTAAAGTATCAAAGTACCAAAAAAGTACTCTAGCTGATTTGGTACTTTTGATATTGGTACTGGACTGGGAGTCAATGGAAATGGGAAAATAACAGATTTTTAGTACTAAAAGTACGGTACCTGGTGCAATGGAAAAGTGCCCAGAGACTACGAGCCAGTCAGTCAGTGAGACAAACTGACAACCAGTCAGGTTGGCCAACAGGGGCTCCCTGCTCACCTCTCTGTTGAGGCGAAATTTCTTGACCTTGTCAATGCTGTAGATGACCATGTTCATAAGAGGAAGCAGGGTGTCCATGTCTTTGGGGGACGTGTTGCCCATTCCAGGCACTACAGACACAAAAAGCAGGTCAGATGTCACTTGATAAGACATGAGGCTCCATGAGAGTGACGCGTGTAATCAAGTGTGCATGGGGCCTAACTGGTGAGAGCATGTACCGTTAAACGTAAACAGTAAGGTCTTCTTAGTCTCAGGGAGCTTTAAGGGTTGACCCTCCCTAAAACAAAGACGCAAACAGATTCAGCACAACCATCGTCTTTGGATAGAATCATGCGAATAGGTTTACAAACAATGCATGCCAGGGACAAAACTCACGTACTCTTGCATAAGCTTTGGACCAGAGAATTGGTCCGAGAAATGGATTGACTCAATCTTGTCGGCGTGATTGATGAGGTAATGAACCATCTGAAAGACAGACACGCACACAGGTCTTGAATAGACAGAGACATACCCTGCACCTTCCTGTCAAATCTCAGTCTAAGGCTACATCTATACTGCTATGTTTTTGAGATCAACAACAACCTCCATCCACATAAGTAAGTATTTCCTATCACATTGAGACAAGCAAAAACATACGACGTAACTATTGGCCTACATTGGGCAACCGCTCGTCAACACAGTGACCGTAAATTTGTTTCTTTTTGTGCAAATATGCAGCAGTCATATGCTCATAGGAGTTTTACTTACACAAAAATGCTCTAAGCGCACAACGAAAAATGATTGGTTCAGAGAGATAACCAATCAGATTGTAGAGGGGGTTGGTCCAAGCAACTAGAGAAGGCAGGACCAAGACATCTGATTGGTCGGTCCCACATCCTCTAGTTGCTTGGACCCACGCCCTCTACTGGTTATCTTTCTGAACCAATCATTTTTCGTTCTGCCCTCAGAACATTTTTGTGTAAGTAATACTCTCATGAGCCAGTCACAGTGTATTACATGATATTCTGCTGCATACAGGTTAGCAACAGGGAATGTGCCATTGAAAACCTCCTCCTCCATATCCACCAAGTTGGAATACTTCTTACTTCCATGCAAGTGACCAAACAGACAATAACAGGGTATAAGTAGTAGGATCAAATCAGGGAAGGTTCATGTGATGATTAGGGACCATAAGTCTCCATTTTCACTCATCTACATCGTAAGGTTAAAACAGAGTTTTCTGAAATATACAGCTCTGGGAGTGTTTTCTAGTTTCTGTTTTTGGGGGGCTGACTCTGGAGTAGTGTGAATGAAAAGTAAAAATGTGTCAGTGTGGACGCAGCTTAAAAGAGCCAGTTAAGTAACATCGACCCACTGATAATGTTAAACTCCATTCAAATGGCAAGATCTATTTAGTTGAGCTGTGACCATCAGAACCTCCTACATCACCTTGCTGTCCATCATGCCGTCTGACACCTCTCCCATCTCTGACAGGATGGCCAGGAACTCTGGCAGCCCGTACTTTGCTCCTGACTTGGGCTTGTCACTGCAGAATTCGCTCTGAGAGAGAAAGGGGTGAACACACACGAGAACACAACCACGGTCAGACCTCAAGGTGCTGCCCACACCACAGCCTAGTGCAAAACCACAGACGTGCACAATAACGCGACAGTGTCCAATAACAGAATAAGGGAAAATGCCATAAGGCGACAGAGGAAGGAACCAAAAACCTCTGGCTGTCCAACCTCACCCACAGTCATGCTAATATTATAGAATAATTAATAACTGTCCAAATCTGCAGTAAAGGTCTAATTTAGCTGAGTACATTAATGATATCCATCTATATCCACAGATTGTTTAGCAATTAGCATTTTTAAAACTGAACATCCAAAGACTGTGAAATACGAGCCATGTCAGGTTACAGGACGGCCGATAAAAACACGTGTCAGTCAGTCACGGGATTCTCACCAGGTCCTGCATCTCCTTCTGCAGTCTCGCCATGGCCTTCCTGTTTCCCACGGCAAAGACAAACGTGTCCATGTCCTCATCATTCAGGGTGACCTTTATTTGCTGTAGAGGCCAGGGAACAGGAGAGAGTGCAGGTTCACACTGCGAGGCTGCGAACGGGGGAAAGTACCGCAGACGGACATGCCTGGCCTAGAACGGACCACGGACAGCAACCAAACACATAATCTAGCTGTCACCCCAACTCATCTACAGAGAGGATTTTCAGCCTGGGGGCCTCGACCTGCTGGGGGTCCTGGAGCAGGTCCAGAGATGCACTACGGTTTATTTTCTAATTTCTTTTAGGACTTCCTGCTTTAAGAAAGGCTGAAAAAGTCCTCCTCAAGTCATGCCAACGTCCGCATAATAGCAGTTCTGTTAGGGTCCATTTGCAAACTCCCAGAAACATAAACACTCCCTGGCGACGTGCTCATGATGAGCATGCAGTCCCAGCGTCTGCACTCGCCAGCACCGGAGGGCGGAGCCACACGGTCAAACCTACCACTTGATCGCAGGCAGGCCTCATCATTCTGGCCAGCACATTCAGCAGGTCCTGCCTCTTCAGAAACTGCAAGGGGGCCGGAAGAGAACATTTTAGCTCAAGGAGGTCAAGCACTACCTGGGGACGTGCTGTGCTGGAGACTCCAGAGTGCGCCTGGTTAAATGGGCAACAACCGGTGAGTGCAGGAAATCCCCCTGGGTCTTTGTTAGCAGGCCAGAGTGAGTATGTACAGATATGACTGCGTTTTCACAGCATGATGGGAAGCGGCAGGCAGGCCATGAGGAAGAATGGGAAGCGGGGGGGGGGGGTTTGGGGGGGGCTGCACCTTCAGCTGGATGAGCATGCCCTCGCAGCAGACGCGGCCTGAGCACCACAGGTTGTAGATGTGTTCGTTCTCCTGGTTCAGCTTCCCTGTGCTCACCGCCTCCATGCTGGTCCCGTCATCGCCTGGGGGGGGTTCAAGGGCATTAAAGAGGAAAAACACACACACACACACAAACACACACACACACACGTCTAAGGAAGCAACCTTAGGGAAATTGGCCACATTCACCATAATGACTCCCCTAAAGATCACACACATCTTTACTTTCTGTTGTCCTATTAAGACAGGGGGTCTAACTAATTGCGCTTTTCCACTGCCACCAAGCACCGACCGGTACCACAAACTGGTGGTTTTCCATTTTAATGTGTGCAAGCTGTATCCAAGCTTTACCTGCACTGACTAGTGAGCAGGGCCAAAAATGTGACCAAACCAAGCTGATTGTTACCACCATCTGATTGGTGAAAATGCAATATCAATATTCTGTGCACAGATTATCTGAAGGAAAAAAGGGCATATCCTATATATTATTCATTATTAGTAGTATCGCACACAGAACAACTGATTGGAATGGATTCATATAATGCAAATGTATGCAAGTGAATGCTAATTCCACTAGCATTTCATACTAGCATTACACAGTGATTCTCACAGATGTGCTAATTAGAAATTATCTGTTACAACAATCGATTGCTGCATGTATTGCTTTTAAAGGTGAATGTGTATTTGCATACCAGTTATATGCATCCCCGGACATTATGATATACATTATGTGAACAGTAAATAAGTTCTCTGTCACTCTCCAAATCTCTTCGCAGTACAACTCCGGTGTGGCTCGCATTCTGTATGCCGGTGAAAAAGCGCCATAATTTAACCTGGACCCTGTCTAGTTGCCCAGGGGGAAGTAAGCCATCTCTGAAACCATGTTTTGGCATGTATATGACAAATGGCCTTTGCATCACCAAATTTAATTCTGATATAATTTGGCATGTGAACAACACCTACCTTTAATTAAAAAAAAAATCCCTTTGAGAAATAGTCTTTCCTACACTGTGGGTAGCAAAAAAAACCTACAGCTCAGCTGTAGCTCGTTGGAAAGGCCAAAAATAGTACTTTTCATGGTACTTATATGTCGCTGCCAGCTAGTCTTCCTGTACCTCCTATCCCATCACATAGGCCATTCTATGGAAAGTCAAAAAAGACGCCACACTGATTTTATCACAAAGTTCTGTTCATGGTGACAAGTTTATGAAGTTTTTCCTGTTTCTATATTGTGCACAGGGCATTTGAAAAATGAACAATTCTGGTAAACCTGGGATGATCCCCCCCCCCACCGAAACACTTTAGGTCAGGGCTATTCAGATCACAGTCCTCAAGGGCCGAGCCCTGCTGATTTTCCAGCCTTCCTTTGCCTGTGAGCCAGGGATGAAGCCTCTGACCAATCAGAATCAGTAATTATTAAACTAACTACCTGGGAGAACTGAAAACAAGGCCTGGATCAAGAATTGAGGACCAGATTTGAATGGGGGGGGGGGGGGAGGGGCTTTAGGCTATTTTTATGAAATAAGGGGATTGGAGGGGATTAATATCTAGTTTCAGCAATGTTTTTTTTTTCTTTTTTTAAATTT
>JABJVO010000045.1:7697616-7711423 GCA_026770805.1 Boulengeromyrus knoepffleri
GTGTTTGCCACCAGCAAAACTTTGTACAACTACAGCCGATTTTTCAGACGTTTAGATAATCTGTTCAAAACAGTTAATTTTCAGTGAATTTAAATTAAATTTTATTGCACTGTAAATTGAAATATGCTCCATTTTGTTTTTTTTTTTTTTTTCTTTTTTTTTTTTAATGTGTCCTGTCCGGCAGCTTTCGCAAGCAGAATAATGGTCTGAATGCACTGCTTTGTCAGACATATTTGCTTTACCATGAGGGGCTCTGTATAGGCCCTTCATGTTGGTCAATTTCTTTTTATTCGTATATTTATTGTGTATATGTTTTTGTAAGTTCAGAGTCTTGTGACTCCTACACCCCTTTTAAACAAAGATGCTGTTGGGACAACAAGGTGTTCCCCAGACAGCTGTCACCCCTCCCTCCATCTAACCCTTACTCCTCTGACACCCTCAACCTCTAGAATTACTAGATGGACCAACTGGAAATGTGAAAGCCAATAAATGTGTTTTTACCAAAATTCTCTGAATCCTAGTTGTGACATCTCTGAAACTACACCTATTCATTTACTGCACATTCTAGTTTGCATAAGCTTTACCCCCCCAATTAGGTGGTGAACTGCATATATTTGTGCATGTAATTTAAATAGTTTTTTATGTATGTAAATATTCATATTGCAGCTGTCATGATTAAAATTTGCCTTTATAATCGCGTAATCAATGCATTTCTTGATTACTCAGCCATAAGGTGGAAGACCAAGCCTAATAAAGAGTGTGAAAGCCTCAAACTCTCTTTGTTGTCACCCAGCACTGTTGCTTCAATTTTAGTGTTCTCAAAAGGTGAACAGTAGGGATGTAACGATACACTCAACTCACGATTCGATACAATTCACGATTCTGAGTTCACAATACCATTTTTTTTAGCAGAATGAGCTGCAGGCAAATTTATTCAAAAATATTCCTTTATTTTCTTTCTAAACTGTGAAAAATATGTCCTCTTCTTAATAGTGCAACTGAAATTGATTAAAATACTGTTAAAAAAAATCCCAAAACAAGTAAATAATAATAAAAAAAAATCTTCAAATAAATAAACTAAGGCTTGCATGTGCAGCGTTTTAGTGTGGTTTGCCCTTTTAGTAATCTTCACTCAGCTCACTGTGCTGCCGGTGGACATGCTGAAGCATGTTCGTTGTGCTATTTGTGTATGTTATCAGTCTTTGTCTTTTTTATCAATTTTTGTCTTGTCTGTGCTTTTCTCGCCGTTTTCGTTTGTGATTACCGGAAAGCTAAAATGCTGCCACACTACTGATTTAAGATCGGGGGGCGGTGCGTCCATCCATCCATTTTCTGAAACCACTTAATTCCAACTGGGGTCATGTGGGGGACCGGAGCCTATCCCAGGAACAAGGGGCGCAGACGGGAACCAACCCCAGGCAGTCGCCAACACACCGCACACACTCACACAACTACAGGGCCAATTTAGACTCACCAATCAACCTATCCTGCATGCTTTTGGACCGTGGGAGGAAACCAGAGCCGCTAGTTAAAACGGAGAGAGCGTGCAAACTCCACACAGAAAGGACCCAGTACCGAAGCCAAGACCTTCTTGCTGTGAGGCAGCAGCGCTAACCACTGTGCCACCATGCCGCCCAGCCGTGTGTCCTCAATTTCAAATTCGCTCGCCATCTTTGGTCAAAACCAAAAACAGACATACGACGTCGACGTGAATACGCAGTGAGATCTGACGTCGAATTGACGTCATGAAATCAAATGTAATATTACACCAGTTTTTCTGTTAAAGTACTATGAAGTACTCCTAAAGTAGCGATTCATTTTCCACATCAGCCGGTTTAAATCGTCATACATTTACATCGATTTTTAACTGATTCGCAATTCATTGTTACATGCCTAGTGAACAGTTCCAGGTCTTCACCAATGCAATGCATCTCTAAAGCAGCTTCCCTTTCCTTTTTCGCTGTTACACAATGCTGCTGCTGCGTTTTCTGGGCAACTAATCTGAAAATGAAACCAGGTGTAAATCTTCATCTGTATAATGTTTTTTGTGAAGCAGCAATATGATCAATCAAATACTTTGGACTTATCACATTTATACGTTCAAACGTCTGCTTTCACCGTTACCTTTGCTGCCGCCAAGTGGCGTTGTTTCAATTTTGGTGTGATCTTTTTCAAATTAATCTCATCACATAGACAGTGTTTTCGGAAAGACTGAAAAAGATCTGTCAAATACCTTTGGAGTTATCGCGCTAACCAGGAAGTGCGTGTGGCGGTGAACTGGTCCCAAAAACATTTGTATCTCCGATCCAGGGAACACAATAACTTTTTTTTGAAAGTATTTTCTTTCCAATTAATTGATTTTCCCTCCTACCATATGCCTTTTTAGAGGTTCAAAAATCAGCATCTTGAAAAAACTTGTATAACTTTGGGTGCTTATCTCATGAAGGGGATTAAGTAGCCGGTGAAAGTTTTATAACCAGGTAGTACACATACATATTTATTTCTTTATAAAAAAAATTATGATTTTATACTCAAAGTCCTTAACTGTTTTTTAGTAACCAAACATGCAGTTCACAAGATGAACTCTGACACTGAGGAAAAAAAAAATAGATTTTTGCAAAAGATGAATTTTGCCAATGAGTGATCTGGCCAGGTAGCTGAAATAGTTACAGATCATAAGAAATAATTGTTTTTCGGATCTTATTTTTCATTTCGGAGCTCTGGAAGGTATGTGTAATTCATAGGCCAAATTTCATCAAAAGTGGTGAAAACTGTTCTGGAAATTTGTTGAACTAAACTGGAAACTTAACCTATCCGGTGTCTCTGGGGGTTACCTCTGGGTTACTCGCTTCCCCACCCTTCCAGGGAGTATGGATCTGGGTCACCTCTCGGATCACTCACCCACCAGGGCAAAGTTGCTCTCCAGCAGCTCTCGGTGCGAGTTGAACCAAGCCTGCGCCAGGCGGTGGTTCTTGTTCTTGCCGATGATGTAGTTCATGATGTAAGCGAGCAGCCCCGTCACCATGAGGATCTCCATGTAGTAGCTCTCCCAGCTGTTCTGCAGGTGGGCCGGGACCTGGGCAACAATGGCACAAAGGAAAAAAACATGCCTTTATTTTGTAGTTATTATGCAGATTAAAAAGCCAGCTTCAATATTTCTCTGAGCAATAGTGAATCGCGTTTTTTGGGAACATCTCTCTGCCTCTCTCACACCTAATGACCTTGATGAAGCCGAGTATTCAAAATGCAAGCTGGTCAACATTGTGCATGGACCAAAACACACGCCAGAGCAGGGAACTGACAGTAATGAGCTTCTATTGTGTGACTTGACCATAAACCATAATATGTAGGATTCCCTCAAATCAGCTTTCCTAAAGGATACAACTTATGGCCTTACCAACCCGAAATCAATATTTCGAAAGGGACAAAGGCGGGAAGGTCCATAAATAGGAAAAAATAATTACATTACAACATAAGACAAGGATGGATTATGACATGTGAACGCCATACGGTTAAGATGTTGATGGGGTCCTTGGAAGAGGGGCTGGTTTTCTCGAAGCCCTCAAACTCCTCTGTGTCATACTTAATATCTTCATCCTACGGAAGGAGCAAAGAGAGAACAGTCAGCCTTGGCCCGACATGGCACTCACTTCCAAAATGCGTGACAAAACAAACACGAAACACACGCATCCCTGACTCGAACGCCAAATCGTTTCCTCCAGTTTTCTTTTCAGATGCTAGTTTTACATAAACAAGTCACATGACAGAGTTTCAGGCTGATGCCAGGAAAGTGCCACCGACATGTTGTAGCATTTCATTTAGAATTATTCTGGTATGACTCTAAGGCAAATTAAAGAGCCAGACCTGTCTGTCTCCCCAGTCTATGCCAAAAACAAACATCAAAAAGCTGAACAGAACCTTCAGTCAGCCCAGAAGCACACTGTGTTAAAACAGCTGTATGTTTTTAAAGGCAATTATAGTTGTGGTTACTAGCTTACTAGCTTGACCACCTGATGGCTGATGCACACCAGCCCAGACCCCATTATCTCACCGGCGTTTCGGCGTCCTCAAAGTCATCATGGGCGTCCTCCAGCTCCACCACAGCCTCGTCGTCCTCCTCGTCACCAACAGAGGCTGTGGGCCGGGGACTGGGGGTCGAGTCCTCCTCCTCCTCCTCTTCCTCCTCCAGCGCCCGGTCCTCACTCATATCCTCAAACTCGGCGAAGTCATTGTCATCAAACTCGGCCAGGTCCTCGCCATCGTCAAAATCATCATAGCGGCCGCAGCTGGCAGGGACCACCAGAAGCAACAGCAGGGTCGGGAGGATGAGCACAAGTCGCATGACCAAATCTGGGGCAGAGGACAGGCGGAGTGACCTGGGGCTGAGGGCTATTTCAGTAAACCAAACAAAGCATAGGGCCACAAGAAACAACTATTTTGCCATCAATTAACCATATGATCAGTCAATCAACTAATTGATTGGGCCCAAACACAGGGTTTAAAGGAAAGTGCAAATGCTTTATTTAAGAAACATATGCACTGATTTTTAAATAACAGTTGTGATAACATTTTTTAAACAGTGTAGAGAATCTGTATTTAAAGTGACAAAGTGGCACAGAAACAAAGATCTGCTGTCTATGTCATATTTAGCTTGTTAATGACTGTACTTTATATCGCATATATGGTATTTTGACAGTATTTCCGAAAGCTATGCTATTCTGGCTAATTTTGTGCCCGAGATTTCAAAATACCACAGTACATTGTATTGCCTAGCAACAACTTTTAAACTGTTCATAAACGTTTACCCATATCACTATAGTGCTTGTATCTGCTGCAATATATCGAGACTCTGCTGATATGGTGGATATCATTGCTGTACACACGAGCCGACTGCTACCATCTACATCCACAGACGAACCCAGTTAACAAGAAACACTCCCAGGACATTAGCTAACGTAATGTTTGCTGGAACGTTCTTACCGTGATGTAACAACTTGAGCAAAAAAGCAAGGAAAATATATACCTCATTGTTAAGCTCCTTGGTGTTGTGACTATTTGGTTTCATAATCCTTTGTGTCTTCTTCCTTTTTTAATACATGGTGGAATTTTGTTTGATTTGAGAAGCTAGATGACATGTTTGATACTTTCCATTTTTCTGTAAATTTCTGTTAATATGACTCTATACTCCCTATTTTGTCATATTAATCCTTTGCATGAACGTGTTTAAAAAAAATACAAAAGATTAAGTCCTTACCGTGAAGTTAATTTCCATGTTTTACATTTTAACAAATGGTCTGTCAATCACAGCACGATAACATTACTACCTGAACATCATTTCAACACAATGTTGAAAAATATTGTTTTACAATGCAATATAGCATTTTTCTAAAAGAGATACACTGCGAATGCGCTGTCCAGTCTTGAACCCATGACATTTGGTGTGTAAAGCAGCAGTGTTAGTCGCTGTCCAACCATGTCCTTCATTTGCTTTTATATTATTAGTCTTAGTTGTTGTAATTCAGGGACAACGTTAAGAGAAGAGAACTAGATTCTTTGGTTCCATACCTAAATTGTAACAGTTGGTAAACGTTTCTAGAATGAAAAATTGTTAGCTGGGGAATTTAGTATGCCGAAGACCTCTGTCTCTTCAAGAAATATTTCACCCTTGACAGGCTAGACATGATTAATCAAACAGAACTGTACACTTGAGTCTTTCTGTTACTTCAGGTTACAGTATCTGTTGTTCCAATGTGATGCAATACGACGCAACAGTACTGGATCCATCGTGACTGCTGGCATGATGAAGACCCTTGCAGTTCTATTTCGAACTATTGTGCGGTTTCAATCTGCCGATAAGCCGAAGGAGCGTAAGAGGGGTAATGGGTAAGAGGGCATCCTGTTGTGTTTTTAATAACTCCTATCCCTCTGATCTGCCCTCAAATGTCATTTGAGCCTGCGCAAGCGCACAAGCGAACGGGCATGTACTAACGAAATACTAACAGCGTTTAACGGTACCTTAAAACGAGCGTGCACCATTAGTATTACTCTATTACGGTCGTATAAAATATGTTGGTGTGTACTTTAATCGAACACAAAGCGATCCAGTGCTAGACAACGCCAATGGACAGTCAGACCGTCGATTCATAGACGATTTCTGCGGAAATAAATAAAAGGGGAAACGACGATTTTTGACATGCAGATTTGTCGGGGTCGATTACTGATAAACACCGCAGATACAAAAAGCGTATGGACATTTAACTGGTCGACGGTGGCTCAGTGCCATCTAACGTGAACAAGGCGATGGTCAACATCAAATTCAGTCATCAATGCAAAGAATCCGATTTCATAATTTCCCACCCAATGTGGTCTGTAATAGTAAAGTAAGTCCTAGGTCCATAACAGCCGTAAGCGGGGTGTTTAGTTACCCGTTTAAGAACGTTTTAGAGTTGGCTAACTAATACAGCTAATGTTAAAAATTCTATCCTGTTTTACAATCACACGGATATGGACTATAACTCGAGCTTCCGCAGCCTAAAATCAGTATTTCCTACATGTCTTTCATACCTACTTCTTCCAGTAGATGACCCAGCCAGTACCCGTAACGTGCCTAACCAGTTAACGTGATGACTAGTACAAATCTTGGCAGCTGCGTGATCTGCAGATTCTCGTGCGTCCGTACGTGCATACGGCTTTGCGTACGTCTGTGCGTACATACGTACGACGCCTGCATATAGTCGTTAAGAAATACGTCTTAGATTTTTCATACAGAACACATTATTGTGTATTCTCATCATTCATTTGGGCTCGCCGGACATGAAGCCTTTATGCAGTGTACTAAAATGGTATGTTATGCATAAATGTCACATCAGTTTTTGGATACCTGCTCTAACACTTTGCAAAACGAATCAAAATAGTCATCAAAATCTGTTTCCCAAATAATCGCCTAAATAATGAAGGTTAAAAGAACCGGTCACATTAATCTTATACATAAGGGGAGTGTTTCATTTTCTGCCACGGGTGATAAAATTGTATAGAATAATAAAGGCTAAACCACAGGAATATGTTAGCAAAAACGGTGATCCTTCGTTAAAAAGTGTCAAGTTTTCTTATAAAAATACGTCTTTCCACTTGAATTCTGAACACAGCAAGCGCTGGATCACGCCGCGGTAATAAATGCAACATATCGAAAAGAAAGCTTGGTAAAATCAGAAATCCGAAGGACAGTGCCTAAAATAACCACGCCGTTTGACGTAGCATGTAACTTATCCTCCATGTGTTTAAAGCCAAATATGCACAGTCGAAAGCTTAGATCCAGAGATATCTCCGTCCCACTGTGCGCTGCAGACTCGCTTGGACTAAGCGACATTGACTCTGCGTGTCACACATTAGGAGACTGTCTATCATACTGAGTGACAGTCCCAGCGCCCAATGACGGCGCGGCAGCCCCGGGCCCCAGCTCTCGCCAGCGAATGGCGTCTCACTATGTCGCAGACACATGCGGCAGGCTTTTGTCTGCTGTACACTGCCGTGTCTACTTTGCTGTCAGACGTGCTAAAAATACAAAAGGACCTTCGCATCTTTTACAAGTTTAGTGCAGCGATAAGTGGATCACAAATAAAAATTTAAGGGTTGCGTTTGACTAGAGGCGGAAGATCGTGCGCCTGGGAGGAAGAACAGGCCGAAGTCTCCGCCCAGCCGGCCACGCTTCGCCAGCAGCGCGCCCGGAGGGCCCAGGCGGCCGATTGCACCAATCGTTCGCTTTCCGGGCAACTGTCCGTCAGTGGCATGCCTCCGCTTCTCGGCTGTTAGCCCGGGCGCTTGCTGCCGTTTCTGGATCTGTTTACACTGGTTCCATCAAGTTGGGCGCCGTTTCTTTGTTCACAGCGACGACGTTTTGCGGACAGTCGGTAATCAGCGGCCTTGGCCCTAAGAGCCAAGCAAGAACCATAATCCGCATTCAGCCAATCTCTCTGGCCACTTAAAAGTCGCCGATCGCCGCGGCCATGTCGCTCCACGGCAAGCGAAAGGAGATCTACAAGTACGAGGCGCCATGGACTGTGTACGCCATGAACTGGAGCGTCCGGCCGGACAAGCGCTTCCGTCTGGCGCTGGGCAGCTTCGTGGAGGAGTACAACAACAAGGTAAGCCCATCTAGCTATAATAATAATACTTAATTATTATTATTCTTTCTTTTGTTTGTCCGTTTAAGATAAAATAAATGTTCCTTGGATTGTATATTCGCTGGTCATCGGCTCTTCTAAATTATAGGGATGCAGTACAAGTCTTTGTTCCATAGGCATTTGGGATGCAGTCCCAGAAATGCAAAGAAACAGTAATTGGCGTATTATGAAGCGCCTCTGAGTCCCATTTTAATTAAGTTCTCCTTAATAGGATCTCGGTATTAATTTGTGTAGAGACTAATCAAAGGGTGCTGCGAAACCAGGGCAAGCTTCTTTCCTTCTAAACTATGGGAGTCCGGTTAGAGATACAGAAAATTTGTGTCAACGTGTTTTAAGCTGTATAAAAATCAGTTTGTTGGATTGCAAACCTATCCTGACGCTTTCAGGTTGACCCCTGCTTACCTGTGTGGTTTTAGGTGCAGCTTGTGGGTTTGGAAGAGGAGAGCTCTGAGTTTGTATGCAGGAACACCTTTGATCACCCTTACCCCACCACAAAGATAATGTGGATCCCTGACACCAAGGGGGTATACCCCGACCTGCTGGCTACCAGTGGCGACTACCTGCGTATCTGGAGGGTGAGGGTTTGACTTGACACATTTGAATTATGGTGCCGCCGTGTTTTCGATAGATTCCATAGGTACTGAGTGTGCCTCCTTGTGTCAGGTCGGTGACACAGAGACCCGATTGGAGTGTCTTCTCAATAACAACAAGAACTCGGACTTCTGTGCCCCACTTACCTCTTTCGACTGGAATGAGGTGGATCCCAACTTGCTGGGTGAGTGCGTGACACTGCACCTTAGAGGTCAGTCCATGCCAGCACTGCCCTTTTGGGTTTCACACACCCCTTTTCCGTTTTGATCCTGTAGGTACGTCTAGCATAGACACCACCTGCACCATCTGGGGCTTGGAGACGGGCCAGGTCCTGGGCCGGGTGAACCTGGTCTCTGGCCATGTGAAGACGCAACTGATTGCCCACGATAAGGAGGTGTGTCCCAGGGGGAGGTGTGGGGGTCTCTGACCCAGTGCGCTAAGGTTCTGGTTTAAGGCTCATGAGCTGATGTGGCGTCTCTGTGCAGGTGTACGATATTGCTTTCAGCCGCGCTGGTGGTGGCCGGGACATGTTTGCATCAGTGGGGGCAGATGGCTCCGTGCGCATGTTTGACCTCCGTCACCTCGAGCACAGCACCATCATCTATGAGGACCCCCAGCACCACCCCCTGCTGCGCCTCTGTTGGAACAAGCAGGACCCCAACTACCTAGCCACCATGGCCATGGATGGCATGGAGGTTGGTCCCCCCCCATTCATCATAAGCTTCCGGGTCTCAGTATCTCTGTCTGCCCCTGCCCACCCATTGGTGTCTGCTTCCACATTTCAGGTGGTGATCTTGGACGTGCGTGTGCCTTGTACGCCAGTCGCCAGGCTCAACAACCACCGGGCGTGTGTCAATGGCATCGCGTGGGCACCGCATTCTTCCTGCCATATCTGCACAGCCGGTGAGGCACATCTGCGTGACCCTACACCCCAAACCTACCCCCTTCGTGTCATTGCCACATGACAATCTAGCCTTTTAGTAGAATTGGGCATGAAGACAGTTCTGGCAAAATGGACTTTCCTGCTGAGGTGTTTATTAATTATGTGCGTGTGTCTCACCAGCGGATGACCACCAGGCCCTTATCTGGGACATCCAGCAAATGCCCCGGGCCATTGAAGACCCCATCCTAGCCTACACTGCTGAGGGGGAGATCAACAATGTCCAGTGGGCTTCCACACAGCCGGACTGGATCGCCATCTGTTACAACAACTGTCTGGAGATTCTGCGAGTCTAATCTCCAGGTCTGACACTGGGGGGGCTTCATAGGGCTTGTGGTTCTGCAGCAGAGGGTGGGGATTCTGAGCATATTAATTTTTGTATCTGTGTATATATAGAGGCCTGAATGCCCTTAGATATTTTGTTATTGTTATTTTGTATGGCTGTTTATGCATTGAAGTTAAAGCTATGTGTAGTTCCTGAACAACCACTCCTGATGAGCGGCGTTAGGAAGCTGGATTTCAGATTCACCGCTACCCATGATGCTTTGCCAGCAGGTCTATTTGACCTGTCCTGTGATGATTATTTCAGAGGAACAGGGGAAGATCTGTTGACCAGGCTCATATCGTCCCAAAGCTATGAAGTGAGACTCTGTTATATGTGGTATTAATGTTTTGTGTGATATTTTTCTATCCCTGGGGCATGAACTACAGTAAACAGGAGATAAAAGGAAACTTAAATATTTTGGGTGCTGAATGCTTGTAAATGAAGGGATCACTGACATTTCTGTTACCCTCAATCCTGCTTTCAGGCTGTTAAGCTGTAATTAAACAGTCTGACATTCAATCTCTCTCTGCACTCAAAAGGGTTAGGTGTTTCTACATTACTGTTAACCGTTGTCTAAACGTTGGTTGTGATTGGGAGGAGTTTGCATCAACACTTGCGTGCAATTCCACAGCTTGAACTGTTTTTTGAACAATGTTTGCTTGAAACAGGGATGTTGGTCTGATCAGCCTGGAGACCAGATTTTTTTTTTTTTACTTGTATATTGTCCAAAATGTCAATGTTATTGAAACAAGTTAATAGTTTAGGGAGGTTGGTTCTTAACACACACGTAAATAAGGTTTTGTGGAAAAGGTGTAGCAACAGCTTGAATGGGGTCATCTGTAGCCCCTGAGTGATGGTCATGCCAAGCTGGGAGTGTTTTGCTGTACCCCACCTGACTCACGACACGGTGACTTTCTTAGGCTTGTCACGGTCCATTTGGCTACCGCTGAAATGGCCCCTGCATCTTGCATGGTGGACACCTCTACTTATAGGCCAGGCTTTCTGGAAAGTGCTACCAACCCGGAAAGGAATATGAAATGACACAGTCTCTCACAGTCTCTTTGGTGTGTGAAATGGATGGGGCAGAACCAGACACCACATTCCTTCCTGGTTCTGTGATAAAAGCTTACGTTTTCTAGCATGTTTGTATTAGGAGAAAAGTAGCATATAATTCTGTTCCGCATTAACTGAAGTCTTAATAGGGCTTGTTCCCAAGGGTATCTAGTCCTTTTCCATAATACCTTTCATTATGACAGTGTGATCGGTTTTAGGGGTGACCACAAGTCACACAATGTGAAGCATTTCTCTACTAGGGAAGACAGCAGTTTGGATAAATCTCCCTACATGTGGAGGTAACAATATCCTTTAATGTTACACATTAACAGTCTTGGTATGATAAGCAGAATTGCATGTGTTGATAGGGATTAACAGTCTATTGGGTGTGTCAGTGTGAGGAGGTGCCCTTGCTGAGCCTTCAAGGATTTCGCTAGACTACACGCCTACCGCGTAGGGGCAGTGTCACACCGGGACGTGTGTCTGGGGCCTGCTGCCTGTGGTGACCTCTCGCCCCTATCTCATATCGGACTTTTATTTTGTGTGCAGCTGGGTGTGAATGATGTGCAGTGGATGCTAATTTACAGCTTGTCTTTTCTTAAATAAACTCTTTTCCTCTGTACATTGTCTCCCATGAATCCAGTGTCTTTCTCTAACAGTGTGATCTGAAATTAAATCCATTATGAGGTTGATGGTAATTTAACTGGTATAGAACACAACTCGAGGGGAAAAAAATCAGTTGAGTGCTTTACCAAAAGTGTAAACTGAGCTGTAAATAATGACAGAACCTTCCATCGGGAACATAAGTGTGATTTAAAAGCAAATGCTCACAGCAAATGCTTCCCTGCAGTATAGTCAGAACTGGCTCATACAGTGTTGACATACTTGGAAAGCAGAACTAGGATGATTCAGTAATGGAGGTTACTAAGGACGAGCGACCTGTAAACACAACGGATTCATGCCAGGAGTGAGCGGAACGGCGTGTTCTGTGGGTGGACTGGAAGAGCCCTTTAGGCAGGAGGCGATCTGATCTGGGAATGAGGATAAAAGGTCATCCTCACGCCATCCACCGGGCCCCCGATAGCTGTGGCGACATGATGCTGAGCAGATCCTGGCAGTTAGACTGTAGTAAGAATGGGCATCCCAATTAGGAGCGCTGCTGTGACGTGCGAAAAGGCCTGGGTCGGCCTTGGGACACACACACACCAATCATTATCACCATTTGCTTTTCTGTATTGTGTTATAAATAAGCCCAAAAAAAACGTACTTGTGTTTTACGAAACATTCTTAAACCTCACAAATGATAATTCTTCTGAGACAGGGGGCGCGAGTGCTGTGTGTGGTGCCATCAGTGACGACAAGGGCTTCAGGTGGCTAGTCTCATGTGCTACACGCTTCCCCACAGTGCTGTCTGTTGGCGCCAGCTTAGTGTGAAGAGGCTGAACATATCCGCATCAAGACCCATAGACCAAGGAAAGGCGGCCAACTCTAATCGCCGAATCTGGATTCAATTTACAAGGGAAACAAATGTTTGAAATGTCCGTTATTCACATGGAGGTATTACCAACATACACATACGGACAGGCGCTCGCAGGGCTCAGGGTCGTGTGGGTGTTTCCCAGAATGCTGCATTCCGATGGGCGACCCTGACAAACCCAGCTGGGCTGTTATTTTAACAACACGACCATCTGACAACATGGCTTAGGAGTCACGGCCCTGACAGAGAGATGCGATGGGAACAGGTGTTGACGGCTAAGGAGCTGCTCTCCGTGCTGTTCGGGGAGGGGCGGTACCTCCTGGCAGCCTGTCCCGGGGGGAGGGGGGGCAGAGACTACCATGTCTGCCTGGCCAGGGTTTCCTGCCTTAGCCTGAGGGACAGAGATGCTGCTGACACCTGAGAGGTGGGGAGGGACCAGACGGGCATATTTCTGTCTGGGGGGTGGGGGGTACATGGATAGTTGGGAGAGGGGGGTATTCTAGCTACCAGGTAGCATGGGATCTGAGACGCGCCTCTGGATGTCAGCCAGCCCTGGGGGGGCCTGCAGGTTTTCAGGGAGCGAGGGAAACCGCAGGCCACTGCAAAGTCCAAGGGCGAGCTCCGTCTCGGGGGATGCCGACATGGTGTCTTCCGGGGTGACAGCAGGGTGAACGCCACTGGAAAGGGAGTCCCTGGACTTGTGGGGGAAGCTGTCTGAGTCAGGGCTCTGGAGAGGGGCAGGAGAGCAGGGCATCAGAGGTCAGCGATGGATGGATGAGTGAATAATGCAGCTGTAATGGTAGCTGAGAGAGCAGCCCACATCACACGGATTCCCTTAAAGCGGCGGTGCCCTCGCACCTGCAGTGGGGAGGCCAGGCCCTCTGTGGACACAGATATGATGGGGGCTGCACCATGCAGCGCCTGTGTGCCACCGCCGTACCGGGCAGACAGGTGCAGTACATGGGTGCCAGGGGACACGGAGCTGTAGGCAGGAGGCACAGGGGTCATCTGGTGCTGCAGCAGCTGCAGGATCACACTGATGTCGGCCATCATTCGTGTCTCGAGCCTGTGGGAGGCGACAGTGCCGAGTGAATCTCACAGCTTCCCTGCAGTATAGTCAGAACTGGCTCATACAGTGTTGACATACTTCGAAAGCAGAACTAGGGCTACGTTCACACTGCCATGCTGAAGTGACTCAAATCGGATTTTTTGCCTTAATGTGACACAGATCTGATCTTTTC
>JABJVO010000045.1:7715279-7740595 GCA_026770805.1 Boulengeromyrus knoepffleri
GTCACACAGGGAGCACGGCATGAATTTGTAAAACTATTCTCACAGCAGTTTTAAACCCTGGGTCCGACGTGCTGTATTAGGCATATCCTAAATCGCCGCTTTTGCGATTTGCTAATCGCGTTGTTTCAAATCGCGATTTCGATTTGAAATCGATAAATCGTCCAACCCTACCATACAGACACACACACACACTTGGACTTTTTGACCATCAGGTAGTTAGAGTTATTGACTGCACTTCCTCAACAACACTCCTGACCACTGGCACACTACAGAGCTGTGTTCTTAGCCCCCTCTTATACTCCCTGGCCACACAAGACTCTATTGCCAAGCATAGCTCTAATGTCACTGTAAAATTTGCCATAACACAACCATACTGGGCCTCATCACCAACAGCAACGAGAGAGCCTATAGAGAGGAGATTGCTACCTTATCACAGTGGTGCCAGGATAGCAATCTGTGGCTCATTACCAGCAAAAGGAAGAGATGATGTGGACTGTAGAAAGCTGCAAGGTGGTTTGCATGCCCCTATACACACCGATGGTGCTGAAGTGGAATGACTTGGAAGATTTAGGTTCCTTGGTATGCACGTTATTGATGTCCCATCCTGGGGTACTGGGGTTTCCCAAACAATGGCAGAAGTTAGGATTAACGATGCATCGTACTATGTTAGTTCAAACTAACTAACATCCAAAGTACGACTTTCCCAAAACTGTCGGACTTAGTACCACAGTTGTCTGAACCACATTAGTACAAACCACCGTAGTTCGAACTACAATGGGCCCAGAGGTGACTGGCCTGACTCTCACGCAGGCTGCATGTAAAAACTCCCAAACTTCATAACAGTATTTCTAAATATTACAGTTGTTCTGATATTACATTACTATTTATTGTGTCAGTCATATAACAGCAATAATAGTAATACCTCAAAAATAGCAATAGTGTCATAATAGTAATATAATATATAGCTAAGAAGAACTATTAGCTATGAGGCTACAATGCATTTAATGAAATTGGCTCTATCTGTAATTATGGTTTTTTAAAATTTTTATTTTAATCACACTATAAACATTTATAAATTACTGATCATCACTGTTCATACAGCCTATCAGTGGCTCAATGGGACGGATGGGAGCGCATGATACTCACCATGGTATACCAGATTTTTCACCTACACAGCCATGGATTTGTACCACCAGTGCATTTTTAAAATCTTTTTCATATTGTAATGAAAGCAATTGGTGGTGATAAGTGCTGAGTGATAAATCGCTTCAGCATCGTCTATCACGATGTGCATGTCGGCACTGCTTTGCCAGTTGACACAACTCACGACAACACACTATTTTTAGATAAGTTCTATTTGGCAATAGTTTATTTCGGGTAATTTCATCTCTTTTTTGGTTTTATAAATACTGCAAATTTACTCAATGTGATATTGCAATGTCATAATCGTGCAGCCCTAAATACAGCCATGGAAAAAAATAAGAGACCACTGTATCTTTTAAGACAAATCTGCATTTTTAAACCCTGGTTTAATCGTGATTCTGCTGGCAGAAGGCTATACTGAGTAGAAGGTTGCTTCCAGGTTCAAAATTTCTAAGACAGCAATACACAAAAATAAGGTGAAGCAGGAGACACTGGAATGACCAGAAACCAGCCAGGTAAAGGGCAGAAGCGACATTCTAACTTCGATAGTTTCGCATGAATCGCAGGATGACATCAAGTGACCTTCAAAAGGAATGGGAAACATTAAGTGCAGGTGTGACATGCACTGTTAGGACAGTTCGTATCAGGCTCTTAGAAGCAGGACTTTAGTCCAGTAAAGCAAGGAAGTAGCCCTTCATTGATGAGAAACAGGAAAGAACTATGGGCTGATATTTGTGCCACTAGAAACTGAATTTGAATAGTGTATATTTGAATCTGCAGTTGTTGAATTAAAAAACTGAATCTGAATTTAATAATAAATAATAAAGTACATATAAAATACATCAAATGCTAACAAAATAGCTAACAGATACAGAAACCTCTAAGCGAACACAAGGTGCTAATTCATACTTGTTTTACGTCACATTGTGCACAGCAGTAATTGGTCTGCATTCTCTGAAGGTTACATAGTCTCTGCACAGTTTACATCAGCTTATTATAGAGTCCTAACGATTACATTCTATATGCATTATGAAGTGCTAAATAATATTCCATACTCACATAAAATTAATAGACTTCCGCCTCATATCGACGAGATGAATATTTTAAAAGATATTTAGCATAAACACTGCTAGAAAGCCACATGAGATGAACAGGCAAGCCATAACTTAAACTAAACTAGAAGTAAAATTCATATCCCTAGCTAGTTTTGCGTTAGTCTACCATATTAACATAAACTAGCAGTGCCATTTAACCACATATACTACCATACTAACCAGACGTATGGTTAATGATTATGCTATCGCTCGTATATAAAGCTTATTCTCATATATATCATAAGGTAATGCGCTTGCGACACACCCCGGCACACGCCTCCTCTTTTACCCTGACCTGCAGAGCTGTCATAAATGTGGAAATGAGTTGCGATGTGAACCTGCGGTTGATTACTTTTCCTCAAGGACCCGGATGTGTGTCTCAATAGATTGAAATTGAATTTGCGAACTGAACATTTTCCAGGTAGGATAAATGCAGTTTCAGGTTATTGGAATTCAGATTCAAACTAATAAATTCAGATTCAGTTTTTTTAATGCAACAACTGCAGATTCAAATACACACTATTCATATTCAGTTTCTAGTGGCACAAATATCAGCCCATAAAGAACCAGGCAGCATTTTGCAAAAAAAAATATTATTCACAGAGACACACCCATAAATTGAGAAATGAGTGAAATAAGAATTTGTGCTGTGGTCGCTTAATTTTTTCTGTATATATCTATCTATGTAAAGAATTCTACCATATAGTACAAACAAGGTGGGTAAACAACATCCTCTACAAATCATACCACATTCATGAACAAAAAAGTACATAAAAATTACTCTTACAACTATTAAGAGCTGTAGTTCAAACTACACAACTTAATGACTGTTTGCGAACGATTGTTCAAACTATGGTTTTTGGGAAACACCTGTGTCTTTTAACAATGGATCATAATATCTAAGTTTGCAATGTCGTTACCTCAAAAGTTCGAACCATGGTTTCGGGAAATAACTGCATCGTACTTGCATAGTTCGAACCACACAAGTGGGAAATAGACCCCTGGCTTTTCCACTCCACCAAGTTGTCACCCTAGAGGCTCTACTTCATGCGTAAACTGAAGACATGTGGCACGCATCCTCACATCCTCACCAGCTGCTACAGATGCATCACAAGGAGCATATTCACAGAGCACCTCGCTGCCTGGTACGGTAGCTGCACCATCCAAGAGCATAAGGCCATCCTGAGGACTGCTGAGCAGATCATAGGCTCCAAGCTCCCAGCTCTGCAGGACATCTACCACATAGGCAGTGTGAGCGAAGCCTGTGGAATCATCATGGACGACTGCCCTGCAAGCCTCCATCTGGTCACCACTATCGTAGGATAAGCTCCGGGTCTAACAGGCTTAGAATGTTTTTTTGCACAGGCCACTCGATTGATACATTTCATACTGCCAAGTTACAATAAAACCTGCTGCTGAAATATGCATTTATTTACTCATTCATCCATTTATCATTCTTAACCTGTCCATTACACTTGCTGTTCAATGTACATCTGTCTGTTCTCAGGTTTTCATTTACTTTTTATGCGTATGTGAATGCTTACGCAAGCCTTGTCATAAGCTTTTCAATATACTGCTAAAACCATTCATCATGGACTTGACAAATAAAGGACATTGTCTATGCTTGACTTTAACAGTGTAGAGGAACAGGCCCTCAGCTCACATGAAATGGTGTAACACATCATTCGGGGTATTTGACAGCTGGCAGACTGTCATCCCAGGATATGGTACCAGAGGGGTGGGGTCAGATGGGGCAGGACCAAAAGGGTGGGGTCAGATGGGGGAGGGGTCAGAGGGAGTACTCACCCAAGATGGCCACCACCACGTTTTCGCGCAGGATCTCGATGGAGCCACGGGAGATGAAGTAGAGGGCGGTGAGCACGTCACCGTAGTGCACGAGTGTGTCACCGGGTGGGGCGTGCGTGGTCTTGAAGCGCATGGCAAGCGCCCGCAGGCAGCCCTTGCTGGCCCCACGGAAGGCCTTGCAGTGCTGCAGGAGTGAGCGGTTCAGGTGCAGGCAGATGTCGGCCTGCAGGCACTCGGGGAAGCCCTTCAAGACCTGGGGGGTGGGGGTCATCAGCACCTTCATTAGAGAGATAATCACAGTGACGCTCACCAGGAAGAACCAGACAATCAGTCTAGGCAGCTGTTCCAGTAGATGGGCCTGGAGTTCATCTGAAACAGCACTGGGATGCTGGGGATATTACTGAGAGAATAAGTGATACTGTCACGATAGACCTTGAGCGGACAAAACGCTGAAGCTGTTATCCATAAGTTGGACTTTCTTAACCCGGGGGCTGTCTTTACTTTTTAATATCACAGCCCTGCAATGTTCAGGTTTTATTGTTATCACGTGTCAGATATCCATCCCTGTGTTCACACGCTCAAAGGGCTTCACCCGCACACTGAGTTAGGGATGCATCGATGCAACCGATCCAACTGGTCCGATACCAATACCAGTACCTGGGTTTTCGGTACTGGGTAATCCAGAGTACCGATCCGATACCGGTGTTTAATAATAAACTGTATGTCTCACTGTGGGGAGAAGACTGAAATTATTCTGTTATGTTTACGGAAACATCAGGCTTAAATACTTGACTTAAATATTGTTTTCCTAACTTTGTAAGACAATGTAACCAATATACACACATATGTACACTCTGAATTATTACTAACAATCAGCTGGCTAATGGTTACTTTAAATCATTAATTCATATAATTTAACACCGTGTGTGGGCTCCAGGCCACTAGTAAACATAACATACCTGGGGCAACGACAGATATCCTACGAGCTAGGCAGTCAAAAACTGTGCATTCATACTTAGGCATGTGATGGACTTTTGCTAGATGTTTCAACAGATTGCTGGTGTTTCTGCCCTTACATGCAGGAGACTTGTTACTTGGGCATTGTCAGCATCGACTCAAGTGAAAAGTAATTACACCACTTTTGAACGTTTAGTTCTTCCTGCCACCATCACTAAAAGCAGAGTCTGTGTGTGTGTGCTGCATGTAGCTGAGCATGAGAGAGAGGGGGAGAGCGAGTGTGCAGCGCAAAATTCACTATACAAAATAAAACAAAATAAAGTAGACATGTCACAGCAGATGTAAGTCACCAAGTTCACATCCAATAGCAAGTGGCAGCGTTAGTATTCAGCTTGAATGCTGCACAAAACACAGGTAAAATGGGAATGAAGCTGTTGTGCGGCTGATTGTACACATTGATTTAACAAGAAACAGGAGCTATCGTTTAACAGACAGCCGAAAACGAAACAAGTATGAGACGTGAATCGATTACATATGGCCGATATCCGATCTATCTAATAGGTATGGATCAGCGGCGACACCAACCCCCAATGTCTGATCGGTGCATCTCCACACTGAACGGACCCGTCTGCTTCCATTAACATGTCTGTGTGTAACAGCTACCAACAGGAGCACTGCACACCTCTCCTTGAAAATTTCCACATATCGTCCACTCTGGCACTCTTAAAGGCTGATCATTCCTTGCACATCGGAGTAGAGATTTAATACAACCCTGGATGGAGCGACGTCTCCCTTTTTCAGGTTTGCCGTGCGTTTTGTCCCAAATTGGCCAGGGAGTCAGATTTGAGGCACATCATAGATACACTCCCTAGATGAGTGAACGGATGACAAGACGTCCTGTAAACAAACCGCAACTCTAAATATTTACACTGTCTTATGGCCTGGGACGTCCCGAGGGGGGTTTGAGCATAAATCTGTGCAAAGCACGTCTGTGCGCCTGGAGACCTCATTTAGCCAGCCACAAACACCCACTCCTGGCATGTGCCAAACAGGAAACTGTGTACAGACAATACAGAGAAACTCGCTGGCCTCCCCACAGCACACCGTGAAAGGGCAGGACGAGCACGTCATCCCAGACCTGACATGTGGGAAGAGACGCGCAGACCCCTGGGGCAGCCTGGTCGATGGTGACCGGCCCATGGAGAGCTGGCCAGGCACTTGACAGAGCAAGAGGACAGAGCAATTCTGTCTGAACTGCTGCTGTCCTCCTGATTTCAGGCTATTTAGAGTCTCCATATGTAGGCTTGCATCAAGGCTGATCCTCAGATTAAGCTGAAACCAATTATGGTTTCAGGCTTCCTGGCTGGCCGGGTGGGGGGGGTAAAGTGGACAGCAAATTCATCATATTTAGTCAATTGTCAGAAAAAAGGTGCTTGCCGACTGGCGGCGCCGTAATGGGGGATGGAGGGGGATGTTATGGCCAGTCCAAGGGCCCCTTAGTAACAGAGACCTAAAAATAGCTGGATTGGTTATATGCTGTCATGGGGCCTAAAATCTCTAGTGGCATCCCTGTTTCTCTCAAATACCCATTCCCATGTCACATGAATTGTGTGTATAGGATTCATCCAAACTAGAATTGGTGAATAACAGATGACGCCTTTACATTTCATCTATGATGCGAAGATTGAATTTCCCACTGTTTTGCAGAATTGTTACCTCCTACCTGGCAAATCAAACCCCTTTATTTTAAGAGCACAGGCAAGCACAGAACTGGCTTGGTTCTCGCATCAGCTGCTGCTGACGTCCCCTCAGGCGATCGCCACTCACTCCCAGTTTAGCGTGTTCTAATAAGGGATCAGCACCAACTGTACTGACTGCCAAATAGGGACCAAAGACTATGCACCAGTGAAGCGACACTAGAGCTTATCTGCTGAAGGCATCCCTGGGCTTTGAAATGGAATATCAATGCATCTGGGCAGTACATGTACCTGGATGGGTGAGTGTATGTAGGGGATTAATGAGGGGCCATTTACATGCGAGCCAGTAGGTCCATCTGCATGGGGGATTAATGAGGGGGTGCATACATGCAAGCTTGCAGTGGCATCTTCATAGGCAATTAATGAGTGGCCGTTTGCATTAGTTTGCGGGAAATACGGGGCAGGACTCACAGCATTCATGTCGATGCCGTTGGTGTAGGACCAGGCATGCTGGAAGTACTCCTCAAGACGCTGGCGCAGGCCCCCTGGGATCTGGTGGAAGCGGATGAACTCCTTGACCCGAAGCATCTGTGTGTGGTAGCGGGCTGTTCCAGAGTAAAGACGCTGGATGATGGCAGACACGTTCCCAAAGATGCTGGCATACATTAGGGCTGTGGGAGCAGACAGGGGGATCGTTAACAGGCTAACTGGGTTATGTGTCTGCATCGCAAGACCACATAAACCACAGAGATTCACAGAAAGAAGGGAGACACACGCTGTCAGCAATGCCCCTTTCTGTACACATGACCCCACGTCGGCAGGTACTCACATCCAATGAGCATGACGCAGATGGAGAAGATCTTCTCGGGGTTGGTATTGGGTGACACATTGCCAAAGCCCACGCTGGTCAGGCTGCTGAAGGTGAAGTACAGCGCGGTCACGTACTTGTCTTTGATGGATGGACCGGAGCCCACGTCACTGTCGTTGTAGTGCTTGCCGATCTGGTCAGCCAGGTTGTCCAGCCAGCCGATCTTCATGGCTCCAACACGTGAGGCCCCCGCGCGCTCCACGTTGCCGATGGCGTACCAGATGCAGGCCAGCCAGTGGGCGATGAGGGCGAAGGTGCACATGAGCAGGAATAGCACTGCGGCACCATATTCTGAGTAGCGGTCCAGCTTCCGCGCCACACGCACCAGCCGCAAGAGGCGCGCCGTCTTCAGCAGGCCAATCAGGGTCGTGGTCTGGGGCTGGGGAGGTGGAGGGCAGAGCTGAAATGCCATGTTCTTGTGGATCCCTGGCTACTATTTGAAAATGATGCTTAACATTTACATTTGTCCTTTAATGAGTCTGCTTTAAAGGATAACACACTACTGTAGGTACTTCATTCTGAAACATGAGGCCCCCTTCCCCTCCTGATAGCTATAGTTCACATGGCCCATGACCCCTCACACACACACACACACACACACACACAGGTTTGTAATTATATCTTTGTGGGGACTGTTCATTCATTTCTATAGGGAAAACTCAAATCCCAACATGATGATCTTAAGCCCAATTGTTCCCCACAACGTAATATAAACCTGATCTCTCCTCCCACCCCCCCCCCCCAACACACACACACCCACATAGATTGTCCCACGCACTCTTGGACCATCTTGGACACTCCCAGACCCAGACCCCATGGTGGCTTGCTACCTCATCCCGCCTTAGAAGGTTTGCCCCCAATACTTTCCACTCAGGGGACATGGTGGCTAATGTCCACCAGTGAACCTCAGTCACCCTGTGGGATAGTAATGCCCCAGCTTGTAGGATCAAAAGCCTCATTGCTGTTTGTAGAGGAATCCAAATATCTGCTGTCTAAGTCAGTAGCCCTGCATTTTACCTCATTTACTGGGGTGGGGGGTGGGGGTCATAGTGGACTTTTTAGAAGTTACTTGTTTAGCAGACCTCTTTACCACACATGTATCTGCTCTAAAGAGACATCCTCATTATTGAGGGCCTTAAAAAGCAGCCTCTGATTTAAGAGAAGGAGCATACGTCGAGGAACAAAGTGGGCATTTCAGGTTCACGTGTCTCTGGCCACTCAGAGAACAAGATGTTCAGTTCAGTTCTGGCCTGGTGGTAACATTTAGGATGAAGACAGCACTAACCATTCCCATCTCACACACCTCATCGGAGCCAGAGCAGAAGATGAGCAGATCGAAGGGGATGGCGGCCACCATGTCGATGAGGAACCAGCCTTTGAAGTAGTGCTGGGCGATGCGGCCCGGTTGGCTCACAACCTCGTCGTTGTGGTTGACGTAGGTGGTGCGGAAGTTGATGAGGATGTCCACGATGAACATGACGTCCACCACTAGGTCCACTACATTAAGCGGGTTACAGGTGTAGCCGCAGGTGCGCCGGCGCTCGTCCTCCTGCTCGTTGAGGAGGAAGGCAGCTGAGTAGGGCGTGAAGACAGCCGTGTAAATTACCAGTAGCAGGATGATCCAGTCCCACACTGCCTTAAAGGGGCTGTAGTGCAGGATGGTCCACTTGTGGATGCGAGGAGCCTGCAGCTTGTACTCGGGCAGCACATCCGCTCCCAGCGACAGAACCTGTAGGGCGGCGCCAGAGAGCCTCTTGTCAGATCATCAAAACAATGAGGAATACAAAAAGTCAAGAAACACCAGGAAAGCCATTATCAGGCTGATGATCGAGCATGGAAGTATGGTGTAATTCTTAGATTTACAAACAAAATGAACACAGACCCTAAGCATTAGCTTTAGCTTGTCATTCATGATACCTCTAGCTGATTAGAAGTGCACAAAATAAAATGTATAGAACATGTGCAGTGGCTGGTAACAGACAAGGGTAGTTTGACACCGACCTGTTTATTTTGTTAAAATGAATCCAGTCTAAGGAAACACCGGGCCTTGGATGGGATGCTAGTGCATACCAGGATATGTACGTATACACACACACACAAACACACACACACACTGCTTTAAAAGTAAAGATCCAATTGAACAACAGCTTGTTTTAATCTGGAACTGTAGGCTGATTTAAATATTCAGCAAGAAAAAACCCAACCAGTTCATCTACAGAAGCCTCAAAGGGTCAAACAGATTGCACAGTCAGCCCCAGTGCCTACAGATGAACCCAAGATGCTGTAGTGAGACACAAGGTGTTATGGATGCGTCCGGGGAAGCAGCACAGAAACCATGAAGTCAGGTAACACAGGGGTTTATTCAGAAAAGATACCAAAACGCAGGACACAACACAAGCATGAACGTCAATGACTGGACAGTGGTAAGACAGATTCGGAAGCACTAAATACACAGAACTGATTAACAACAACTAGACACAGCTGAGAACACTGGGATTCCACACGAGGTAACAAGGGGGCGTGGCACACGGGAGGATCGGACAAGCAGGCCATGACACAGGGAGTGATATCAGGTCCTGAGGGGACTAAGGCCAGGCCCTCACTGACAGCAGAGCCAAAGCAGCTCAGAGGACAGGTTCAGTGAGCACCACAGCCACGCAGCGCTGTGAAGGAGAGCTCGTTCAGGCACTTCCTAGGGTAGGCGAGGACGAAAATGGTGTGCAGATGCACAGTAAAACTCAAAAATGAGTGTGTGGAGGCAGAGGAAGCCAGGACACCACTACCAGGCTCATTTCTAAGAAACATGTCATCACCACAGGGGCCCAGACTCCAAATACGATCATAAACTGTGATAAATGTGAAACAACATCATTGTGGGTTTCATGGCTGCCTCCCTCACGCCAGTGCAACCAGAAACAACAAAGGCCACAAATCTCTCTGATTTTCCATTTGCGGAGCCACCCATTTCACACATCGATTTGTCAGTTTGTAGGACAGCAGACAGTCCAGAAAACACAGGGGGGGAGAGTCCAAAAGGGTGAAGGGCTGATGGAAGGGAGCGGAGAGCCTGACATTAAACACACAATAACCACTAAATTACAAGACTGTCATATAAAAGCTGACAACCATATAAACCATAACACGACCAAGAAAAATACGGTCCATTTGTGGTCTTACACAGCTCCCGTCAGGAGGGGAAAGCAGCCGCATCCCACTGTTACCCCATAACATACAGATTTACATACCAAAATATGCACTGCATTGTGGGAAGGAGCTCTTCCATACTGAGTCTGAGCAGTCAAACACTGAATTTGGGTTTCGCTGCTTAAGAGGTTTGTAGCCTAAACGGAGAGGTGTTTACTCACTGCTCAGTGGTAACAAATCACTAACAAACAGTCAATAGGTTAGACAAAGTAACTGCCCTAACCACGGACAGTAAGCAGAGAGTTGTCACTGTAGGCTAGGACTCTCTGGTACACCATGATGAAAACCTGCCCATATGATTAAGACATTACCACAATAAGAGGACAGACCCCACCCCAGGCGCTCCCAGGCTGAATGAAGCTGGGCTGCACTCTGCAGTGGTGCTGGACACTGACCGGGATTATGACCAGAGCCTCCATGGTAAGGTGTTCCAGGGCATCGTGCTCGCCTACACAGCAGCGTGGGCTGTCGCCGTGGCAGCCTGTCTCCTCCATCGCCATTCCCACAGAGTGTGGCCCCCCAGCTCGGGGGGGTTGTGGTGGCAGGTCTCTCACTGGGGACCACAGTCAGGCTCCTACATGCTCCCTGGATGCCCGCCAGCACACTCACGGCTTTTATACCGCCTGACACACCATATGACCTTGCCCCCTCCAATGGGTGAACTGCCCTGACTCCCTGACTTGGGGGACGTTCCCAGGTCACCTTTATTCAGGGAGAGATGGACAGTGACAGCGATGTCAGATTTAGGAGTGGGGAATGTACTCAAAGTCTCACATTTCAACTAAAACTCGAAGAAGGGAGGATTATAGATTTTGCCTTTTACATTTTAAATCACCCATTCCACTGTAAGAACAATAGAGTGTTCTGTGAGAATTGCCAGAATTGGACAGCAAAAATGCTGGCACCTTCATTATTTATATGTTGACTTCTGTCACAGGGACTCCCCTAAAAACACTTGACAGCCCTGGCGGGGTGGGGAAGGGGTAGTCAAGCTTAGGTGCAAAAGTAATGTTAAGCCTCACTTTATATTTCGGCTATCATCAAAACGAAACCAGCGGGTTTATAAAACGCACAATATGATTTCATATTCACAATCCACATGTTATTCTCATAGGTAATGGATTTACCAAAATATTCACAATACCAACTTGGTGCGTGGCTGCTGGGATGATGTTGGTTCCCATAGCAACCGTGTAGAGTGCAAGCAAGTCATTGGAGTTAGACTTCAGAAAAACAGATTGAGAGAGAGAGATGGAAGGAGATTATAATAAAAATATCCGAGCTGGTGAGAAAACATCTTCAGAGTGACCAGAAAAATTCTAGTGACAGCCGGTCTTTATATAACACACAATGCTACACATACCAAAAATTTCACTGTTTAAGCCATAATTGAAATACATCACCAAGGGTCGGGTGATGACCAAAAAAATAACATGTAACTGAAAAATATTGGAATAAATGATAGTGTCATCCAACATTCCCCACACCATACATAGACAAATACGTGGCACATACAGGCCACATGAATTTTTTAGCCAAAAGTATGAAAAAATGAAAGCATGAAAGCATGAAAAAATGATGTTAAAACTTCCAGATCAGGGTGGGGGGCATGAAATTATTGGTGTTTAGTCTCTGTGGAAAACGACTGGTCGGCAGTCCGGATTTAATTATAATTTAAATCATGTGATGGGTTGTCTGGTTCGTAAACTTTTTACACATCCTTACCACCTCTAGATGCTCTTGGCACAGCAATGTATTCCCCAGACCGTCCTGTCACCCCCTGCTCCCCATCTAATCCCTACACCTCCCACACCCCCCTCCTCTATCTCTAGCTCCCATACACTAGGCTTGGGCAGCATTTAATTTTTCAAACCATCATGCCATCCACTATGTGTGGTATATGGTATTTAGATGGAATTCATAAAAGTAACAGTATTTTGATATCTTAGTGTTCGGGGCAGGGTTCGCCCACAACAAATTTTGCCACCCAAAAATACCGTGATATACCAAAAATATTACTGTAATACCACCCACAAGCCTACCCTACACACTCTCCCCACTTCTCCAAAGAATCTTTATTAAAGCCCATAACTTTATCTGCCTTGTAATCAGGTTCACCAAATCTCTGCCTGTTTTTTCATGTGTCATCACTGACTAGGCTGCGTGATATGATGAAAATACCCCCGTGGTAAATTTTGCTTAGTTATCTATGATAAATTTTGCCGAGCTGGTGGGTTGGCAATGAATACACTACATTGACAAAAGTATTGGGACACCCCTCCAAAAATTTGAATTCAGGTGATCCAATCACCGGTTCCAAAACCATATATATTCTTCATACAGAAAAAGACTACAAGGCTGAACTGAAAGCCAATATCATAAATGTTTATTATGCTGCTTTGTGTCTAGCCTAAGGCCTGGTTCATACTTCCCGCTGATGTGGATGTGTAACGCCTGCACATCATAGTGCCAGGCTACCTGCGATGCTGAATGTTCATGCTTCTTGTGCCAATACGCCAGGCAACCGTGTTCTACCCCACCAGGCCTAGGGTAGCACTGTACAGTAAAATTTATGAAGTGTGCTATGGATGTTATATTTAAATGTTTTTTTTTTAACTAAAACTAGCCATGCATTATGTGCTTACAGTACATGAGGCTGGGTTATTCTCGTTAACAAAAACTTTTGTAGACTAAAATAATGGTAACGATAGAAAAAAAATCTAATGTCAAATATTGTGTTACTGTTTACTATTTAGCTAAAGTATTGGACTGTTCATCTTTGGGCCTCTTTCATGTAATGCACTTGAACCACAGAGTCCACTGAGACATTTTGTAGAAGTTAGAAAAAGTCCTACAACTTTCCATCTATCCCTAGAAATAAAATTACTAAAACTTAAGCTAAAATATATTGGAACTTGCGGAGTCCCGGAAGGGATATGGAGGGGGAAAAAAAAACGGTGGCTGAAAAAAAACGCACTTTTGTGAGATCTGGCAAATTTGGGATGCACTTTTGCGAGAATTGACAAAGGTGAGATTGACTTTTGCGAGATCTCGCAATACTTTTCCATTGCCATTAATAACTGTGCTGTGTCCCTTTAAAGTACAGATGATGGAATATATTTATGGACTAATAAGTATAAATCTAAGTCATACAGACATGTCCTGTGGAGTGTGCTTTAAGCATTAAACTATGGGGGACGATGCATACCATGTAACTTTCATATTACGTGTTTTATAGGTTATGCATTTATTTATTAATAATTCCACTGTGTCCATTCACCGCCAGTGACTTTAAGCAAGACAGTTGGGCTATTGAACGTGAAGCGCGCACACAAACAAATATATTAAAACATTGAAAGATACTACAGCTGGAAAACTGCTTACATAGCTAACTTTACCGTGATGTTGGTGTTAAGGTTTAAACTCGAATTCGCTTTCTGGAATATTTCAGTATAGATCCGCATTTCCATGCATACATCATCAAGCGAGACTACCGCAGGGAGATATACCTGAAAGTTAGCGTAGTAAAGTTGGTTTTATATTCGCTGGATATTCGGCTTTGCCTCCCATGTTTGAAATGACACCACCAAAAAAAATCACTAAAGTCACACTTTCTGTTTCAGGAGAATATACAGATTGTACTGCATATGACATGGTATAGCGACTGATATGTTCGTTTTTTATTGTAGTGGTGCGGCATATTCCTTGAAACAGATAAACCAGCGTTTGAAGGGCAGCCTTTTGCTAGGGACCGTCTATAAAGTGCATTCAGTAAGAACAGGGATTTTCTAACACAAAAACACACTTGGAAGAAGAACAAACAATTTGAGTCGCCTTTTTAAATTAAATCCTAAAAGAGATACAATAATTTCACATACGTAGTCTACCAATTTGTGAGACTTCAGAAGTTGTAGTAGTTGCCAGATTTGATGACTCACCTACTACAAGTGGAATTTCACAGAAATCTCTGTGTACAGTAATTCAACATGTCTTTTGCAAAATTACTGAAAGCCAAACGAATTTCTCTCATTTCAGAGGATGCAGTAGTTGTCAGATGTGATGACTCACTACAAGTGGAATTTCACAGAAATATCCAACGATAAGTATACAGTAATCCAATATGTTGTCACACCCTGCATCCCTTCCCCCTCGTTCTCTCTGTTGTGTGGCTCTAACGAGTCACACCTGTTACTTGTATAATCCTGCCTCTTGTTACAGCTCTTGTGTGGATTACCCCAGGTGCCTCTCGTCTGCTCCCTCGTCAATGGTGTATATAGTGCCTCACTGTCTTAAGCTCCCCAGTCCAGTCATTGATGTTGCTGCCTGTGTGTGCTCCCTGGTTTCCCCTGTGCCCTCGCTTGATCCTCCCTACCCTGTTTTGACTCCTCCTGGGTTCGGGTTTAAAACCTTAAGTCTGGCACTGTGGTGACGTTAGCTTTGTTCATTTTTCTGACTGTAATATCTTTCAACAAAAGCAAGCAACATTGGTTTTTCAGATTTCTTTACGGCAAAATTTAATATTTCAATGTTTGCGTGTGCACTTCATGATGAATAGCTTAGCTGTCTTGCTTACAGTCACTGGCAGTGAATGAACACAGTGAAAGTATTAATAAATATGTATAAAAACACATTATACATTGTGTGCATTGTCCCCCATAGTTTAATGCTTGAAGCACACTTTACAGGGCATGTCTGTATCACTTAGGTTTATACTTATTAGTCCATAAATAAATGTAATGTTTTGTACTTTAAATGGACACAGCACAGTTATTAATGGCAATGGATAAGTGTTGCGAGATCTCACAAAAATTCAATCTCACCTTTGCGAGATCTCGCAAAAGTACACTGATGTTTTTTCCTCCATGTCCCTTCCGGGGCTCTGCAAGGAAAAAACAGATGTACATCATTAACATAAAAACTAATAAAACAACACCAGAACTAAAACTAAACTAAATGTTGATTACAATATAGTGTAACATATAGTGAACCTTTACATGATGGAGGGGATGCCAGTCCACCATAGATTACATGCACACAATTTGCACTTAAAATGGTACCATTTCACCCAACTGTTTTTGCATTGAGGGATGCAAAAGGAGTGCTTGGAGAATTATGTGGGAACATATAAACTTCACAAGCAGAACTGGAGATGGGAACTGAACCCACAACACTACAGGTGCTCAGTGACCATTTACTCAGTGAGTAAATTACAAGATGAAACAAACGCTCAAATATTAAATCCAAAATGGCTGCCGGTTTCAATCTTCTATTTGGAGAAAGAATCAGCTGTACCATTTAACACAGCAGCTGAATCTATAGATAAAACCTCTATCATACCATTATTCAGAGGGTGTGGTTTAGATTGGAGAGAACGGCTAGGCCTCTACTCCCTGACTCCAATCCACCAGGGGGCACTGTGAGGGTACAGGGAGCACCACAGACATTGGAGCTGACATCACAGTGCAGTCATCACTGATACTGAGACAAGCCATGGCTCACTGAAACACACACACCTCTTGCTACATCTGCATGAAGTACTCTGTACACACACAACTCACCCTTTTGTACTTAGATTCATTCATATGTACTTGCATGCATTTGCTAATCACATATTATTCTCAGTTAATATGCTCAACGGGCTGCTTCAGTTCCTTTTTATTGAGACCGTAATGAAATGTTTGTGCTGACACTGACAGTGCCAGCCTTTTCATATAAGCATTTAAAAGCTTGGGATAATGTCACTCACACAGCCAGCACTTTAAATCGCAGCCCCACTATGCATGAGGCTTTTTGCAAACCAACTTCAAAAGGGAAGAATCCATTTCCAGAATGTATAAAAAAATTAAATTACAAACATACACAGCGAACCAAGGGGACCCTGCGGTTTCGCACGGTGCAGCCTTGGGGTTTCTCGGGGGGGGGATGCAGGTTTGGCAGGGAGCACACAACCAGAATACTCACAGTCTCAGGGCCCAGATTCGCTCTGAAGCTCATGGCGGGTGTCCGAGCGACCAGGCACTGACTTTGTAGAGCTGCCGTGCTCGCTGACAGCACTCGTGGGCTCCCCCCCCCCCCGCATCAGACACACAGTCTCTGCAGCGACCGCCCCACAAGACAACGCGGGTCTCGCTTTGCATAGTATAAATGCGGGGATGTGTCAGGTCATATGTGTAATGGACACGTGAGGTCTGACTTCACTCTGGGCCCGGCAGATCGAAGTCGGAACTGAGATGGGTCACAACCGAACTGGCCATCCCAGATGCACACAGGTGGGCCCCAGCCCTCAGTCCGAACTTCGCAACCCAGAAAGGTGCAGGCCTGGTTCCAAACCCCCCACACACGGGTTCTTGCTGGCACTGTCCGTCTGTCACATGGTACGATACACAAGCGGCAGGGCGGTCAATGCCGGACAATCAATACCACATGCTGTACAGTGACAAATCAAAACCCAATTAGCCAGAAAGCCAACATAAGCAGAAGCAACACACAGCCTGTATTCCTGCAGTCCCACTGAACATCATCAAGTGGGTGGGGGGAGGGGTCCTCACACCTCATATACAGGAGGATGACTTCCGGGAAACAAACTCCCAGCAACATTAACACTGACCTCAGGTCCAAGGCGCAGAACCAGACACCCTAGCAGACGAGTAACATACAACATTCACGCTTCATACATTTACAGCAAACTTTATTCAGAAGTTTTTCATTAAACTTTATGTACCATTTGTATAAGTATGTGTACATTAGAACAATCAACGTATTTTGCTCTCTTTTGAGACATGTGTATACATAGACAGGTGAGAGTGAAGCTTGGGTTCAAAGCGCAGGGTCAGCCATTTATCTGACTCCCTTGGAGCATTTTTGTGGTGGGGGGGTTAAGGGGCTTGCTCAAGGGCCTAAAGGCAATGCGACTATTCTGCTGAGTGCGGGATTCGAACTGGCAACCTTCCGCAAACAGGTATAGTTAGTGGTGGGCAAAATGACAATTTATTGCATGCGGATGGAATTATAGTATTTCGAACTTAATTCAATTACTGTTAATTAAGCACTAATTAACAGTAATTTACCTTCTACCGATTAAGAAAAGTGCACTTGCACACCATCTTGTTTAAGCACATTACACAGGACTGTGTAACGATCACCAGTTAAAAGGAAAGCAAATTCACACACAAAGATTTAACATTGATGTGGAGGAGTGGTGGCTCTGAGGCTAGGGATCTGTGCCAGGAATTGGAAGGTTGCTGGTTCGAATCCTGTGAATGCCAGGAGTGATCCTACTCCGTTGGGCCCTTGAGCAAGGCCCTTAACCTGTAATTGCTTCATCCTGGGTATGATGTTAATCTACATCCAGCCCTGCAAAGAGGTCCTCCAACTTACACGGATAATTTGGGGGTTGGTGGCAGGATTGGCACTCCAGCCACCAGAAAAAAATCACTGTTCCATTCAGACTTGTGTGGTGCTGAGGTATCACATGCCATATGGGTGCACTCAGGTTCTCATCCCTGAGGTGGTCGTGTGGCAACATGCTGTCACCAGTGTGTGCTCCTCTCTCTCACAGGAATGTAAAGTATGTCCATACTAAGTGCATTACATCAGTAAATCATTTTGGTATTTAATCACTGACCACCGGTCCTGGCCCTAAAGTACCGTTGCCTAAGTCAGTTCACATTGATTTACAACTTTGTTTCACCTGGTTGGTACTACAGATGCTGTTATGGAAAGTTAATTAACACCCTCCAGACGAATCAGATTCAAGAATTCAGTAATTCCATTGTACAAGTGTGTTTACTGCTGGAATAAACTTAATGAATAAGAAAAAAAATATTCAAGGGTTGGGGCACCCCCACACATTATAAATAAACCAATGTATACACAACAAACAGATGCCATTGTTAACAACATGAGTAATTCAAAGGAAAGAAATCAGTCTGGCAGGCCCAGTCTCATTTATATAAAGGTAAAACAATGTTAAGCCAAACCATCACCAGTTAAATGGAAAGCAAATTCAAACACCAGGAGGAAATGCAACAAACGGAAATCCAAACGTGCTAAACTGCATACAGGATACAGTTACAAAAACACCACCACCCCTTCATCGCTAATTAAAAGTGAAACCCCGTCAATGAAATTAGGCTTATAAAGCGGAAGAATAAATTTGCACATGAGATGACGTAACTAAATCTGCTTGTATTTCATACTCCACAGACATGTGTCTGATCTACACCACCTATCCAAAGCCTCACTTCCGAACCAACTGACCACAGGAGCTTTAACTATTGGCCTCTGTTTATACGTTGACTCACTCCACACACCTGATGCTAAATGGCTAAATGGCCTCTTTCACACTGGACATTACCAAGGTCCATGTTCCCCCTCACCACGACAGGGCAAATGACAGACAGAATATAAAATAAATATTCTTCATAACTAGCAAACAACCATCTCTCACAAACACAAATATGCTTTAAGGATTCTGGAAAGACTCCATCATTAACGCTGATGTATCTTTTTAAAGATACACAGAATGGTTACACTCAAATTTCACAGCTGGTAGGGGGAGAAGTATATGAGTAGCTGCAGCAAGCTGTTTGCTGCCTGGCAGAGCGTGACTTCAACAGCTGGAAGATTAAAAACTGATAAAGACACTACTGAAGGACAGAAGTCCCTGAGATGTGCCCACACTGAGCCAGCCACAGTGTCACTGTGCAGGGGTCGATTCTGGGTAGTGCACAAGCAAGAGAATCCAGCACTCAGATAACCTGACCCACTGCATGGGAATTTATACATTATGACAAATATCTTAAGGCTGACTGCTGCAGAATCAGGGTTGCCAACTTTGATCGGCTGGCTGGAGTGAGATTTTCAATTTGAGATAAGTCTGCACACACATGCACACATATTTAGTCTATTTACATGTATGTCACAGTTTTATTACCTTGTATATCAGGGGTGGGAAATCTTATCCGCTGGTGTGTGTGCGGGTTTTCGCTGCTACTCACTAATTATATTACTAATTAGAGGACTAATAGGCTGAAGGGTCCTCACACCTGTGTTTGAACAGCTGACCTAAAGGTTATCCCAAAAACCTGCATACACACCGACCCTTTGTGCATAAGATCCCCCACCCCCGCTGAAAATAGTCTGTAGGGTTTGAAAACTACCCCAATGCTTTTGATGTAGCTAATTTTAGGTTTATAATGGGATAATATAGATTTGCTGTGATATTTCTTGAGCGAGAGTCTAACACTGTGAGTGTCACGCCAGATGTGTCAGAGTTGTCCACCCTGCAGGATCAAGGGGATCAGTGCAGGAGGTGGGGGTTTGACACTGCTAATCATGTGCGCCTCAGCGCCGCCATCAGCCCAGCCAGAGAGACGCGATACCACGCCCATCTGACAGCAGGTGCCTCTCAGGCCTATTCAGAATCATAGTATTACTATGCTACTCATCAGAAATGAGTGCACTGAGGCCATGGCCTGTGAGGAAATGTGACAGCGTGTCAGAACAGTCAGGAGTCAGCTGGATGTCATGCCATATATGCAAGGTGGGGGGGGGGGGTGGTGTGCGACGCGAAACCACAAGAGCCGAAGGGCGGGCGGAAGCGAGGGACACATCAGCCACTGGGGGCAGCAGCTCTTCTCACACCCGGAGTGCAGCATGCTTGCAGAAGCCTCCCCCATGCAGATGCACGCACACGCTGAGCTCGCATACCACTAGATCAGTGTTTCCCAACCGGGTTGGGAACGCCACAGACAGTCCATATTTTTGCTTCCTCCCAGCTCCCTGCCAGACAGTCCACATTTCTGCTCCTACTGGGAGCTGGGGAGGAGCATAAACGAGGACTGTCTGCAGGTTCCCAAGGACCAGATTGGGAAACACTGCACTAGACAGCCGTGGAGGGGCTTCGGGGCTCTTCTGTGAATGCCTTGGCGCGTATCTGATTGACACAAGGCGTTTGTGACGCCTGAGCTCTGCCGCAAACCTTCAAGAATCAGCTCCTGCACCATCTGCACACACAGTCAGGATGAAGCTCAGGCTTTGTGAGTAAAATACGGCCATCTGTCAACCACAGAGGGGCGCTGTCAGTGAGGCCCCACCTGCGTGACCTTCTCTGTCACGTTCTGTGTGCGGTCCTTCAGCTTGCTGGGCGCCAAGATCTCGATCTCAGCAGGCGAAGGAGGCCGCAGTCTCTCGTGGGCAAAGCTGAGCGTCACCTGCGGGATCTTGTTGACGGCGCGGTACCTCATCAGGTCCGAGTCCGATGTGGAGTTCGGAAGGCTTGGTCTCAGGTCTGCGTGTGGGGGGTGGGGTGGGGGGGGGGCATGAGCAGAAGACCAGCCATAGCATCTCCAATCACTCCACTTTTTCCAGGGTTGTACTCAACTGCTATGCTCATTACCATTTTGAAAGTAAACCTGGACCACACGCACACACACACAGGCGGTATCAGACTCACTGCTGCCAGACAGGGAGGTGCTGCCCCGGTAGGACCAGTCAGCCCTCATGCCCTCGATGTCGTCCAGCGAGGAGGCACGACGGAGGCTCCGCACACTCTCACGGGAGCAGCTTCGGGGCAGGCCTGCTTCGTGGAAGGATCCGTTGGGGTCCAGGAGGCTCCGTGGGGACGGGCGGCTGGCGGGGGCCCCGCTGAGGTCCGGCTCGATGAGGGCCTCAGTCTCAGACTGGACACAGCTCTCTTTGGAGGGGATGCGGAACTCCTTTAGAGGGACGTCCTCACTGCCAGGCTGGGCAACGGGGGGGTTGGGGGGGCGAGAAGTCAGTCAACAAGGATGGGGGGGGGGGCTGCCATATGGGCTGCCATTACACAGACAGAGCAACAAGAGGCTTAAAGCAGACTGTCAAGATCATACCACAACATCAAAGAAATACCCTCCATGTTCCACCTGTTTGGGTTGATCTGATACTGCTGCTTTCTGTCTTGCAGATTCAGGTCTAGGCTGTTTATTCAATTCAATTCAATTCAATTCAATTCAATTTATTGTTCACAACAAAGTTGTCCCAAAGTGCTTTACAGGGTTGTGTTGTGATACTTACAACATAAGTAGAGGGAGATACAGAATGGGAAACAAGGAAGGAAAGAAACTGAACAAAGAAAGAAGAAAGTCAGAAGACAACGGAGGAGAGGAACCAAAAACTCCCGAATAGGGAGGAAAAAAACCTCTGGGGTTCAAGGTCAACTGGCCGCCCAACATACTAACATCACTGAAAACACATTAATTATCATTACTTTCCTTTAAGCTTCATCTAAGTTGTGGATAGAGATGCAAATTCATCTAGCACAGGATGGACCTGTGAGCCTGGAACCCATCCCAGGAAGCAGGGGACACCCTGTAGGGGACCTCCCAGACGGACGCCAGACCATCATAGGTACACGTCCCAGAGGGATGCCAGACCGCCATAGGGTACATAGGCACATGTCCTAGAGGGATGCTAGACCACCATAGGGTACATAAGTATACCTCCCGGACGGACGTCAGACCACCATAGGGTACATAGGTATATGTCCCAAAGGGATGCCAGACCACCATAGGGTACATAGGCACATGTCCTAGAGGGATGCTAGACCACCATAGGGTACATAAGTATACCTCCCGGACGGACGTCAGACCACCATAGGGTACATAGATATATGTCCCAAAGGGATGCCAGACCACCATAGGGCACATAGGTATATGTCCCAGAGGGATGCCAGACGCCATAGGGTACATACATACATGTCCTGGAGGGATGCTAGACCACCATAGGGTACATAGGTATATGTCCCAGAGGCTTCGGGTTTTGAACTTTATGTGAAACACAGACACGCTAGAGATGCAATTTAGGCTTAAATATACACCAAACCAACCACTTCTGTACTGAAGCATCAGAGAAGTGCTCACTGCTGTCTGGAACAGAGGGGCAAGTGGTATCATGCAGGTCCCAGCCATCCAGATCGCCTGTCCTATAGTGTCTGTTCCTGTCTGAACATTTTATCTTTCATGTTTTGTTATATGTCTACAGTAGTGGTTTACATCATGTCAAGAAAAGTGTTCGATGATATCATTCCCAGCTGGCAGCACAGGACCTCCTGTTTAACACAGTGTTTCCTAACCCGATCCTGAGAGACCCCCACATGGTCCATGTTTTTGCTCCCTCCCAGTTCCCAGAGCAAAAACATGGACTGTCTGGGGCTCCCCAAGGATCGGATTGAGAAATACGGCTTTAAAGGCTGATGGGCCCCCATGTGCATGCTGCTGGGGCTACATAGGTGTGGTCAGCTCACCTGCAGGTAGTCCACCACCACACCCTCAAACTGGTCCTTGGACTGGGAGGCTCGGCGCAGCGAGATGGCCCGCAGAGACGGCAGCCTCAGCCTCAGCCGATGCCTCTGACCTGGGGTTGCAGTGAGGGCAGGCGTGACGTCAGTGGCTGGGGACATGCACATGACTACATGCGCGTTACAAACATTGGCAGCATGCCTGCAGTATCTTGTGCATGTGCACAAAACACACATTGCTGTCTTTATCAGGACTCCCAGTATGCTCCTTTCAATGAAATTGTTACTGTATCTTAACATAATCCAAAACCCAAAAGCTTGGGAATTGACATCTGATTAACCCATAACATCTGGGTTAAAAAAACACCATTAAGTGATACCATGGAGATACAAGATCTTTCAGAGGTACCAACCGGTCCGGATCCAGCCCTGGGCTATGTGCTGCCTGAGCCCCCCCTTCCTCAGCGAAGTGTCAAGCAGCTCCTGGAAGTTGAGTATGAACATGATAACTGTTCCCTCCTCATTCTTCACCGGAACCACGTCCACCATGCAGGGTAGGCAGGTCCCTGTGGGAGGACAGCCAAACAGTCCTTAAAGCCGGCTATCTGCACATACACTGTAGGCTGGGCTGCGGGTACCCTAACAGAGGCAGGCCCCGTGCCCCTTCACAACAGAGCAGCTTTGCATTCAATCAATCAGATAAGGTCCTAACATGACAACATTCCTGATTTTTTAATAGACCAAATTTGACTAGCAAGCAACCGGACGGGCAGATTTTGAATCTCTGTGCCACAGTGTCTAGAGATATCCTTGCAATCTCCTTGCCACAGGCAAGAGTTGAACAAAATATGAACGCAATTTTGTGCATTTGATTCTATTCTCAGATCCTAAAAACCCTGTATGGTACACAGGCTGGCAGCTAAAGAACAGTAACCGTGATTTGTGGAAATGAGTCTCACAGTAGATATTGGATTAAACTAAAGTTTCCCTGTATGTGGGGTCCCGATGGTCCAAAATGAGCATGGACTACCATTCATGGTATACTGAGCCACCCTCCCCACACCGACAGGTGGGAACCTGACCCAGGACCTGAAAAAGGTCATTACGTACCATGCTGTCCCTCGCTTATGGTGTTCCATATTCAGAAGCTTTACAATCACCCATCCATTATGGCCCCAAGCCCCAAAACCAGCTGCTTTTAGTTTTGTTTGAAGAAGCCTTGTAAGCAGTAATAAAAGGCTGTCCTTTAAGGGCTATAAAGTCCAGATGGGTGAATTAGTATATCTGACAGGCAGAGCTGGAGACCTGCTGCAGCCTGTTATCCCACCTAGAGTGACGACCCCCCCCCTCCCGTAACCGCGCATGGTGAGCAAACGCGCATCCGTTGAGGTGTGGAGATGCCTAAAATACAAGCAGGCTGGAAAACCTGGAACCTGGCAGAACGTTTAACTACTTCTGACTCTTAAAGCTGGCAGGGGAAACAGGGCTGAAGACCCATGACAGGTGTGATTAACCTGCTTGGCCAGGCAGAGACACTTTACCCTGCTTTCCACTTAAAAGGCTTTACATTGGGTGGGGTGGGGGGTCTTCAGAGGAATATTAAAAGGTCAAACGGCATGGCCAAGGGAGGCTGACCCCTAAGACACCCTCCTTTCAGTCAGAGATTAGAGGAAGGCACACTTTCCTCAACTCCTGGCTCTACTCTATCATGAAAAAGGCCAAAAATAGCTCAATCCATCAGGGGGGAGAAGGTTGTGTGCCAGGCATGGCTTTCCACTGACTTCGACAGCTGCCTTTCAGTATTCGATGTAGCTGCTTATTTGTGAGTCTGCATCTTCATCCACGCCCCACCCCCAGTCGGCACTTGGACGTAACAAGAGGCAGCTTGTGGCAGCTTTTCATTCTGCAGGAGAACGTGAACAGGTCATCATGGCCAAACGACAGGACATCCTCTGTTCGGCACACATCACCATCACGGAGGTGGGGGTCAGTACTTCAGTACCTTTCTGGTGCACAGATGCCCTGATGCACTAATGTAACAGCCTCTCCGACCAGCTAGGTCCCTTATGAATATGCCAGTTCATGGTGGAGCCGAAGCTGATGATGAACACAGAGATAGCTGACAAACCTTGGTGTTGCCTCCACAAACATCTGGCCTGTGGATGCTTTGGGTGTTATGCTTGGGGGGGGGGGGGGGGGGGCCCACAGGCGGTCTTTTTTTTTTTTTCTCCTTGTTTGGCGTGAACTGATGTTTTTGTGTTTTTCTTTTG
>JABJVO010000045.1:7741797-7758785 GCA_026770805.1 Boulengeromyrus knoepffleri
GTGGATGGACAGAGGAGGCACTGTGCCCATAGACTGGCTGGCCTTCTCTGGTGCAGTTAGAGCTGGGGGGTATGACTGTGCTTCAGCCATCCATGTATGTTTCAAGTTTTAAGCTCTGGGGTTCAGGTGCCTCCCCGTGTTGTTGTGTGGTTTCTTCTAATTTCTCTGTTGTCCACCCTCAGTCCAAAAATATGCTGAGGTTAATTAGTTGTCAAATTCCCCAAAGGCATGAATGGTGTGTGTTCCCTGTGATGGACTCGCGCCCCACCCACTCTGGGTTATTCCCATACAATTTTAACAATCCACCAGGTCCTAAATCCAGACCCAAGGCCATAAGTATGAATTAATGTCACTGTGACGTCCATCTTACCTGTGGTCAGTCTGTCTGCATATAGACGCAACAACTTGTTTCAATTAATTTGCACAAAGGTGCATATCTTTATATTGACCAAAAGGCCAAAGACCCATATTAAAAACACAAGCAGGCACCACACAGCCAGGCCAACAAAAAAAAAGAGAGACATTAATGGACCAAAAATATTCAATTTCTACAAAAACAATTCGATGATTGAGACTGAGCTGATTGATGCCTCAGCCTAAAAATAAAAGTGATGACTGAATCAGCAACAGCTGCTTCTCTTTCATGCCTAAATGCTAATTCAAAGCGAGAAACTTTAAATTGTCACTCAAAAATGTGTATCGTTATCTCTGCTTGGAACCAAGCTGTAGGGTGTGCTCAATAAGTGGTAAGCTGTTTAGCAAAGCCAAGCTGCAGTGAATTGCCAGCAGCAAATATTTGCAAAGCAAAACATGTCAAAAATCTCTTTGCTTGGATGTCCGGGCTCCCATACATTACTGATATGGACACTTCCTCGTGTGAGTTGAAGGGCCCTTTGAAGATGAGTGAAAATATCATGGATAGGACTACATGAGTGAGGCAGAAGCATTCCAGACTTAGTAGACCAATGGCACTTTTCCACTGGTATACATGAACTAAGACACACCTGACCCGAACCATGGAGAGATACTAGTTACAGTGCAGTTCCAGCTTCCTTCAGATGTCCAATGCAGAATGGTCAGCTCGGCAAAGGTGCTGCTGCCAGTACATCACGACGCGTAATACTACAGTACTACCGGTAATAATGAATAATATATAGAACAGCGATTCTCAACCCAAGGGTTGCGACCCAAATTTGCCAAATCTGAAAGGGTCACAAGGCAGAGTTGGAAATGTAAGCATTTTAAAAACACCAAGCTCCAATGTTGATCCACAATCAAATTTTCCAGCCCAATCGTAGAATGAACCTATATAAACGAGTCTTAGGTCTTGTTACGACTGCCTGGCTCAACGGCAGAGCAACATAAAAGGAAACCACACGCAATCAAATAATCAAAGTATTTATTTAAAGAAGGAATAATAACTATATGCAAAGTCAGTAATATGTAAGTAAAGCAAAAGTGGTACAAAGTATGTCTATAGATGCCCAAAAACATAACCAAAAACAAAACACCAGAGGAGAAAGGGAGCCCCCCCCAGAGTAGCACGCAGGTCTCTTCATACCCCTCCCAATTAACGCTTCACACGGAACACCTGCAACTGATCACCTACTCAAAAAAACATGGACAAGTAGGTGAAGTAAGTAAACACAGGTAGGGTGGGCGGGGCTGACAGACCGGCAGGGCCGTCACAGGTCTGCAAATGCTTAGCGCAAAACTAGTTAACACTTAACCAATACAAGAAGCCAAGCCACAAATGCTTCATTTAAAATTCACTGGCACATCCAATCAGATTAGTGCAATAGGCATCGATTAGCGTAAACTGCAGAGTGGACTGCGTGCTAGATCATGGTGTTAATTTAAACCTATATTTGATATAGGGTCGCGACTGAGCTGGTATGGTAAAAATTGGGTCATGCTGCAAAAAAGGTTGAGAGCCACTGATATAGTATATGCCCTTTTCCCCTTGAGATAATCAATGCATATTGACACAAATCACCAGTTCGTTCTTATCTCTGTGCATTTCAACCAATGAGATGGTGGTGACACAACCAGTCCAGTTTAATCACGCTTTTGGCCCTGGTAGTAAGCAGGGCCATGTCAGTGTATGTATGACTTGGATAATTTACAATGGAAAACGGCCTCCGCACGATACGACTCGGGAATGCATCAGTTCTTAGTGGCAGCGGAAAAGTACCACGAAAAATAATGGTAACACGTGGGTTGTCAGTGCCAGAGACCAAGAGTGGAGAAGTGATCATTACATAGAGCAGGACATTAAAAACATGACATCCTCATGACATCATACCAGCACCATAATAGCAGCACTGCCTGCATGTCAAGCACCAAGACGAGTGGGTGTTGGTCTTGTGCTGGATTCCTACCTTCCTTGGCATAGCAGAGGATCTCCACCTTGCGCTCCTCAGACCCAAGCAACGCCTGCCCCAACTGGGTCAAGGCACTCTTCATGGTGCCTGGACCCACTAGGAACTGACAGGTGCCGGGCTGCTGCATTATCTCCGCCCGCGAGAAGCCAAACATCTGGCAGAAGCCATCATTGCAGTAGATGATGCTGCAGTTCTTCATTTGCGCATTGGCGATCAGGAACTTGCGGTCTGAGGACACAGTGTAGAAGTTCTAAGCAAGAGAAATCAATGTTAAGGAAAAGCAACCATAGCTCTGCTAGACAAAATGGAAAAGCCAGAGTGCGCATTCTATACCTGATCTCCTCATTGTGCTTATCATCTACGTCAGTGTGTCCCAACCTGGTCCTCAGGGACCCGCAGTCGGTCCATGTTTTTACTCCCTCCCACCTCTCTGCCAGACAGTTATGCGTTTTTTCTCCCTGTCAGTTCCCTTGGGTCCCCGAGGACCGGATTGGGAAACATTGATTTACATTATTGATGTTTTTACATGACAATGACAATTTTAAAGCCACTGGCATTGGACGTACTTGTGCCATGGCATCTGAGGTTTCTCAGGAAACTGACTCTTAGGAGACATTTACCATTCAGTGCAAATCAGCAGTGCATAAATATATCCCATTGTTGCCAAGCATGCGGAAGTCATAGTAAGGTTCCCTTGGCTTTAGAAGAGATGATACCAGTGACGTGCCATTAAAATACGGCACAACCTACAGTAAATAAACAGGAAGGAGCCAAACAGTAGGTGGATATGGAAACAGAGAAAGTCAATGTAGTCACACTCACACACACACACACAATTAAAACACATCACAGTCTGCAAAGTTGGCTGGTTGGCCTAATTAATAAACTTTTATACAATACCCACTTCACTGTATAAACTTGGAAGCTATGTTATACAATACACCTTCTCACAAGTGGCTAGCTGGATGACATGAGTAAAAGAAACCAAATCGTTTACTGTAGGCAGGCACAAAAATCCCCAAAAGATGCACCCTGCTAATAGGAACACTGCTCCACTGAGTGCAGGTTCGCCGGCATTATACAATATGTAATTAAACCGCACAATTAGGCTGTTGCTAAGCAGCAATGGCATGTTTCCTTCTCAGTGGAGACAAAGATACCGCCATGTATCTGGGTGGGCCTAGGAGTGGAGTGCTAGAGAAATGAATCATCCGCATGCCAATAGCTAACCACAGTGGATAGAGCCTACATGTAGGCAAGCATGAAAAACTTGTCACATGACCTTGACACCTCTGAAAGGGTCCATCAAACATCTCAGACAGGCAGGCAGCTTTTTACCAGAAGGATGGAAGGACTGGTAGTCAGCGGTGTAAAACCTCATGAGCACAGGCAAATATAGCTGCAGGTGCTACCCCTACCCGGAACCGCTGAGAGCAGAACTAGGCTGTTTATCACAGTGTTTTTCAAACCAGTCCTCGGGGACCCCCAGATGTTCCAAATTTTTGCTATCACCCAATTCCCTGAGAGTTGGGAGGGAGCGAAAATGTGGACCATCTGGGGGTCCCTGAGGACTGGTTCGAGAAACACTGGTTTTCGCATCCAGCTTAGCTTCCCAACGTTATCACACCTTGATAGCCAGCTCCTTAGCAGCAGTTCAGCTCCTCAAGACGAATGGCCTGCCCCACTACCCCAGCAGATCCCGCAACAAGCCAACAGATCCCTATCACAAATCTCATACTAATACACACATTCAAAACTACATGCCAAGGTGATTAGAAAACGAAAACTAATGATCAAAAGCAAGGTCAAGACTACAAATAAAATTGCTTAACGCATGAGCTATAGACTGTCATTAAAAACGACTGTAATTAGTGAAGTAGCAGTTCTGCATGATTTCATGGTGAAGACATCCATTGTTGACGCAAATGTTATGCAGCTACCAAACTGAGTTGATCCCGTGCGTGTACATTAGCCTAATTTGGCGAATGACACCGATGCCTCATTGGCACAGCGAAGCACTGACTTGTGCTATCTGACTCATGGACAAGGGCGTCTCTGCAATCCCATCACGCAAACTTTTAGCAGATAACAAAGACGACCTGGTTTCTATCACACTGACAATGCTGCACATTAGGGAACAGGAGTGCAAGAGGACATTATATATGGGACAGAAGTTACGTTTCCATTTAAGAAGTTGATCTGTGCTTGATTTAGAGGGGAAAAACAGTTTGAATATACACTCCTGGGCAAAAAATGGGCCAAACCCAAAACTGCTTAGTCAGAATTCAGATTTGAACCCTACAGAGAATATCACGTCTCACATAAAACACAAACTAACCTGGAAATGTTTTTCAGCTACTCAACTGTTTGAAGCTATTAACATTGAGTGGATCAACACTGACTCCTCTTTCTGTAAAAAGCTGTCTGCAAGTTTACCTACAAGACTTAAGCAAAATCAAAGGGAAAACCTAATCTCCCACATCCAGTTATGATACAGAGACAAGCATTGCTGTTTGATCCTGTGTGGATTCTTTAAATGCAGGGTATTTAAATATATCAGAGCTCAGGACTAATGTGCAATCACAGAGTACACTCCTGAGCAAAAAAAATAAATGAATTTTTAAAAAATCGCTTAACAGGTCACGCACGTTTGAGTGAAACATATTAATGCTACCCTCACGCCCGCCACAGTTAACCCGAAAAAGAAGGCGTGGCCGTGCAAAAAGTAGCCTATAATATAATTAATTCATTAAGCAAGATAAAGTAATTAGTTACCTGTTTAGATAGATTACATGCTATAATTCACTTTGATTAGTCATACACAACCACAAACAACATGCAACAATTTCTTTTTCTTTTTTTATTCCCTCCACCACCACCCCTCTGCGGATGACCGCTTTATTGCTATTTTCTTATTTATTTATTTATTTGTTTGATTTTTTAATATATTTACTTCCTCAAGAGGAGGAGAGGGAGAGGGGGGGGGGGGGAAGAAGAAGGGAGATTTACACATTGTTTGGATACATTTATTTTCTTACTTTACAAATGACTGTTTTGTTAAATGTGCTTAGATGTGTTTAGTACAGTATATGCTATTCTTGTTTTATCCGGTTAATTTTGTGTTTAAATGCTAAAACAACATATTTAGGTGTAATTTTTTGTGGCCGGGAAACAATTAATTGGTTTTCCATTATTTCTTATGGGGAAAATTCGATCAAAACTCGAACTTTTTAGGATTCGATCCGGAGTTCTGAACGGATTAAATTCGAATTCTGATGTACCACTGTAATGTAAATCTGTCGTCAGAGTAATTTTAAAAATTAGAGAAAAATGACATGTTACTGTTATGAGTTCGCCAGAATGACCCATAATGTCTTTAAGAACGGATCCATATATTTCGGCTTTCCCCCCCTCTTCATTCAGGACATTTCTGTAAAGAAGCAAATATGCTTAACCAGTAGATTCTCGTCTCTGTCACATCGCCATAGTTATGTCACCGCAAGTTTTCAAGGTTGATTCAGCGTGCTGGGTCCTCACAGAAAAACCAAACGCCCTTTTACCACGGCCGGCTATAGGAGTGGGAAGGGGTGAGCAACGTCCACCCAAATTTCTGCTCTGTCTGTACCATGGGAATCTGCCAATTTCGTTTATTTCATTCTTCCCATCAGATATTCTTCTGCGGAGCATTTGTAGTCTCCTGAAAAAGTGGAGGAGGAATGTTGCCTTATTCTTGTTAAAGCTCCTTTTTGCTGTAGTTTGCTGTAATGTGTTGAATAATTATCTTTGCTAGTAGTATTTTAATTAACTCCTAGATAATAAGCTAGCTAGCTATCATTACTGTTGGTTAGGAAGCTCACTAGAACAGAATAGTGCAACCCCCGTATCCGCTGATTTGGTAACCGCAGTCTCAATGTAGTTTATAACTTAAACTTATTCATAGGTATGTAACTACACGGAAAACAAGTCATTTATAGTGTTCGCTACTATCGTAGTTCCGTAGGGCTTGGATCGCTGTATTTGACATGACAGTTTGATAACCTCGATATCAGCGCAGGGTTGCCAACTGTGGTCAGCTGGCTGGAGTGAGATTTTCCATTCGAAACAAGTCCACACACATGCACAAGCATACATTTATGTAACAGTTTTATTTCCTTAACAAATAAAAATAATAATAAATAATAGTCTGTAGAGTTTGCAAACTACCCCAAAGCTTTTGACGCAGCTAATTTTAGGTTCATAGTGGAATAATATAGATTTGCCATAAGACTTGCATGAGATCCTGAAAGAGAGAGTGCGAGTTGGCAACCCTGTCAGCGCTCTGTATAAATAAAGTTACCTGTTTACATAGATTACATGCTATAATTCACTTTGATTAGTCATACACAACCACAAACAACATGCAACAATTTCTGGTTACCAAAGCAAAGCTTGCTACCAGCAGTTCAGTTACAGCTGCTCTTAGCCTGAATAACCAAGCTTCAGGATCGGTGCCTTCGAACCAAGTGGGCAGCTACTGTGGGTAGTTCAGGCAGTAATGTTACACCTTCCCTGCCCACTTCGCACCAACTCGGTGCAGGTCGCTTCCACCTTGTTTGCAATGTCAGTTTGTTTATGGTTTGGTAATTATCTTTTAATGCTTTTTTTTCTTTAAGGAGCATCCTTACACTATATTACTGTTCAGGTTAAATGTTCTGGTCTTATGTTGTTATATTCCACTTCATGAGTTTGAGTGTTTCAGATTTGCTTTTAATATGCCAGTAAATAAACTTAACATAAACACAAGCTTATGTTTGGTTAGCAGACACTTATATCCAAAGCACCTTATAGAAATCATACAATAATAATAATAATAAATTTGTCTTTCCTGATTAGAGAGATGACCAGGAGAGCAAAATGTCCACCGATTTCTCCAGTGTTACTGCACTGTTACTGTTAGCTGTTACTGCACTACATACAGTAGTCCATTGTGTGTAATGGTGCTCACACACAATTTCTAATTGCCCCCCTAACCTGAGCAGTCTAGATCCAGGCCTGCCTGTTACTAATTTTAGCCCAACACCTCCATGGTCAGTCTGGCTACTCCTAGTGAGACCAGATAAGGGGAATATGATGCGATCGCACAATAAATGGCAGCAAAATTACTTGAAAGAGGTAGATAAAGTGCATGGGTGGGGCTTGACATCTGGTGTCTAGCAAAGATGGCAAAAGGTATGAGGTGATGGTCAAAATTACATCAGACTTGTTTAGAGGGAATCTTGTAAGTCACAGGTGCTGATCAAGACTCCATGATGCAGCAGACATACAAAAATAAACACTACAGCATAAGCTTCCCTGAATGCCCTTAGTGTTGCACTTTATCTGCAGATTAGAATAACTGTCTTATTCAGTTCTTACTTTTTTAAAGATGTGTAGAGGTAGGTAAGGAGCATGTGCTGGCAGTGCGTTGCTGCACCCACCACATGACAAACCACCTCAGGGATGAAAACCTGAGTGCAGCCGTGTGGCAGGTGATACCTCAGCACCACACTAGTCTGAATGGAGAAGGTGTTTTTTTTCTGGAGGCTGGAGTGCCAATCCTGTCACCAAACCCCAAAATTCCCTGTAAGTTGGACGACCTGCTTGCAGGGTTGGATGTAGATTAATGTCAAATCCAGGACAAAGCAATTACAGATTAAGGGCCTTGCTCAAGGGCCCAGCAGAGTAGGATCACTCTTGGCATTCACAGGATTCAAACCAGTGCTCTTCCAATGGCTGGCACAGATTCCTAGCCTCAGACCGTATGTTTGTACTGTGCTATTTGCCTCACTTGTATGTCGTTTTCAACAAAAGTTATGTACTGCTTCGTGATCACCGTGTTTCACTCGGAGGATTATTACTGTCGCAGTGTGCTTACGCTGCATTGCATGTAGCAGGTTTGATTCGATGGCGCAATGGAGAAAGACAGGGAAAATAGCGAGGAAAGTCAGAGAAAAAGATGAAAAATGTCTAAAGTTTGGGACCATTTCAAACAAAAGAAAAGTGAAAATACTGTACAGTGTGTCCATTGTAAAACTGAATTAGCTTACCACAATAGCACAAAGTCAATGATTCAACATCTCAACAGAAAGCACCCAGTCTATGCATCCAGTCCACAGAGCGGAACCAATATAACGTAAGCGCCAGCGTTTCACTCACATCTGCGGCTAAAAATAGACCTGCGATAGAAACGTATTTATGGGCATATGTGTGAATAAAAAAGTATAACAAGATTCAGCCCAACCAGCCCCTATTTTTCCTCAACAAAACACTGATAATACAACAGCAGTGAAAATAATGCTGTTGTAGTTTAACTAACATGGAGCTGGAGCCTGTCTATACACTAAGAGAAAAGAGATGGTGAACTCAACAGCAGTGCTTGCAATCGATACTAAACCTTTTCTGGTAAAGAGCTGGCGAGAGTCCTTAATCAAACCAGCTGTTCAACAAGCTGAAAGGTGAAGAAAAGCGATGTTTTCAGCTGCTCATATCCACCGCCGTTTGTCTTCCACAGCAGCAAGGCTACAGTAAAGCTATACAAGTTAAAATAGAAGCTGTTTGTATGCAGATAAACTGTTAGCTTAGTTTGACACAATATTTAAATTTGGCAACTTGCAGCAGGCTGACAGCAACCGTCACACTTTGTCATAGTGATACCTGCAGTATGTCTAAAGGGGAGCATGCCTTGGGCCAGTAAAACTCTGATACACTGAATTATTACAATTTCCTCTCTTTTTCAGTAAATCACAGTGTCTTATGGACAGCTTTGTTTGGGAAGCTGCACCGTGTTCAGTTCAGCAACCCGCTGGGTCGACAGACAGCATTTTGAACATGATTGTCACAGACATGTGCCGTCTGTCTATGGTGGAAAACAAATGCAGCATGATATCCAACCCTGGCAAAGCTAGCAAAGTGCTTTCTGTGTGTTCCGGCAACATTTACAACATCAGATCATCTATTTTCTGCAGCAGGAAACATTGCGTCAAAGCGGAGGGCAAGCCTCAGTTCTGAGCATGTTGATATGCTCACTTTTCTTCATTGCAACCGCCACATGCTCCTGTAAAGGCTTGCACACACACACTCATTCTTTAACACACTTAAACACACACACTCACTCACTCACATTCACTTACACACACATGAACATGCACACACCATTCCTACCTCATCCAGGAGATACAATCCTGTCAGAACTTTTTTTATGCCTCCTATTAATGTACAAGAATACAGAGAGTAAAGGCCATTTTAATTTATGCCTTAGTTTAAGATATATGTATACCATTTTCAGTCATTTTATTTGACATTATTTGAATTATTTTTGCATTTAAGAAAGTGTTTCTTTTAAAAAACAAAACCAAACAAATATGTACATAAATGCACTAAAAGGGTTTAGTTCTTTTGTCAGTTGTTGTAAGTTCGATCATTAAAAATGTTCCTAAAAAGGAAACCCATAAGTTCATTCATTTTTAGAGACCTGTCTATTTTTTCTTTTTTGAATAGTTTCTGTTGCTCTTTAGTAAGACAGAAGTATTTCTTATCTGATTACTCGATTAATTGATGGAACAATCGATAAAATACTCGATTACTAAAATAATCGATAGCTGCTGCCCTAATCGATACATTATAGCCAAACCAAAGTTGCATTTATAAGGTGCAAATGTAACATTAAATGCTGCTGCTGATCTCAATCTATTTCTATGCTGTTCTGTATAGTTTTCTGGGCAAAACCACAGAAATACCAAAGCACACTAATTTCATCAACTGCTCATTTAACCAATAATATCCCACACACTCTGAGCTTCTGCTATTTACATAGGGTGAAGTCAGCAAAAGTGGGACATCAGCTAAAATGGAACAAATAAGGTTTCGCGGCTTCTGCTCTTTAAATAATGAATTCCAAGACAAAAAAAAAAAAAAACACGCTTGGAATGTTCCTACAATGATATTATATTTACATATCAGCAAGTGATTGGTCAACTTTGAATTTTGTGGGTATGGTTGTATCTGAACTGCAAGATGATCTGAAGACACACATGGTGATTCCCTATACAAACTGCTTGGGTTTAAATGTAATGGGGTGCGACACCAATACAATCTGATCAACAATATACCATTCCATTTTCAAATGTTGTCTAATAATAACTAAATTTTAATCCATTACTCTTCAGATTTATTTTTTCTTAGAACTGTATTTTTGTAACTATCCCATTTTACCTGGCCACGGTAGATAAACTGGGACAGTAGCATTCAGCAAAATAGGGACACCATTTAAAACGAATAAAACTAATTTGTCAAGGTGTCACATGTATGAGAAGCTGTGTAATGATGCAGAATTTGTCATTTTTTCCAGAAAATGGTACAGGTTTGTAGGCAGAAGACAGGGAGAGGACATGCATAGGGCTAAGCGAAGTGGAAGACAAAGGTACAACCAATGGAGTGATGAAAGAATGAAAGGTACAATAAATGAATATAGGGAAAGAGTTGGAGCAGGCCAGGAACCAACGCTTTGGTGAGGGTGTGGTGTGTTCCAATGTCCAGCCTTCAAAAACGAGTGAAGAGTGGACTTTTGTTATGCCTTTGGTAGGAAGCCATTTCAATCCAAATAATTTAAGAGAGAATTAACTGTGATGTTGAAGCTACTGTCACAGAGAGGTGTCCCACTGACTGAACAGGCCAACAACAAACACAGAGTAGAGTTCATAGCTACTTATGTTGGTTTTAAGGTGCATAGCCTACAAGTACACACATCCACAGACACACACTTTTAAATTTCACTAATGCTTTGGCTGCTTTTTATATTAAAAATTTGTTAAGATTTTTGGTTTATGGCTTGAGGAAATAATAATAAACATTGCTAAATTATTACTGGAGTATAAACCAGGCCAAATAATTAAAATGGCATGTCCCACTTTACCAACCATACTGTCCCTATTTACCTGAAAGAGCCTCTTGAGAAAGAAACTTGTACTCATCTTGTTGGAATGTCTGAATCTTTTTATTAAAACCTATATTGGCTCTATTAACAGTGGTTAAGGACAGCAGAGACCGGTTCAATCTAATTAAACAGCACTACTGTATGTGGATATATGTTTTTAGGTACACTTTTAACATTTATCAAAAAGTGTCCCATTTTCGCTGACTTCATAATATTATAACGAAAGTTTAATGATAAGCAGTGTATTAATTATTTAAAAGAAATTTTCGTGTTGCTGAATATTCATAAGTCAACAGGTGAGCCAGCGCATTTGATGGGGGCGGGAACATTGGTGTTTAAAAATAACCATTAATTTTTAGAAATCACAAAATATGACTAATATTACAACTCCACGAATCCCAGTGCATCTGTACTTCCAAGAATTGCAAAACAAGCCGGTTACGCCATCTCCCTCAGATGGACCGGAGCAGTAACTTCGCACAGTCTTTACCAGTTTGCTTTATAAATTAAATGAGGAATAAAATCACGTTTACTTACTTTGCCCTTCGAATTTGCGTATAATGGTGTCCAGGTAGGTGTTCTGGAGCGCTACATGACCCCGTCTCACTGGCATCTTGGAGCAAAAGAAATATTTCGCCTATCCCGCGCATCAAACTGCACACTATTCCTTGCTTATTTAAACAAAAGAATTCGAATAAACAAAAATTAAATGCATATTACGACACCAATAACCATTACACACGTGCCGGCCGGTGGGGCAACGTCCTCACTCTAGACGGAGGCAGATGTGAGTAAATGCGGCTGGGCGTCCAAGAGCGGAGACTGGAGCCGGTGCACGGACAAGACAACTTGGAGACTTTGAAACAAAATGCGGAAATCAAACACGTGCGTGTCTGGGTGCAGATGCAGGAAACGCTGTTAGATGCGGAGAAGAAACGGCGCCCTCAAAAACAAACAAAAAACACTGATTAAAAAATTAAAAAGTCAAGGGGAGACTTGGAGCGTGGGTAGATCATCAAGGAGGAAGCGGTGACGATCAGAACCTCCGCCTCTCCTCTCCAGTTTGCCGCGGGGGCCACAGGGGGAAGCCGCTAGCTGACACCGGTGACAGAAAGCAGAGAGTCGCCTCGGGAACGTCGCGCCCCAGAACGCGCCTCTAGAAATAGACCCTCGTCGCAGCTCAGGCTCCTATTTTTTCGTCTTTTTTCGGTTGGCTTGTGTCTACGACTGTTGCTGTATGATTTCTATTTTAACTGCGCATAATTTCTTCCGCCTCTCTTACGGTAGTAAAATTTTAAGTAAATCACTTAATTAAATGATACAAGCATTCTTGAGTTATGGAAATAAGTCATGACAATTTCGCCCTCAGCTCCACCTACTGGCGCTTGTAAACCTGCCAAGTAATCATAGTCTTAAGTATTTGTTTTTAATTTTCCCACAAACTGCAATGTCTGAAACAGTTCTTGCTGTTTCCTTTCTTCGCGGCTGTTTGGTTACTTTATACGTTTTATTATTTCATATGGTAAGCAGTTAAAGTTTAAAACCTGCATGGAAGTGAACGGTCCCTTTTATATTCGTCTGCTGAAAAAAAGCAAATGAGAAGGAGTGCATGATAAGCACATGGAACACAAGGTACAACTTGAGAGTTTGAAAACGTAGATAAGGCATTTTTGAAAATGAGAACGGCCGGGCCTTCAGCACCTTGCAATGTTGTTTTGACAACTTCACTTTCAAGCTGGATGGCCTCTTGACATCTTTGCCCTTAGCTGGCTGCATGTTTAGAGTGCGGGTGTGCGGGCAGCTCCTCTGCAGAACCCGTCCTTCACCCTTCACTCTTCATCCCTGCACCTTCTTTGGGCTGCTGCAGGCAGAGCCTGGCAGACTGAGGCTACAGGGAAGAAGGTGAGATGTGCAGTGCTGTCCTCACCCCCCCCCCCACCATTCCGGCTTGGCTTTGGCGTCCACATCTCCAGCTGTCTGCCGGGCCAGAATGATGGAGCCCATCGATGCACACATGTGGACACACTCATCATACCTCACTGTGGACGAAGGCCATGCTATGGGGAAGTAGCAATGACAGTGGCAGATAATGCCAGTCCATACCAGCCCACCTGGAAGGAGGTTATGCAAACCACAGCTGAACTGAGCTGAAACTAGTTGTTTAACCATCCAAGACAGACAGAGTTTAAGGTCCAGGGAAGTTTTCATGTGTTTTGAAATTTTGTCACTTTTATTAATAATAAGCTCTATATCCAAAATTCATTTCCTTACAACAGTGTCATAATTATCTGTTGGCTTCAGAGCACATGGAAAAAGTATAGCAATATACATTTTATATAGTCATATTAATTCATTATAGTACAATAACAATATACTTGGAAGCTTTGAATATCACAGTTATTTCCACTCCTAGTATAATACCTTTGTTGTGATAATAAAGTGTGTGGATTTCAAATGCGATGAGATGCAAACATATTTTAACCTGCTAGCCTTCAAAGTGAAAGAGCTTCCAAAAAGCCTGAGGGATAAACAGACAATGGGCATGACACGGGATAAAAGCTGCAGAGTCAGAGCCACGTTTCTCCTGCCGCGCCGCGCCCATATCTGTGACATGCTTCTTCTATATTCACCTCCCGGCAAAATCTGCCTTCCTTCTGTTTTGTCGGTCAGTCTGCTGTAGGGTCCCCCAGCCGGGGCTTCGGAGGGCCCCACTCTTCAGACAAATGGAGGATCCTGCTAAAAGGTCCTTTTAGGCCGTATTTCCAGCACATCCTCTAATAGCATTCACTTAGGTTAGAGTGCTGAAATAAACACAACTCAGCCACTCTGGCCTAGAGGAAACCCGTAGGTATATACATAGAGGTCTCATAACGGTATTACACACACACAGCAGCTCAGCCGGGTGGTGAGGAAGATATCAGAATGGTATTCTGGAACACACTGATCATGCTGGATCACACTGGTCATGCTGGATCACGCTCTAGTCAGACACTGTGAGGGAGGTGTGGCAGATCTTGGCATGGACACTTACCTGCCCGACTTCAGATGCCTGTTCAGCAGGTCCATCACCTCACAACACGCTGCCCTGCCAACAGGAAGTGGTCTATTTAAAATTATTGCAAGTATACGCCAGTAGTGATGTAGTGGGTGAGGAGGCCAGTGTGAGGGATCCTTTGTTTCTTCATGATTTTGTGAGAAACATCCACGGGGGAAGTTAAGAAATGATCTGAGGGTATGAATTTGAATGGCCAAAAGAGATGTGCTGAGGCTCTTCTGATGGAGTCATAGGGGTCAGAATCTGCTGCCCTCTGCCACAACCTCTGTGCTACCAAGCTGGTAGGACATTGCAGGAAGGTTCGGTTAAAGGGCCCTGAGCCTGTTGTGTGGTTTAAAGCTTTTAACCTGATCTTAGTCGTGGAAATATAGCCTTTGAGAGTGAATGAGATTAGTGGGTCAGTGGTGTCTTGGAATGGACTCATGGATGTGAGTCTGATGGACAGAATGCAGGTGAGCAGACTGGTTTGTTCTGTAGAAATACCCTATAGGAAACATGTTAGTATAGCTGTTTTTTGTATTTCTTTTGCTCATTTACCTCATGCTTTATGGTAGCTATGTCATGTGATTAATGTCGCTATGGGGGATATAGTCACCAGCTCATCAGCACGGAAGGATGAATTTTGTTTTACCTTAGTGGTCTTGGATGCACATTCTACGGTGCCACACTCCCTTACTCAGCGATTTTTGGTATTTTGATTTTTGGGCAAGTCGCTACATGCCCGCTGTGCTTTTTCATGAACATACGGTCAGTTGCTCTTGGTTTGTGGACTATTGACACCAAACTTGTTGCCATTAATAACACCAACAGGTGAAACATACAGATAAATAAATGAGGCAGGTACAGCCTCTAATAGCCTGATGCCCCTTCATGTTCCCTGAATGTGCTTATGTTGTTATTTTGTTGCACTTCTGGTCCTTGAATAGTCTTATTAGGTTTGTGCTTTGTTAGAAGTTGTTGTGTAACTCTTGCTCCAATACTGCTTACAGTACCTGTGTATTCATAGGATGCCTACTGGATTCCATGACAGCTTGTCTGTTTGCAATGTGCTATTGATTCATTTGTACGTCAATAAAAATATAAATGTAAACATAATAATGTTTTAATAAATTTGGCAGTAGGTTTCAAACTGCTGTTATTATATCAAGCATCAGAATATATTTCACATTGACTTGAGCTTAAAACTCAGCATAAGTATAATTTTGTAGCGCTGGGGGTGCACTGGACTGATGCCAGGTGTAAATAATGCTAAAAGTTGTGTATCATGTATTATGCTGTTATTGTGTGTACAGTAATGTCATGTGTAGTATTTAACATTACCTGTTGTACATAATGTGTATGCATGTGCCCACCATGTGGCGTGTAAGTAGTCAGGGTGGTCAACCTGGTGGGCAGTGTATGTCAGTTGTAAGTGTGATTGGCATGCATCAGTTAAGCCATTTTGTGCTTTTCCAGCGCTTGTCTGCCTCATCATCCGTCGTGCTTTCACTCAATAAGTGAAATTAGACACATTTTACTCCTGGATGGTTAATAATGATAATAATAATAATAATAATAATAATATTTACCTTGGAAGTGTTGGAAAACAGCTCCCAGTGAATCACTAGAGGTAAAAGAACAATTCAGCAGCACTGTGGACACCTACACAGTACCAGAGATGACAAATAAGCATGAAAAGGGTGTGTTTGTATCTGGTATTTTTTCAGACACAAATGATAAACATATGGACCGTCAAAAAAACAGGGATCATTCCGAAACATGACAGACACTGTAAAGCCACTGAGCCGTGAAGTCGGAGCGTCCAATCCTGAGGGGTCAGGCTTCCTAGGAGGAATCTCCATATGTGCAAGATTGGGTTCTGAGCTCAGTCCCTAAAGGTCACAGATATTCATGGAGGAGTCAAGCATAATGTGGACTGTGTTCTCTCCTGTCAGACACAGACTTTGGTGCTATATTTGTCTGGCCTGACCTGCATGCCTCCCCCCAGATTCAACAAAAGGGTCGGGGTGAGCAGGAATGTGAGATGAAGAGGGCAGTGGCCTCAGAGGCTGAGGGAAGGGCAGCCGGCCAGGCCAAATCAACGCCACACTCGTACCTTATCAGTCTACTGATTCCTCCTCTTAGACATTCCAACAGTCAGAAAAGAGACTGAAACTATAATAATTATGGCCGTCTTCTGATAATTAAACTGCATTGTAAAGTGCAATAGAGATTCTATGCCTTGAAAATAGTGGCGGTTATGCACCATACCCAGACTTCCAGTTCATGACAAATCATCTTATTCTATTTGTCGATGACACTGTTAACTAATCGTACAGTTCCAACTGATTTTTTATTTTTTTGCCAAGGTTCACTGACAATTTATCTTCTCACTTTGTCAGTTAGCTCGCTGTCAGCTGGTCAGTATCACTACCTTTAATGAAATACATAATTTGATGAATGGAGTCGTATTGTTGTAACTCATATAAAACATTTGGTGTGGGTGTGAAAATCCTTGGTGGTTTGGCAAATAGAACCATGTGACCTGGGGGCTGTTCCACGAAGCGAGCTAACCTCAAAAGCCAGGCTTATTTCGACAATCCCGGCTTAATTTTTCCAA
>JABJVO010000045.1:7764646-7777296 GCA_026770805.1 Boulengeromyrus knoepffleri
AGGTAATCTACCATTTTCACTTGGATTATAGCTTCCATTATTTTTCCAGTAATGCTAGTTAAACTGATTGGCCTATATTTTGCTGGATTACTTCTATCACCTTTTTTGAATATGGGTGTTATATTAGCATGCTTCCAATCTGAAGGTACTGCACCCGCAGATAACGATTTCTGAAATATTGAAGTTCTTCACTTTATAGGGGCTATGAATTGTGGACACACATTAATAAAGTCTCCTAAACAGGAATTCTCCATGTAGGTATGATGGGTTTCATAGATAGTACTCACAGAAAGTCTTGAGTTAGTTGCTTATTTCAGTAATAAATAGTAGTAGTTTATTTATATAGCACCCTTCTCAGACAAAGGTCACAGAGCGCTGAACAACAATCCAATACAAAATGGAACAAAACGAACAAAACACAGACATTACCAATAAAAATAAAAACAAACAGGAACTACTCAGCACCGATTAAAAGCCTGTTTAAAAAGAAATGCTTTCAGTTGTTTTTTAAAAGAATCAACAGACTCAGACCATAAGGCAGGCTGTTCCACAGTCTTGGTGCCACAGACTGAAAAGCACAATCCCCATGGGTTTTTAGCTGACAACTAAAAAGCCCTGTTGTCCAGACCTAAGAGCCCGATAAGCTGTATAATGACTGAGCAAACAGGTAAGGTGTTCAGGAGCTTGTCCATGTCAGGCTCTGTAAGTAAGTACAAAAATTTTAAAGTGAATTCTATAAAACTCTGGGAGCCAGTGCAGTGTGTGCAGAATGGGAGTGATATGATCACTCTCATTGATCACTCTCTCGCGGCTGCATTCTGCACTGCCTGGAGCCGTGAGAGAGGGGACTTACTCAGACCTGTATAAAGAGCATTTTTTATTAACTGTTATAATTTTTTTTGACTGATTCAGTTGTAGTCTTACCATTTTGCTAATAATTGCAATTGTAGTCATGGACTCCCAAAGGGACACTATACATAAATATGTGTGTTTTACGTTATTGCAAAGGTTTTACTAATTAAAATGCACCCAATGCTGCTTGTCAGTGAACTTTTTAACCCAGAATAGCTTTTAGAACTATAATTTGGGTTTCAATGTATTAGTACTTGAAATAATGATCTACTTTATTAATTTCTAATGTAATATGTATTTTTTAAAACAAATGAATGAAGTAATGATTTTTGTTATAAAAACCAGTACATTTGCAATATTTTTACTGAATTAAGCAAATGTCACAAGACTTTCTGTGAGCACTGTATGTCATAGTACTTTAGTTGATGAGGTCATGGGTTTGATGCGAGTAGGTGAACTGGTACCCAAAGTGTGTGACTGTGTACATGACTGGGTGTCCCCCTGTCTTCAGGAATTACTTTAAAAAGGGGATTTGCAGTAAGACATAGGGAGGGTTAATCATCTCACCCTGAAATGAAGCGTGGTCCTTCTCCCTTCCCAACTGCTTCAGAAAGAGACGCATAACAGCAGCACTTCAGCTTCAGTGGGTTTTTTAACAGGCTCACTAGACTCATGATCTCAGGTGAAACGCCACTCTAGTGAAGAGACAGCTGGCAGTGTCTGCGCTTTATCAGCTGATGCTGGGAAAGTGTGAGGTGGAAAATTCAACAGCAATTATAAAAAAGAATTCAGAAGGAGAGAGTCAGCGCCCGGCTTCTCGTTTTGCCATCAGCTCCAGATAACCTCACTTTTCAGGTGAGAACTCCATTCTTTTCTGATTTTCTCAAGTACATATAACTCCAACATCTTAATTCAAACGAATAAGAGGCACAAATGCATGAACACATATGTGTGCTGGTGGAATTACGTGAAAAAACTGTATAAAGAAATCAGAATCAGAAAACTTTTATTATCCCGAGAAATACTGTTTGTGAGACTGTACATTACGCAACCACACAAGAAGACAGAAATAGTCCACAGGAAGATCCTTGTCTGGCCGCTGGGGCTGTGTCTGTGTGGTCATGCACACGGCCCCCTTGTGGAAATGGAATGGTGTAAATACCCTCTTCTCCTTCTCAGGCCGCATCAATCTCCAGGTACACTATGCTATATCTGTACTTAAAACAAAAAACAAGTATGACACTCCAAAGCACCATGTCTGAGAGAAGATAAGCAGAATGTTCCAGGAGGAGGTGATGGTGATGGGATGAGAAAAAAAGGGGGCGACGGTCTCGCTTCAAGGGCCGATGCAGGGAGGTCAGGGAAGTTCATTCTCACCCTCCAAGGGCAACAAAAACAGAGCGACAGTCAAAGCTCAATATAACATAAAAGGGACCCATCTCGGCAGGGCTGCCGGAGAGTGTAGCCACATGCTCTTTAGACCGGGTTAGAAATTAGCTCTGTAACAGCGGCACCTGCTGGAAAGATAAAGTAATGCAGTAGTTCTATTACATGCCCACACTAACATGTTAAAATCTGAACCTCCTTTAATCTTATAGAAAATATTTTCTAAGATGCACCGTTGACATACCTCCTCATAGCTTGGTTCCAGGAGTGGATGGTTTCAGTGCATGTCTTGTAGAGGGTAGTATTGATCCACAAATAATAGTTTATTCCCAGATGGTTCTCAAACTGTGGGGTGTGAACTGATTTTCTGAATATTCTAAAATAAAGTTAATATATATTTATTTAGTCGCCAACGCCCTCACTTGGCAAATTTCATGGAAGCAATCTGGGCGCTAGATGGCAATATTTATTATGTAATATTTATGTATTTAACTCAGCAAAATTTATCATGGTGGAATTTAATCAGGTTTCTGAGCCCTAGTCCTAGAGAGTGGTGGCAGATGAAAGAACAAGCGCAGGTGTGGTGAACCTGATTATTCTGAGACAAGTTGGTCTTATAATAAGGATTTTTTGGAAAGCTGGGGACAGGGTGTACGGTAGGCTTGGACATTATTACAGTAATATTTTCAGTATACTGCAGTATTTTCTTTCAGCAAAATTTATCATGGGCAACCCCCCACTTGACAAGATTTATTATGGGGATCCCCCCCCCATGCCAAGATACTGTAATATTGTGCCAACAGTATCTAGTTCAGTTGGTAATTTACAAAGACTTACAAAATGGGGCAATAGAGTCCAGATTCTGTCCTGGTCATTCCTTCCAAATTTTTCAATAAACTTTTGAAATGTTTTTATTATTTTCACATTTCACACTACATAACAGCAACAATATTGTACGACAGTATGTCCATACAAAACACGTGCAGGAGCCCAGATCAGACTAAGGGGCTGTGCACATTGTGCACTCTTGCCCAGTATCCTGCTTGCCAACATCCATTGGAGAACAAGTTGGACAAACTCAGGGCAAGGATCACATTCCAATGGGACATCAGTGACGGCAACATCCTTTGTTTTACAGAAACATGGATAACCCCAAAGTACCAGACAAGGTGGTCTCTCAGCTGGAGTCTTTAAATGTGTATCGACACATGGACAGAAATTACAATTTGTGATTGACAGAATGGAAGAAGCCAGTAAATCTAGGGGTGGGGAGTCTGTTTTATGGCAAACAACAGATGGTGTGTTTATCTGCCTCATGAGTTCACTTGTGCCATTGTCACCGCGGTTTACATCCCTCTGGACTCATGGATGCCGTCATTATGGTGACTGGTTATTTCAACAGGGAAAACCCCAAACATGCATCAGCATGTTACAAGCCCAACTAGGGGTACAAATATGGTAGATCGTTGTTACTCATTATTTAAATCTGTTCTGTAAATCTGTTTTGCTCCAGCCATTTACATGTTGAGACCATAACTCCATTCTCCTTACTCTTCTGTATAAACAATGTTTGGTCTGGAAAGCACTGATGACAACAGAGGTCAAATGTCGGTCCACCCAATCAGAGGCTACATTGCATGACATTCTCCATGACGTCAGCTGGGAGATGTTTAACTCAAGCAGTGATGACGTCAGCGAGTTTAAGGACATGGTGTTCATCTTTATTAGTGTGCTGGTGTATTCAACTGGTCACCATCAGGGTACAAGCAGCAGTTACAGAGGTAATCCCCTCCTTGTGAATTGTGGTGACTCCTCATTGCAAAACGACTTGAATGCCTTTTTCACTCGCTCCGATGGGAATGGTGGCGGTGATTGTGTGGCTACGTGTGCCAGTGAAGCCCAAAGCGAGTCTCTGTGCGAACCGGTCTGTGTGGTTACGGTCACAGAGCATCAGGTCCACATGTCCCTGTGGCCAGTGAGTGGCAGAAATGCAGCAAGCCTGGGCCGTATATCCGGAAAAATTCTGCAGTGCTTCTATGTTCCATGCTTGCTGGGGTGTTTAAACAAATTTTCAGTCTATCCCACCATTGCTGTGGTTCCCCCTTGTTTTTCTTAAAAAATCTATCATTGTTCCAATCCCAACCCCACCTGTTTAGATTATTGTCCCATTGTACTGACCTCCCTTTTCATGAAGTGCTTTGACAGGCTGGTTAAAAGTTACATGTGCTCCACCCTCTCTACAGCAATCGATCCACTTCTGTATGTCTATCGCCCAATGAGATCCACCCATGATGTCATCTCCTATGTTCTACACACTACTTTCACACTTGGACAGTGGCAGGTGGAATTATGTGAAAGTACTGTATGTAGATTTTAGCTCAGCTTCCAATGCCATTGTCCTCCTTACATTGTTCTCCAAGCTCAGGAACCTGGGTCTGAACTGACCCCACTGTCATTGGGTCCGTGACTTTCTCACAGGCAGACCCCAGATGGTGAAGGTGGGATCTCATACTTCAGCTCCCATCATCCTCAATATTGTCGCCCCCAAAAGCTGTGATCTGATCCTGCTGCCTTACTCCTTGTACTGGCATGGTTGTGTGGACAGCTCAAATAAAATCTGAAGAATGTGATTGGCCTGATTTCCTAAAAGTAAGAGAAGGCCTACGTGGGCAAGGTGGATAGTCTAATGTAATACTACCTATAATAATAAGGAGATGCTGGTGGACTTTAGGCGTAAGCAGTCCAGTGCATACATCCCTATCAATATCAAAGGGATCCCAGAAGGGGAACAGCAATAGATATCCCAGAGTCTACATCTCTGATGACCTTACCTGGTCCAATCATGTACTGAAGCAGCTGAAAAGTTCAAGGTTTCACCAGCCTTCTATTCTGGAGTATTGGAGAGGATCCTCACCGCAGGAATTACAGCCTGGTTTGATAATTGCTCTGGTGAGGGTGGTACTTTCCACCCACAAGGCTGATCTGCCCTCCCTGCAGGATATGTACCTCAGCATAATCTGATATTGCTGTGTAGCTGTCGTTCCTACAATATCTACTGTTGCACCAGGACCATCATTGCAACTGTCCAGTCACATTGTTGTGATGCCACAGCTTTGCGACTCAGGGGGAAAAGACAGGCAAACAAGTGTGCCAAGTGTGGGCATTATAAGCGACTGTGTCGCATATAATATCACTGAGTTGAGGGTTGTGTTTTTTTGGGCTTGTTCTTATTTTGAGGTCATGGTTTTAGGGATTTTTACCTAATCCTAATTTTTATAAAATAGCAGATTTTCCATTTGAAAAAATTCAAATATTAATGACAATTATAATACAGAATACAGACCCAGCCCATCATAGAACAAACGATTGGCATTAGACAGCTGACACAAGCATATGTACATAAATAATAATATTCCTTATAATAATCTTCATTTATATAGCACTTTTCATACATGAGATGCAGCTCAAAGTGCTCCACATATGAGATTAAAATAAAACCAAAGACAGAGAAGCAGCTAACGTACATGTCATTGAAATTACAGAAAGATGGAAAATTTTTTTATAAAATAAGTATAGAGTTGCTTGGTTTGGTATTCAAAGCTGGGTACATAGCAAGCCAACGGCAAAAAACTAGAGCTAACCAAGGCTGACCAGTTTGCTCACACTGATTGTGAAAGTTTGCACTGGAACATGCTAGCATGACTAGAGGTGACGGTTCACATACAGCCAAATCATAGAACTATGTTTCAGCAACTAGCTTCGATTGTGACTGTTTCAGGCAGCTATAATGTTTTTGAATGATGTCCTATTATCAATAGAGTTGACCTACTACTAAACAGATTCAGTGTCATCAAGAATACAAATTGTAATTTCAAGTTGAAATCATCAAAACATCTCTGGCATATAAAAAAAACTGAATCTGTTGTAAGCAGTTGGATGAAATTTAACCCTGCCACTGTTTTTACTGATGAGGTCCAAGTGAACAGACTAAACAGCAAGAATTGTCTGATTATCAGATTATCAGTCAGATTTATACTGCTTTTGCCCCTAGATGGCAATGTCTACAAATAAAAGGAACATTTTAGTTTTTTACCAAACCACAACCCCTAGAACAGGGGTGCCCAACTCCTGTCCTGGGGGGCTGGAGCCCTGCACATTTTTGGGTTTCCCCTCATTTAACACACCTGATTCAACTCCTTGTGCTAATTACCACACAGCTCTTGAGCTGAATCGTTTTTGGTGGAACAGGGAAAGAACTAAGCTAAACAGGACTCCAGCCCTCCAGGACTGGAGTTGGGCACCCCTGCCCTAGAATGAGAAAAAAAATTTGTTCTTAACAATGATGCACAACAAATTAATAGATTTTTATTGTAGTTTTCAAAACTAATTAAAATAAAGTAATTAAAACACAATGTGTGCTTAAGTACTGCTACAAAAATGTCAGACAATCAAATGGTCCATGAATGAGCAGCTTGAATGCGTTTTCATTGCTCTATCAGCCATGCGAGTCCTGCTGCTGATGTCATGTGGAACAAGATGGCCGCCCTGAAGCTGAAACCGAGAGACACCTGCTGGCTCTTCTAATGCTATTTATGTCCCTATGTAAATAAGGGAGTGAGATGAGCTCCTTTCAGGTCAGGGAGAGACGAGACCTTTACTGGCAGCAACCTGCAGGTTCCTCATCATAAAATAAAGCTGTAGTAGGACCACTATCAGTTTAACTACATGTAGTTTTGGGTTCCTATTCAAACTCTATATTACATGATGCAAATGATCAATGCAGACAGTAGTTATTGTTATTATCTTCAATATATCAATATAACTTCTAATTGCAGAGCATGTGCATGACTGGAGAGACATTTCATCAGTGTTTTACAACATTGCTCTTACATATTCTAGCACACACTGACATAAAGATGCAAAGTACATCTCTGATTGGCAGGGAGCAGAGGCCCCGCCCTCTCCACCCCCCTCTTAAATCTGGGCCCTGCTGCTGCCTCTCTCCTCACACTCTGACCTGCTCATATCTCAGCTGGACAGTGAGGACTCTGCACTCCACACACTGACAACATGCTGGTGATTATCTGCACTCTCATCACTGCTCTCTCATGTAAGAAAGGTTTTAAGGCTACAGGCCTTGCAGGCCTCGCTGGTCTGACCTCTGACAAGCCTGCAAAGTTTCACCAAGTGTCCTAAGGCAAAGGTCCACCAGCTCCAACAAGACTGGACCCAAATCACCAGGGGCCTCACGTATAAACGGTGCATACGCACAAAAATGTTGCGTACGTCTATTTCCACTCTCACGTCAAGATGTATAAAAACGAAACTTGGCGTACCTGTTGTATTCGCTGGGGTTCTTGAAGCTGATCCTCTGATCAGCTGTGAACCACCTAATCTCACAGGGGTGGTGAATCATCTGGGGGAGGGAAGGCCGCAGGGATCTGTGGTATCCAGGGTGAACTTCTCCAGGCTGATGGTAAGGCTGTCCTCCTGGCATTGCAGGCAATCTTTGCTTCCATTTGGGAGTCAGGCGTCATCCCAACTGACTGGAAAATGGGACTTGTAGTCCCTATCTGGAAAGGGAAGGGTGATTGTCTGGATTGCGGCAACTACAGGGGGATAACACTGCTCTCAGTGCCAGGTAAGGTCCTTGCTAGGGTCATCCGTGATCACTTGCTTGCCTGTCAGCGACCGGAGCAGTCTGGTTTTAGGCCTAAGAAGTCTACCATCGACCATATCCCAGCACTGAGAGTTTTCATCGAGCCCAAGTGCGAATAAGGGCAGAGCTTCTTTACAACCTTTGTTGATTTCCATAAAGCGTTCAACTCAGTTGATCGAGTTGCCCTGTGGGACATTCTAAGACTTTGCGGAATCCCCCCAAAGTTTCTGTACGTTATGGCCTGGTACTGTGAGTGCTATGCAGAGTGGAGGGAGAACCTCTGCGTTCTTCCCTGTTAATTTTGGGGTTCTTTAGGGTTGTGTTCTTGCTACTACTCTGTTCAATGCATGTATGGACTGGGTACTGGGCAGGGTGGTGGGGTCCAGCAGCTGTGGGGCATCCGTTAGTGAAGAAAGATTTACCAATCTTGACTTTGCTGACGATGCTGTGATCTTAACGCAGTCAATGGAGGCTCTGATCGGGGCTCTCAAGAGACTGAACGAGGAGTCTGAGTGTCTGGGATTTTGGATGTCTTGTATAAAGACTAAGATCCAGGAATTTAATGACTTATAGGTACAGCCATCAGTGTTGTCTGTCTGCTTCTTTGTTTCCCCATTAAACTCCTCTTTACCCTAGTCTACTTTATGGGAACAGCTTGGGGATGGTCCCTTCCTGTTCCGATCATCACTGCACAATATGATACTGTGCTCAAGACCTGTAGGCCCACAATAGTGATGCATGCAAGCAGTGTTAATTTCTTCACGTCCTCACAAATTTCCTCTGTAATCCCACCTTTTAACACAGCTAAATGCATTCACCCTTAAAACATATTTTCCCCCTGAAATGGAGGGATCCATTCTTCTTCACCATTACCAATGCTGAGCATGTGAACATATTGAGGAGATACTAGTCTAATAATTACATCATGAAGCAAAGGAGTAAAAACACATCATACAGCATCAGATCCCCCATGGCCCTCCTGAGTGTAACACACAAGCACTTTCTTCAGACTTAGCCCTGTTTCAAATTGGAGAAAAAGCATTAACATGAAAGGGCAGATAGGTCTGCAAAGGAGGACAGCTGACCTCAGCAAAATCCCAGAGAGCAGCCCAGTCGTTGCCAGCAGAAACCCATCAATACTGATTCTGAGCCCCATCAATACTGATTCTCAGCCACTTCAAACTGAGCAGGGCTTTCTCCTGATTCAGAGGTGAATGATGGGTAGAGTCAGAGCATTAAAGATGACTTTTGAGAACCAGTGATGAAAGAATCTGAATTTTATTTAGCATCAGTTGAGTTTCATCATCAAAGCAATAAAATTGACATTTTAACAACAAACATCACATCAAGTATACACCAATCATTAAAACCACCTGCCTAGTCTTCTGTAGGTCCCCTTTGTGCTTCCAAAAGAGCTCTGACACATTGAGGCATGGAATCCACAAGACACTCCAAAATCTTATGGAAAACCTTCCCCGAAGAGTGGCAGCTGCTATAGCTGCAAAGGGGGGACCAACTCCATATTGAAGTCTATGGATTTAGAATGGGATGTTGTAAAAGTTCCCGTAGGTGTAATGGCCAGGTGTCAATACTTTTGTCCATATAGCATATCTTTTGTAGTGTAAATGCTAATGCATCATGGATGCTTCCTGGACAAGGACATTATAGTAACTGAGTGGGGCAGTAATGAAATCTGAACACAAGTGGCCAGTTGGACACCTTGGAGACACATGAAAGACACAGGGGTAAATGGCGAAGTGTTTCGGCTGTCAACCGAAGCTTCAAATTATTCCTGATGATCTGTGTGACTTTGGCTTCATTTTATAAGAGATTTTCAAAGCTGAAACTTATTTCAGCTATCGACCAATTTGCAATCGACCATGGGTCGATTCAGACTTTCCCCTAGTATTGTTAAATAAAAGTAAGTTGTGCTACAAGTCGTAGGTACAGTACATGTGAGTGTGAGCTTTGTGTTCAGGTTGTCGCACTACGATGACGTGGTCTTTTTTTTCCCCATACCACATGCCTCCTATTCCACAGTCTTGTTATCCCCAAATCTTAGACTAGGGTGCGTAACAGTTGGCGAAAATTGATTCTCAAGTTTGCAGCTTTGAAGGCCAGGAAATTAAACTTCTGATTAGTTGAGATGCTCAATAAGTGCTGAACGCATGTGAATTTGTACCTCTTTATTTTTATGGTATTATTTCATTCGTGAGTATATTTCCATATGCATGCATCGACATTATTTGGGCCATTATATATTATGCAAACTTTTTCCATTATTGTATCTCACATAACAGTAAAGTTTTACATTAAAATGAACACAATTTTGATGTAGTTCTCCAAACAGTCCCCAGGGCAGACCCAGGACACACTCATGGTTGGCTCGGGAATGCCTTGGTATCAACAGTGTGTCCTGGATCTGCCCCGGGGTCTGGTTGGACATCTTCAAAACACCTCCCCAGGAAGGCGTCCAGGAGGCATCCTAGCCAGCTGTTTCCTTTTGATATGGAAGAGCAGTTGCTCTATTTTGAGCCATTCCTGAGTGTCCAAACTCATCACCCTATCTTTAAGGCTGAGCCCAGACACCCTGCGAAGAAAGCTATATCTGTGATACATGTATGCTTGTATCTGTGAATTAATCCTTTGGGTTACTACCCAAAACTTGTGACCATCGGTGAGGGTAGGAAAATAGATCAATCAGTAAATTGAAAGCTTTGGCTTCTGACTCCGCTTTCTTTCCACCAAAACAGACTGGTACACAGTCCACATAACTGCTGACACTGCACTGATCTGTCAGTCGATCTTCCACTCCATTCTTTCCCCACATATAAATAAAACCACAAGATTGAGTGTTCCACAACCAGGATAAAATCCACATTGCTCCTCCTCGATCCAAGGTTCAATAAATGAACAGATCCTCCTTTCTAATACCCTACCTCAGTAACCTCAGCCCTAGTTATGGGCAGTCCTCCAACTCTGCTTCCTCCAGGGAAGGTGTGTGAGCGAAATTCTGAAGGTCCTCAAAGTGCTCTTTCCACTGTCTGTCTATATCCCCGGTTAAGATCAACAGCTCTCCATCCCTGCTGTAAACAGCATATATAATGCATTATAATAGTCAGTATAAGCTATTATATTGCATTATGAAGGTATTTATAGTGCATTATAGATGGGAGCATCATAGAGCATTCATAATTCGTTTTGTTACAGACTGGTAACAAAATTAAATAGCCTTGGCTTTTGTACACTCTCTACACACACGAATGCACCCCCACTCATCCAAGCAATTCTATCGTGAAGTTCGCGGACAACACGACAGTGGTCGGACTCATCACAGGGGGAGATGAGTCTGAATACAGGGACGAGGTGGAAAAACTGTCATTGTGGTGCAAAAATAACAACCTGGTCCTTAACACCACAAACACAAAAGAGATAATTGTGAACTTCAGAAGAAATGGATCTGACCCTCAGCCCATATACATCAATGGGGACTGTGTGGAGAGGGTCTCTGTCTTCAAGTTTTTGGGTCTGCACCTGAATGAGGGCCAAACCTGGAAGACCAACACCACTGCGCTGATCAAGAAGGCACAGCAGAGACTCCACTTCCTGAGGGTACTGAAAAACAACGCCCTAACCAAGGAGCTGCTGATCTCGTTTTACAGATGCTCTGTGGAAAGTGTGCTGACATACTGCATCCCAGTGTGGTTTGCCAGCTTTACAGCTCAAGAAAAGGCTGCGCTCCAGAGGGTCATCAACACAGCGCAGAAGATCATCAGCTGCAATCTCCTCTCCTAGGAGGAGCTGTACAGGTCCCGCTGCCACTGTAAAACCTGCAGCATCCTGCAGGACACATCCTACCCGGCACATCACCTGTTCCAGCTGTTACCCTGAGGAAGGCGGTACAGGTCAACAAAAGCAAAAACAAACAGACTGAAAAATAGCACATATCCTAGGGCTGTTGTAATTACAGTATAAATGAATACCGGAAGGATATGCTCTCTTTCACAAACCTGGGCAATACCTTGCCAAGTTAAATCTGTGCAATATTTCTACCGGGTTAAATCTGTGCAATATTTCTAAAAAACTTATACTGTGCAATAACATGCTCTCTTATATATTACTTTTTTTTGTACATAAGAAAATTATTTTAAATTATAATTTTTTTTGCTTGTAATATTCTATTATTTTTGCACTGCAAGGGACTGCACACAACTTTTGTTATACCTTTTTATAATGACAATAAAGTTTCTGATACTGATAATGCATAATAAACATGCCTATAATGTGTTATGCCTTTTTATAAATAGTTATAGCCATGTGTATAATACTTTATAAATGCATTACAATGCGTTATGAAGGTATCTACAATGCATTACACATGAGTGCTTTAAGTAAAGTGCTACTGAATAAACGATAACGCTTTACATTAAGTGCACCTTCATAATGCATTCATTATGCATTCATAAAACATTCAGTGCACCTTCATAATGCGCTCATAATGCATTCATAGGACATTCATAAGCATCATGCAAGTACACTAATATCCTAACATTCCTTAACAGCTTAAATATACATTAATAACAAACATTATACAATATAATGTTTGTTATTAATGAATATTACAGTTGTTAAGGGATGTTAGAATGTTAAGGTATACAAACATGATGTTTATTACTATACTAGAACTCGTGGCCATAAGTGGAAATTAGCGGGAGAACATTTTAAAACAAATTTGAGGAAGCACTTCTTTACA
>JABJVO010000045.1:7789518-7822333 GCA_026770805.1 Boulengeromyrus knoepffleri
AGACATTTCAGGGATTTTGAGTCATTCTGCGCTGTAGATGGGTTAATTGCATTAAAAATTTTAATCAGATTAATCATGATGATGGATTATATATATATACACACATATATGTATGTAGACAGAAGACAGACAGACACAGACACACACAATATATGTTTCAATATCAGGTGTGATTAATTATGATTAATCACAGAAAACTGTGAGATTAATTCTTTAAGACAGCAAAGTCTCCCAAGGGCTTTGAAAATCACTCTGCCAGCTGTGGGATTTTGACCGGTAATCTGATCACAGACACCAGAGCCACACACTTGTTTGAAAGGGGTTAATATGCAGCTTCACTCTCTCTCAAGGAGGATCACCAACCCTACTAGTACAGCTGTTGACAGCCCTGGGCCATGGGTCCTACTGTGGTTTACAACCCAACAGCCGTCTTTGGTTGCCTGCTTCACATCGGAAGCTGACCTCATACCTGTGTCTCGCCCAGCATGTCCCGGTTCTCAATGGGGAAGTGGCAGGTGGAGGTGAAGGTGTAGACAGGGTCCTTGGGGAAGGTGGTGGTGATCTGTTGAAGGTTTTTGGTTTACTGGATTGCCAGAGTTGCAGGCAAAGCGCTGGCAATAAAAAGGTTTGTCAGACTCTATGTGTTGCCATGGGTACTCACATCTATGATCAGGTACTCCACAGGAAGAGGCCTGGCCAGAAAGGTGATGTCATTGCCAAATTTATCCTTATCCTGGAGAGAGATATGAAAAAAAAACACCTCAAAACCTGCTATTTCATCAATGTAATCCAAATCAATGCAAATTGTTACCGGACTGTTTGTATAAAAATGAAAATGCACCTGCCTAAACATGGCACACCCACAAGCCTGTGTGGACTTCCACATTAAAAACACATGCTATTAAAGATGGCTGTGTTGCTCAGTGGGTAAGGTGCCTGTATTCGTGAGCAGAAGAATGTAGGTTTGAATCCTGTGCAGGATAGTGGCTGCCCCTGCTGTTTGACCCTAAGATTTCCTTACTTGGACACTGCTTTGTGCAAAAGCATCTATTAAACAAATATGGAAAACAATATGTGCTATAACTATTGTGTGACGTATGAAGAAGAGACAGACCACTCAATGAACACAGGTGGAGGGTCATTTTGCGTCAGATTACATCCATGAACAAGGAAAGCAAGCGATCATTAACCACCCCCACACTGTGGCTGGTTGGTTTACTCTTTGTCCTCTTTCCTCCCCGGTAATCACTTTAGCACAGTCTGGTGGATTGGGGCCGAGCCCTTCGCTCTGGCCTCCACACAGGAAAAGCCTGCGGCCCAATCAGGAGCGCTGGTCCACCTCATTACCAGGAGACGCTCCCAGTGCCATCTGCAGGCTATTACTTCAATGTCACTTATTTACGAGTAGAAATTCAGCCACAGGCAGCAGAAGAAATCCACCGGAGACCATCTGGATGGAGGCCGTGGGACTGACTTGGACCTTCCATCTTGCCACACCAATCTGCTTTGGATAACCTAAACTGCACATTTTTAAGTTCAGGAATGATTAGACAGTGAGTCTGTGTTCGAGACAAGATGAGTGGATGATCCTTAGTGTGTGTTTGCTGAAACTAGACTGTGCACATATCCAGGTGTGAGAAGTCTACCTTATCCAGCTGGCATCTTGTCCTGAGAGACATCTGGTATAGTAATGGCTGTGTGTGTATGTCTATCTGTGTCTAGGCCAGCCTGTCTGTGCGTGTATCTAAGCTTGCTGAGGGTCACACCTTGTAGAAGACATCAGGCACATACTGCCCCGTGCTGGACTCCTTGACATAGCCCAGCTCAGGGGCGTGACGGCAGGGTAAAAGGCATTCATCCCGCACCAGCGCCATGCACTGGTTGGACACCTGGTAGCCCTCGAAGTGTACCTGATTGTCGGGGCCCCCTGTTGGCATAGAGGAAACGAGCAGGAAGGTCAGGCTCCACGTCACTGGACAGATGCCACCATCCAAGGCTGGTTTACCAAGATTTTTAGTGCTTTATGTGTTGGTAATGTGAGGTGATATATACTGATGTAGAAAAAAATTGAATGGAAAAGCTTTAGAGCTCATCCAAGGAAACACATGGAGCTACTCTGAGGTACATTCCAAGGACAGAGCTGGATCGCGTGACCAGGCACAAAGCCCTAACAGGCCAGCCCAGTCCGGATCTGACTGGCGGGGGGAAAAAATGACCCAGTTGCCTATAGGCCACCGAAATCAATGGGCCTTCTCTGGAGGATTTCCCATGGTGCTTTGCAGCAGCACCTCATGCTGGCTTTAACCCTTTTAACACTTTCACTGACTGGGGCATGATCACACATTTCTTCAAATATCATAAACTTAATTCATGGCAAATAAATAATTTGTTATATATTTGTTTTGCCATTACACTCATCTTTATTTTAATGTATATTGTAAATATGTCAGATTTTTGTTAAGTTTGTAATTTGACATCAAAGTATAGACATTGCAAAATCTAGTTTGGAACACTTGCAGAATCATTATAAAACTACATAGTAAGCAATGCTGGCAGTTTATTTTGATCCCAGATATCTGATCACCAAAGTCTTGGCTACATGAAGATGACTAAATGATGTAGTTGCAACATTCATTTGGATAAATAAGTAAGAAAAACCTAACTCATGTCACTATTTCTGGCTCCTATTATTGAATATGTAGCAACTTTCATGTGTATGAATGAGCCATTGACACCTGGCCACGTCCCCCCCCCTTTTATGGCGCTGATGGGGATGTATCTGGATCGCATTTTACCGCTGCGTTGTTCATCAAATTATCAAGCAAATTCTTGCAAATACTACACGCCCCCGACGCAGGTAAAACAAAGTAAGGTGACATGGTTATAATACTTACGACAATGGACGTTTTGAAAAGAAGACAGATTACGGATTTAGCCAGCGTTTTTTTCCATTATTCTACATTAAAATTTCAGCGAGATATAAACTGAAATAGAAGCGAAAAGTGCGCTGCGTCACCGACGATGCACTCGATTCCAGAGGGTTAAGGGAATCACCAAACAGGGCAGAGCCGTGGGTAGGGGGCATCCCCAACAGAGATGGGACCTATAGTTGTCCATGGGGAGCGGATACACACCTGTTGCCACCACCGTGACAAACTTAGATCCAAAATGCCCATCGGGGGAGAGACGGCAGGGGTTGGGGTGTTTGTTCTGGAAGTATCCAGCCATGATGCACTCTTCAGCACTCAGGAAGTAGGAGTCCTGGACAGGAAGTTTATGTTGAGAGTGCGAATCATCTGTGCCCCATTTTTCAGACTTGAAAACACCATGTTGCGTGCTTCTCTAAATGCATGGGTGTTTTTCTCTGAGCAGGGCCCTGAGAGTGGCACCAGGTGGTGAGCCTCACCTTGTTCCTGGTGTACCATACGGTGCCTTTCCTCATGTCCTCGGAGAGCAGGTCTGTAAATATCCATCCCACCTGTGCCACGTGCAATCCACACAGAGCGGTTTGTGTGAGCTAAACGTCAGATGCTGTCTCACAATGAATGAGGCGTATAGGGTTATACAGCTCGCACCTTATGGAGACCTAACCTGGCTGCTATCTCCTCTACCATTGCCTCTTTGGGATCTTCCAGGAGCTCCAGGCTGTTCTGTGTGCCTATCTAAACGATACACACACTACATGACACCAACACACCATAAGCCCTACACAAGACCCTGCATTCTGCCGGTGACGTGTTTGGCCTCTCAGCTGACCTGCGGGGGCTCATAGATGGCAGCCACCTCGGCCCGGATGCCCAGGGGGATGTCCTTGTGCTCGGTGTACCTGCCATATAGATAGCCCATCCGCTGGCTTCCCGCCTTCCGCCAGAAGTCCAGAAAGTGGTTCGCGATGGTGTGGTTCTCAAACATGATGTTATCCACGTGTCTGTATTTCTGTGTGACAAGGTGACACCCATAAATCAATCACTTCTGAAGGGGAACACATGCTACCCACATCAGGCTACCCCCACAGACAGTACAGTCAGGGCTTCCCCCATATGCGAGTTGACTTGTCTGTCCTTGAGCATTTGGGAAAGCCAAGGTAACCAGGTAGGCCAAAGTCCTGTCATGATGACAGCATTTAACCAAACAGAGATGAGCCAACAGTATATAACAGGTTATACTAGTATATACTGGTCAGCTTCAGTCCAGTGAGCAGGAGGTGGTGAAGAGTGGCAGATGCTGACTGGGGGTGAAGGGGGTGCAGACTGAGATGGGGGTGGGGGTGACACTAACCTGCCGGCTGAGGGTGATAGCGCTGGGCTGGCACTTGGTGCAGATGCCATCCGGCCACGGTGGGTGGCCCTCACAGCCCGATCGGATCTTACAGCTGATGTTCTCCAAGGCCACAAACTTCCCTCTGAGCAGAGATGGAGAGGGCAAAGACAGCTCTATGCACGAGGCATGGAGGCTCATGGAGGGAGCATGACAAGCGTGAGATACTGGCACGCCCAAGGTCTGCAGTTTTAGACCAGGTGTAGTCCTGGGGGTCAACTCACTTGTCAGCCCCACCAGTCAGCTTGCGGATGTACGCGTGAAAGGACATGTGCTTGACAGGCGGGTCCAGGTGATTCAGGTAGTCCTCGTCAAAGGGCTTCAGAACATCACATGGGTCATTAAATACACGCCAGAGTCCTCTGGCTCACAGTCAACTCCATGGTGACCATTCCCATATGAAGGGTCAGGCACCATCCAGAGATTGGCATGCTGCTGGCACTCACCTCCAGCGGAACGCAGTGCACACACTTCCCCATGGCACCATGGCGACACCTATCATAAACATCAAGGTCACATGACTAATTTCCATTGCGTCATATGGTATCATGCTGCCCTACCAGGCCAAGAACTCAACTCTAGCCTGAAGGCAGCACTTTGAATACAATATTCAAGAAAACTCACCTCAGCATATGAATATAGGAGCACTTGTTGATAATTATTTATAGGATTTCAATTCCATTCTATTCTATTCTGGAAGCTTATATCTTATAGGTAGGTGAAGATAAAAAGAGGATGTTCTTTAAATTGTCCATAAAGCATTGTTTGATAAACAGTATATTATAGGCCTTTTCAGGGCCCTAAGCAAAATTCGCTTAACCATTTGTCATCTTCCTTCCCATTCTAACAAGCTGATCTAATGGGGGCCCCCTGGTGGTCACTGGGCCCTAAGCAGCTTATACCTTGGGCTAGCCCTGCTATATTATGATAATGGTTTATAATCATTCACAGTGTTTTTTCATATCACAATAATTAAATCTGAGTCCCTCCTACAGTGCGTCCGTCCTGAACGTACGACAAGGGCTCACAGTTGTGGGTCTCTGTTCCTATAGATCTTGCCGTCCTGCTTCGCCAGGTACTGGTCAATGTCATCCACCTGGATCTGGGACATGGGGCGAGAGTGTGACAGGGACGAGGACGCTTCCGAGGGTGCCGACATGGAGGAGTGAGGGGTGGCCATGTCCCTGATGCCTCCAGAGCGGTATAGAAAAAGCATGTCCCCATGTCTGCAGGGAGGGGACACGAGACTAATTAAAATCAGGCAAGACCTTCTTCAGAGTGATAATGCATTACAACCCAAAATATCACCATCATAGCATACAGTGTGTTCATCAAGAGAGAATGCTTTACTGTGGCTGCTGAAGAGCAAGGGAAAGTAACCAGAGAGCCAGGAACTTGGTTCATCTATGGGTGCAGAGACAGAGATATAGAAGGAAAAAAACGAGAGATTACTAGGGATGCTCTGATCAAAGTTTTTGGGGAATCACAATCAGAATTGGCTGATAGAAATCACTGATCACCAGTCGTTGAAAATATAAGATAAGAAAATGCAGAGGCTTACTTTAAGGATCTACCTCAATTCAGTTAAAATAAATGTGTTCGATATTTAACAAAAAGACAACAGTTGCTTACTACCATAAAAAACAGGTCAGAATTTGGTTCTTGGTGACAACCATATGCTTTCCCAAGAAAGGAAGGTAGATCATTTTTTAAAGAAATATAAGCATCTCTGTGTTTTTCCTCTGCGCAGCTTAACTAAACAACCGCTCCTTTCCACGCTCACACGCAGAGCACAAAGATTAACCCAGGCGCTCATGTTTCTTGTACTCCTCTCAGTGAAGATGCAAATGTCTAATGAGCCTCGTTATGGTGAATGCATCAGCAGGTCATCCTCCTCAAGCAAATTCTTTTGCACATACGGTATGTTGCAAGTTGCAAATCATTCTTTACTAAATATCTGGTAAAACCACCAGACAGGAGACGACATAGATTTTGAAACTTTATGCACATATTTTAAGACATCAGCACACATATTTTACTTCATCCACAAAATCAGAATTTGACACTGGTCAAATTAAAGCCCCCTGATCAAGTATTTAAGCCTGAATTGGCTGATTTTAAATTGGCTGCCTATCAGTCGGAGTACCTCTAGTGATTACAAGATGATTCAAAGACTAAATGCATTCACAGAAGCATGAGAGGTCAGAGGCAATGATCTGGTATCAGTGCTTCAGTTCAATTGGCTAAGCCAAGGTTACCTGATTCATGTGCACTGGGTCGCACATCATCATGCATCCTTACTAGAGCTTCAGTTCACTTTGGATGAAGGGCACTCACTTAATCTTGAGAAGGCTGAGTGTTTTGTTCTGTGACACAATCTGTCCAGTCTTGTTCCGGTTCTGGTAGATTGAGAATCCACTCGAGCTACATCCAAACTCCTTGGCTACCTGTTAGCAATAAGAAAATAATTCTGTTTATTTCAATTCATTTTTATACAGCATCTTTCACAACAGATTCGGCCCAAGGTGCTTTGCATGTATGTGTTGTAATACAGTGTACAGCATTTATACAGAATAATAAAAACAAGGAAAATGGAAGATAAATGAATAAAAGCATGAAAGAAAGCCACATGAATTCAGATCGTGAGGAGGATTAATACAAACACACAGCCTTGCCTGAAGATTAGACATTCACCAAGGACACTAACAAGTGGGTGAGACTGTATGCAGTCACCAATAATAATCTAAGGAGTCCTAAACTGCAGTGAGATGGATGGCAGGCTATCTTGGATCCTCTCATCTCAGGTGTTACTGGCTGACACCAGAACATGCCTGCAGCTAAACCTAGGGCCCATCTGTCTTCACAGATTCAATTCAATTCAATTCAATTCAATTCAATTTTATTTATATAGTGCTTTTAACAACAGTCATTGTCACAAAGCACTTTACATATAACCGGCCAGAACCCCACCAAGCAAGCCTGAGGCGACAGTGGCAAGGAAAAACTCCCTCTAGCAGGAAGAAACCTTGAGAGGAACCTAGACTCGGAAGGGGACCCCATCCTCCTCTGGGCGACCGGGGTACATGAAAATATATTCACATTCACAGTAGTTCAAAAGATATTAAACAAGATCTCACAGTGATTACAAGTAAGACAAATGGACTGAGCATCATTTGGCACTGGGAGGAATACTGAAGGTCAACCCTCAACCAGCCTCAGAGAGTAAAAGTCCTTATCATTACAAAGAATCTCATTACTACAGGTGTTACCATTCCCCAAATCCTTGGTTCGGCTCGAATTTTGAACTACGGTTCTGTTTGTTTAGAGGGGGATAAGAAAATATGAAAAAAATTCTGGGTTTTATAAATCATCATCAATTTGGAACACTAAAAAGAAGAACACTTAACATGTTAGATTAACTTCACACAAAATATCTAAACAAAAATCAATTAAAAATTACAAAACTTCTTTGAAGACCAGAAATAAATTGGATAACCAAAATGTTCTCTTACCACTGACCTGAATGTGCTCAAGGGGTCTGCAGTCTCAAGGTTATTATCCAGTTTAATGAAACTAGCTTGGCTTATACCGAAGGTGTGATCAATCAATCATGATTGGACCAAAATAGTCACATGGCATAGGCTAGTGTAATGTGTAATATTTACAAAATATACAGCTTACCCTAACTTTAAATAAAATAATAATTTCGTGATTTACATGTGTTATAGTGAAATTAAAAATGAGTTTTGTAACATTAGTAATGTAATGAGAGCTCAAAAGGCTGCACGTTTGTATTGTGGTTTTGGTCTCAGTTTCAAAACCATTACACCATTACTCATTACGCTCATCTTAGACACACTTATGTCACAGAAACTTTCACAAATTGTTGGACTGTAGCCACTGAAGGAAAAAAATCACCAGTCATCATACCTGTGCCAAGTGAGCTGATGCAGGACTGTCACTAACAGGTTTAGAAATACCTGCTGGCAGAGCTGCCATTTCCAAGGCTAGCACATGCAGACTGGACCTACTGGACACTGCAGAGCCTACTGGGACCCAGGAGCCTACCAGGAAGCAGTACTCCAGAGGCTGGTGTGAGGAAACCCCAGCCACAAAATCATACTCCAACAGGATATTACTGTTACGGGGGTGTGTGACTCTGTGTGTTAGGACTCTCATGATTGGAAGATCACCAGTTCAAATCACTCTTCTTCAAATCACTACATGTCACTTTGGATAAAAGTGCCTGCTAAATACAGTGCTCTTTAAAAATACCACAAATTAGTGCTTTCATAACAAGTCCACTGACAAGCAATATTTAACATATCTGCAGACATATTCTGCACAGACATTTTCTTTTTATTAAGTGTTATAATTTTTTTGACTGATTTAGTTCTTATCTTGCCAAATTGCTATTAAGTGCAATTGTAGTCACTGGCTTTCAAAGGGATCCCACACATAAATATTATTGTAAAGGTGTTACCAATAAAAAGCATCCAATGAAACTGCTTGTCAATGAACTTTTTAACTGCAAAGAACTGTTTTTAAACTATAATTTGGGTTTCCATTATTACTACTAATTTCCAGAATTAAGGAAGTGTCCAAAGACTTTATGTAAGCACTATAAATAAATGTCATCTACTACAAATACAGAAACATTAATATAAGCCAAAGGGGAGGCAACAGAGGAGCTGTCATACAACTGGGTCACCTGCATGAGTCTGGTACCTTCTTTAGGAAACTTGCTGCTGTTTCCCTCTTGGTGGATGGGATCCTCTTCATCCCTTCTGGTGACTGCACACGAATTATCTGTTCAAAACAATCAATACAACTTCAGATACATATTTACAATTACAGTATTGGAAAAAATGTACAAGAATAACCTCGAAACTTTTAGGTTAATTAACAACGCAGTTCAGTCCATGTTGCAGTTTCCCGCATATTTGCACGAATTGTGCTTTATATTTCAGTGCGCAATAAACGCCTAAACTGAGAATTCAGATATACTGACGTGCGTGATCAGAAAGAGAAGTGCGCAACCGGGACGACTGTCGTGTCATGTCTAGTCCTTCATTACACACTGGACATGGCATGGACACTTTTACTGTGGTGCCATTACTGCTGCCTCATCGCTCTCTCAAGTCTCCATTCTGCAGCCCACAACGCAGCTAACTGGCTTACTAGCTACTTACAATAGTTTCTGCCATGTTGGGTGGTTATGTTCTGCTCCCGGAGTACTTGTGAAATACGCGTGTGTTATTATTAATACTTGTAGTTTATGGCTGGCACAGTTGCACAAAGACTACGCGACATGTCAGACACGCGGTGCTGCACACAAACAAGCCCGACCTGTCGCTTCTAGTTAGAAATGTCAGTTCCGTTACTTCAATAGTTCCGTCCCGTGGGCACTCACATTGCGATCTCTTTTGCGTTCCAGGAAACCCTTTCTCCCGACGTGTCTGACCTTCTTTTTTTCGACAAGTAATTATTCTTTACCACTTGGTCACAAAGAAACAGTGGAGTAATCTACATTTAAATGTCCGTTGTGGGGGGGGTTATTTATTTGCCTGATGCTTTCATTCAAAGCAACATATTGAAACTGCAGGGTCAGCCAGTCTCTGCAGTAATTAAGGTTAAGAGCCTTACTCAAGGGCCCAAAAATTAAATGATTTTAGAACCACTGGATCTAAAACAGTGACCTTCTGAGCACAGGCACAGAGTCCTAACCCTCAGAGCCACATACTACTGTCCAGCCTGCTACTTAGCTGTAGATGTACCCAACCTGTCTATAAATAAGGAACTTAATAATAATTGAAACTTTATTGATATGCATGGGGAAGTTGTCCTTAGGCCTCCCCCAACTTGGTCTTTGTAGAGTATGCTGGCACTGTGGGAGCTGGGGGTTAAGGGCCTTGCTCAAGTACCTGCAGAAGCTGGATTTGAACTGGTGACCTTCTGATTACAGGCACAGAGGCTTAACCCACTGAGCCACATAAATTTCCATATAATTATTTACATCTTTTCTATTTGGTTAAACATTTGGTTTACAGTGATTGTACAGTAGGTACATAATAAGAGTGATAGTGAAAAGAATTTCTATACATAGACCATGGCAGAAATAGAGCAAATACACTGCTTGAGCACTTTTGGAATCATTCCTTTGAGATTCTGGCCTATGCTGACATAATTGCATCACACAATTTCTACAAATTTGTCAGCTGTGAATCCATGTGAATTTCCTGTTCTACCACAACCCAAATGTGTTGGATTCAGATCTGGTGACTGGGTCACCACTGAAGAACACTGAATTCATCATCATGTTCATTATCAAGCTCAGAAGACAGGTAAATTGTGTCCCATGAAGGTGTCCATGGTCTGTAATAATTCACAAATAGGCATTAAAGCAATGGCAGATTGGTATTAATGGGCCAAAAGTGTGCCAAGAAAACATTCCCCAGGCCAGACCATTACAGCTCAACCACCAGTCTGAACTGTTGACATAAGGCAGGGTGGGTTCATGGATTATGTCGACGTCTGCTGTCATGTCACAGACAAGGACAGAGGTGAAGGCAGGCATGGGGAAAACCAAAGGGGCTTTATTAAAAGAAATTACAGGCAGGGCAAAAGGAAAACAGACCACAAGGGGTCAAAACGGGGTAGGGAGAATCAGGCAAGAGCACAGGACACACTGCGGAGCACATATAGGCTGCAACATCAATGACTGGACTGAGGAGCTTGAGATGTGATGCTTTTCTGCTCACCACAATTGTACAGTGGTGATCTGAGTTTCTGTAGCTTTTCTATCAGCTCAAACCAGTTTGGCTATTCTCCTCTGACCTCTCTCATCAACAAGACATTTCTGGTCGCAGAACTGCCGCTCACTGGGTGATTTTTGTTTTTTTGTACCATTCCGAATAACTCAAGGCTGTTGTGCTTGGAAATCCAAGGAGATCAGCAGTTACATAAATACTCTGATACCAGGCCATCTGGCACCAACAATCATGCCACAGTTAAATAGATCACCATTCTAATCTTTTATATGAACATTATCTGAATCTCCTTACCTATATCTGCATAATATTATGCGCTGCGGCGACACGTTTGGTTGATTACATAATTGCATGAAAAAGCAGGTTTACATCTGTCCCTAATAAAGTGCTCAGTAAGCATAATATATGAAATATGAATACATGAAGAATGATTAATGTCCATTTTTACTTGAAGAAGATCCTTTTTGAATTCCGTCTAGTGCAAAAAATATAGGTCCACTTTAAAAGTCGCTGTGTTGCCTTATTTTATACAACTTGTCCAATCTCTTTCCATAAGTATAAAGGAACCAATAAAGTATAGTAATGGTACTGTTTATAGTACTGCGCCTTATAAGTCATTTTATATGATTTATTTATTTGCTTAGAGTGTGTTAAGGTGGTCTGGATAAATCCCAGACCATCTCCTTTAGTCCTTTTACATTTCATGATTTTTATCATTCGTTCAGTAATACTAACTGCTGACGTGGAACCATGGCTGGTTCCTCTTCATTGCAGGACCGGCCCTGACCCATGTGGTTGACTTAACCTCCAACTTGACCCTCACATTCATAATTTTGGGCTCCTAGCTGGAATTCTGATGGGAGGGGTAAATGGAGAGAAGATATCTTGTTGATCTGTGGGTTTGCTGAAATCATGCCAATCCCTGAATTCCTCATATGTTCTGAATTTGTCCAGACTGAGGTTTCTTTGATGTAAAGCAGGATGATATGCAGTTTGTCCCCTGGAATGGATTCTTTTCATTACAATATCGACTGTCTCTGCAAAACTATTTTTTTACTATTTTGAAGTATTGTCCCTAATTTTTCTTGGGTATTTGACGTTCTGGTAGAAGGCCCACTAAAGCATTGTAATATTTTAAGAGACTTCATTGCAGTTTCATGCTTAAGCCTAACTGCATTATTTAGACCGCAGGGGTAAACCTGAATTAACACTGTGCAATGCAGGGAGAGCAACACCGCTAACAACTTACCCATCGCATCACCAAATTACACGATACAATCATATAATTATAAAGAGAAACTTTTACTATGTATGAAACCCACTGGAAATGTCTGCATAGAGCTCCAACCAAGGACAAACAACTTAACAAATGTCATTTTAAAAACCCAGGCTTCAAAGAAGCCAGTGTTTGGTTAATATGTTGATATGATTCTTAAACATAGAAAACATAAAAACATATCTTATGTCATTGGAGGTTACTGGAAAAACAGTGTGCAGGTTTACAAATATATTGAGGTGAATTAGCGTCATAACTGCACTTGCTGGAGCATTTGCTGTAAACATCCTTGAGGGTAACTACACAGATTCCCTCTTCCTCCTATACTCACTGGAAATAGTTGCAGCTTGTGGTTTTGCTCCATCGATGACAAGTTACACACTGTATATGCGGGTTCCTCCTTACACAGCTGCTCATCAAAAGCATACATAACCACTACTATCCTTCTATTCTTTCTTCATTGACCTCTGCTCTGGGAAAATTAGTGAAGAAATACCTAGGTACTATTCAAAATCTCATACTTACACAGTAGATACTGAACAGGGGGTAGTGTGTTGCTCAGTGGGCTAAGCCTCTGTGCCATTTAGTTTTCAAAATCTATGTGCAACAATCCTGCCAAAATGAGAATCAAAATGAAATTGCAAATGAAATAGAAAATTGCAAATGAGTAGCTAACTTAGGCCACATTAATTTGAGTGACATGGGCGACCATGTGCAAGGGATGCAATGACAACAGAATCAGCAAACACAACCCATTGTCTGCTCCAATTAACATATATTTGTGTGTTGTGAACTTGACAATGAAAAGTAGTAAATTAAAAGTCGAAATGCAAAATCAAAAGACAAAAAGGTTTTAAAATATTTTTTTTTCACATCCAACTCATACATGAGTGGAAAATTAAAATGCAAATGGTGCCATTTCATTTTAATTTTGGTAGGATTTTTGTGCATTGACTTTGAAAACTAAATGGCAAAGTGGAAACTGTATTTTCATTTCATCATTTTCATTTTTTTTGCAGAAAATACCTCCCATAGGTCTCTCACACTTAATTTGATTACAAAAAAGATCAACAGTTGAAAATGTCTGCAGGCCAAGTGCATTTGTGGTGCGCATAGAAAAAATTTAATAAATAAAGTAAGTAAGTAAATAAATAAATAATAAGGGTTGAAACAATCTATTGTTTATTCTTAAAGCAACTATTATCGCTGTAAAATAACACAGTCGGAGCTGAAGCGTGTGACATAGGTGTAGCAGTTGCTTCCGGGTAGCGTAAGGGGGCGGAGCCCGCTCTGCCCTCAGACGCACTTTGGATGAAGAACAGAAAGGCAGCAGCCTGTGTCATCTTATTGTTTTACTCACCTGTTTACAGATACTTAACTTTATTATTGTGGTGCCACTCTTGGGACCCGTAATACATTCTTAATTCAGTTCAAATGTGTTATTAATAGTGTCTGCTGTGTGTGTGTGAGACTGTGTGAGTGAGAGACAGAGAAAGAGAGAGCTAGAGCATTCTGTATCAGCATAATAGAGGATGAGCGACTCCTAAACCACACATGTGCACTTCACTCAAATCAGTGTGTGTGACCATGTTGCATTGTGAGGGAGGGCAGGCAGCATATCATTCGGTAAGACAAAGCAATGCTCATTATCTGTAAAAAAACGTTCCAAAACTGCGACCTGCTATAGCATCAGGAGTAAAGATAATTGTATGAAACATGCTAAATATAAGCGTAAACTAGGTTACTCTGGCCATGTTAAAGGTTGAGTTTCTTTCATATTACGCCTAATGGGCTAGATTAGGCTAACATCTCACAATACATCATATTAGTGAAAAATGACAATAAACTGCTTATGAAGAGGATGGTATCAGTAATAGTGTCCATAGAGACATTTCAAAGCCAAATTTGATATCAAAACAAGTGTATTTCATATTGGCTTATAATGGTGTGTCATTTCTCTTTCATTTTTATCTTTATATATGGTTACAGGTGATTCTTAAATTACATGCTCCATAATATTTTACTGCTCTGTATTGTTCTTATTATATAGACCTAATTTCATTCAGTAAGGCACATTAATATAATATCTCCACACAACCTGCTGTAACATAAACTATCAATTAATTTATATGAACTCTCATTTAACACTGCCTATGCCCCAGAAAACAAGCCACCTGCATGTAGTGTGTGATTGACATTTTAACGTTAGAATCAAAATGACAACAAACAAGTCGAAAGACCGTATCGATCTGCACATCCCTAGCGGACACATTTGACTATGCGCGGACCGTAACGGCACGTGTGGAGCATGCACTAGGTTTAAGGCTGGCAAACTAAAAGCAAGTTTATAGTGAAAATGAATTAGCTGTATTTAAATACTGCTACTCAGTGCTTTCTACACCTACCATTTCTTTAACTTTGCACGTATACAACGTACCGTGAATGTTCATTGGTTAAAAAACTGGGAACAACGAATACGAGCAAGACAAAGTATAGTCAGCCAATCGGTGTTAAAATTAAACGCGGTAGGGGTTGGACTTGATCAGGGTTAAAGGTTATAGACGGAAGTTGGCGTTTAGGACCATGTGGCGATAGTTTGTTAGGGTTTCGTTTGTTCTTGAATTTTGTGTGTGTGTTTTTTTTTAATTATTTTAAAAAAGAGTTTTACGATATGGGAAAAAACAAAAAAACCCAACCTGAAAAATCGCAGCGTGAATCCAAAACAAATCAGCTTAAAAGGTATTAGATTATTTATTCAAGAACATGACTGTAGTTGTTTAAGATTAAGGTTTTATTTTATTTGTTCAAACATCTGTCTAATGTCTTCTATCGGTTTAGTTTACAATAGAATCTTTGCCTTGTATACGAGAGAGACTAAACTTCAAATCGGTATGTTAATGAAAATGATCAGTTACGTTTCCTTTAGTTAAGCTACTACATGTATTTCGCTAACTTCTTATGAAAACACGAGAGAATAAGTTAAAAATGTTTGCAAAAATGCATGTCCGGTGGTACGTACAAGTGTCCGTCGACTGGCAATCGCGTTTGAGACACCGGACATAAGTCAGTTTGGGCGTATCTCCATAGCTATAGGGGACAAGCAAGACATTATGTATATTACTGTAATATACATTAATTACTGTACAGCAGAGTATGTAAATATAAAATAACACTTTATAATAAAAATAGATTGCACTTAAAACTCACGAAAAACAAGCCGCTATGAAATCCAAAGATGCGAGCGGTAGCAAACAGTGGGAGCTGAGAAAGAAAACGACGATTGAATCTGCGGCGAAATATTGTATATTTCAAGTATTTTATTGCATTGTATTGTACAGTAAGTTTTTTTTTTTTTTTAAATTTACGTAACGAAATAGCACCGTACAGGTATTGTGTCATATGTTATTATAGCTATCCATCACATATACATTACTGTATGCATACTGTTTTACAAGTTAGAGACGGTCATTATACGGCTGGCAGCGCTGCCCGCTCACTGGAATGTTTCATCAGAAACCTACTACTCAAACATTAATGCAGTCCATACTGTACATATGCATGTATGCATAACATGGCAGAAACCATTATAAGTAGTCGGTCATTATATGACTGACAGCATTGCCCATTCTCCTGTACCTGTCACACTAAGCGATACACCGCTAATATTCTACTACGTCCTCTTTTAGGGATCTTTCAGTCACTGGATATTACAGACGCTCCTGACTTAATCTACCTGTTTAAGTGTGGCGTCTCAGCATCAAGCATCTCTTTTCGCATCACCCTTTCTCAGTCTGTTTCCTTTCCGCAGTCCATAAGTATTCACTGCACTAGTGTTTGCAATCTCCAAGACTACAGATTTCGTCTATAAAATTTGTACTTTATTGTGCTTCCCACACAGGGTTGCCATCTCTCAGGCATCAGGCATGACACTCTCATGTACACACAAGAAGTCTTAAGGCATATCTATATTACAATATAAGCCTAAAATTAGCTACATCAAGAGCTCTGGCATGGTTTGCAAACCCCACAGACTATTTGCAAGGTAATAAAAGTGTTACATGTATGTAAATGAGTGTGCGGACTCAATTTCAAATTGAAAATCTCAAGCAAGCCAGCTGACCAAAGTTGGTAACCCTGAACACACACTAAAATGTTGGCGAAAGTAAATAAAAACGATTACCTGCTACCTGTAAACATTTATAAATATACTGAAAATGTCATAAATGGTGCAAAAGTCAGGTTAAAACAATAACTAAAGATGGTTGACACAAACCCATTGCCAGTACAGTATGCTTGAAATAGTAACGGAACTCAATCATTAAGTGAGGAGTGTCGGTATTTACAATAGACTTTGTTATATGTAATTGGAATGTTACTCGATGGATAGCTGTAGAGCATTTTTTGACCACAGAAGTGCTGATAACCTGGTTATTTGTCTGATCACAGCCAGAGCACAATGTCTAAAGGCAGGAAGTCTGTCAGGACAAAGAGCGTTAAGCGGGACAGTAAGCCCCGGCAGACGGCACACCTGGAGCACATCCCCTTTCGGCTGCGTGAGATCATGAAGAGTAAGGAGATGATGAAGTTGGGAGTCGCCAAGCGGAAGGCCATATTGAGAGGTGCTGACTTAGAGAGTTACGATCTCTGCTCTCTTGCAGTGCTTTACTCATGAGTGTGTCTGATTTGCAGCATTTAAGCGTTTGTGTTTATCAGCTAAATGAACATTTTGATAACTAGGTGTGGTAAATTATGAAACAACAGGTATGATGCAAAGCCCAGTTGAGGCTGATGGATGAAACGTATTTAATGGACTTTCTGATGTTCATGTGCTGCTTGATGGAACATGTTATTCAGTAATGCATGCTTGCTTTTTATTGTCCATTTGATTGGCACATAATCAGGATGATCTGTTTGGCTGTTCCCATTGCTCCTCCCTTGTAGCCATGGCGCCAAAGCCAGATGCTGGGGTCCCACAGGCGACGGACATCCCCGTCCCAAACTTCCAGAGGGGAAAGAAGGAGTCAAAGACGGCGTACATGCAGCGGATCAGAGAGGAGACCCAGCACGTGCAGTTCCTCACTCTGAACCAGGTGGAGCGCCAGCCAGAGCTGGAGCCAGACAGGCAGGAGAAGCCAGCAGACACGCGCAAGGCTGAGAAGAAGAAAGAGTACGTATTAACTGACTATCCACGTTTGCTTAGTGGTGTCGCTGAGTACTGTTTGAACCTCTCGTTGGCTGTGGTTATGTGCATCTGATATGAGCATGGGCAGTTCAGCCAATAGCACTGGAGCCTCACTCCTCCTGGATTGTGACTTTGATTCTTGGCCCCCATCTACTGTACCTGTTCTATGTGGAACCTATGTGAATAAGTGTTTCTTAGTTACCCATTGCATGTGTGCCCTGTGCTTCCTTTGGTTTATAGATGGTTGGATGATAGAACTAATGCCATCAGTGATTATGTTGCTATGTCATTAAATCATGCGGATGAGGATGGGGTTAAGTCTTGAAGATTAGCTAGAACCAGCCACGTTTATTTATTGTATAGTGTTTGGTGTTGCCCTTTCTTATGTCTGACTTGTCCTTTCTCGTATTACAGATTTGATAAAGTAAGATTGGAAAGGTTGCAGAAGAAGAAGATGGCAAAGAGAGAAGAGAGGGAGGAGAAGGAGAAATTTACAGGTGGGTGGATGTTTGAGCCAAATGGTTCAGTCGCATCTCAAGATTTTGCTTCGTTCTCAGGTCACCCTTTCCCTTGCAGAGAAAGTGCAGTTTGGGGAGGTCGCCATGGCTCCCCCATCCCTGACAGCTAAACCCCGCAAAGCTCCAGCAAAGCCTCAGGTGCAAAATCTCTCCACATGCTTCCATTTTCTCTGCAACTCAAGTATGAATTTATTTTTAGACAGTTCATGAATTTGAATTTTTCAAAATATATCTGCTGTCTCTAGGGGGCGACAAAGGAACTACTGCTTAGCTCTCTCCTTGGCCATTCGTCAGTCCCCGGCAACAAGCCCTCCATGGCACGGCAGCGGATGATGCAGGAGGAGCGGGAGCGCGTGGTCAATGCCTACCGCCACTTGAAGGCCATGAAGCAGAGGGGTCAGGGGCCCTCGGTGAAGCAGCAGCTGAGCCCACACTGATGGTTCAGGCTGAATTTAGGGGCTAGCAGACTCACAGAAACCAGATTGCTGCTGTGTGTAGGAGGAAACACGCCTAAGATGTGAACACGGCCTGTTCAGGAGTGGATCAGGGCTGTACCAGTGCAGAGTGGCTCAGTGCAGGCCTTAGGCTCACTGGTTGGGGTATGTGGCTCAGCATGCAGGGCTCCTGCTTTGGATGTTACCATTCAGACTTCCTGTCAGCCTTAGTCTCCCCTTATTATTTTACCCTTTTCCATGGTTATTTTACCATTTCAATTAATTGCTATTAAATTACTGAAGAGTGCATTAGTACAAATCATAAATCATCTGCGTGAGGGACTGCAAAGTGTGTTGGGATTGTTAGCGTGACAAAAATGAAAAACTTTATCTCAAACCACTGGCAGATTTTTTTTAGCTGAGCAATGTATTAGTTAATAACTTCCATTTCAAATCCACATTTATGAGGTTGATAATGAGCAGGGGCAAATTTTACTGTCATCCACCTAAACTGGTGGGAATCATACAGGGAGGGGTAAACCCTGAATCAGGTGCATATGTATTATTCCATTTCTCAAACGTTTTCATTTCATGAGTAGTTCTTATGGTTATATTGTGTTTTTAAGGTGGCTAAGCACTGTTTGCAGTCCTTCCACTAGGGTTCATTAGCCTGCCTTTCTGAGAGGCTGTGAGATACTATCTATGATCTCAGGTACGTTATTTGCCTGAGCCGCAAATGTAAATTGATAAGGTGGAGAGAGTCAGCACATTCAGACCATAGATTTGCAAAACGGCATTTGGAGAGAATGGTGTGGATTCATCCGATCCACTCCATGTCATGATTTACTCTTAACCCTGTACTATATGCACACACTCAGCCCTGTCATCCGTCTTTGTTTTTTCTGAGTAATGGTTGAGCAGCTGATGTGAAATACATGCTGAATGTGTTTGGTGTGACAGGGCTTCTGTAGAGGGACCTTCACTTCAGCAGTATACTCTCTCTACATAAGACAGCCACAGAGCTGTTTGCCAAGGCCTGGGCTGAGCAGTTGTGGCTACATGTCGCTGTCGTTGGAAGGGTATGGGAAAATAGAGAGGCTGTGAAGTGCAGATGTGGGGGGGGGGGGGGGCAAATTTTGTTTGGCAGCTTTGGGGGGGAAAGTAAGATGCTTACCGGGTTCTTTTGTTTCCTTCTCCCTGTCATTCATGTCTGAGTTTTCTTCGGCTAAATAAACCTGACCTGTTCCTGACGACCACCCAGATTCCCTTTACCACTTATTTTTCCCACAATGCACTTGTAACAATTTCTCATTCTCACACAGTCTGTTCTTCCTGTTTTCACCTTATCCTTGCTGTGTTGCCTTCTTTCCCCTCCAGATGCAGTTTCCCCAATGATATCATCTCCATGCCCAATCAAAGTATTTCTTATAGTGTTCTCCTCGTTCTTTCTGTATATCCGCTCATCCGCTGATCCGTTACAAGATCACAGTGATCCTCTTTCCTTCCAGATCCTCCTTAGCGTAACATGAGCAGGTTGGTACAGAACAAATCCATGTGCTGCATGCACATTCTCAGTATCTGAGCAGCTGTTCTATTGCAATCTACCCTCTTTATGCAGATTCATTTAGGAAATGTGAATCAGTCAGTCATCTGCTATCTGTCCAGAGCCTGCTACTTAGATTTTGGAATTCAATGTGAAGGAAGTCAGTGTGGTAATGTACTGTGCATTTAGCTTTTGTTGAATTCTGGTATTCACGATTATTGATGTTTTATACTTTAAGAATTGCACTACCCTAAAGGTCTGTCTGAATCCCTGTCTATATCCCTACTGGCTCTTATGACCTAAGCACGCATAAAGGCCTGTCATTGTTGTATAAATCATAATATTTTCATATGTAAAAAAGATCAGGACAGATGATGTACTAGAAACTGGTTCATTGCACACAGATAACAATCTGCAGGACATCGTCAGCCTGTGGAGGTCTGCTGTTATCAGCAGATACTCGCGTGGGGCTAACCTCATACTGTACATGACACTGTTTGAGATAGCTGCATAAACAAGATTTGCATTCCAAACTCTTGATAGTTTCGAGGCTGGGAATGCTTGGTAACGTTGAAACAGCAAATCCTGCAGTGGGCTATCACAGCTGTTTTCAAGCATGTTTCATATATGTTTTGTCCTAACATTTTGTTCAGGGTTTAGTGTCCTTCAAATAGCTCACTTTTGCCACACAATTATTATGCAATTCCAGTGATTCTTTTCAATTTCCCTGCCCCTTTTAGAGAATGTCTGGGTAAAAAAATGGGCATTGTGTGCTGATTAGTGGCTCTCTGGGGACCTGTTTACCATTGAAATAGCTATTAAGACACGCCAAACGGTCTTTGTGCACAACTTACATCTATAACATTCGTCTTCATTAATGTATCATTTATAATTAAGCAAAGCTTGTTAATTTACTAAGTATCATGGCCTGTGTTATTTTTAATGCTACAGTATTCTACTGCATTATAAAACACTGTACTACTTTCACCATTTAATTGTTCTAGTCTATTTGAAGATTGCTTCAACCACAGATTCTTTCTTTACAATTTATCATTATTTCTTCTTCTTTTTTTTGAAAATATAAACATTGTTATGTGTTTCTCTGAACCTCGGTAGAGAAGTCTGTTTAGCCTCCTGATTCTTCTTAGCCATGAAATTGGAATCTCAAACATGGGCTTGGTTGTGGTGTCATGAAGCTCGGACCGGAACATGTGACCATCATCAGCACTGAGTGGGATAACTCATAAGCTGGCTTGGTGAAAGTCCGGGGCACAGGATCGGGTGGGGAGAGCTGCTCTGGGTAACACTTTACTTGAGGAGGCATAAATAATATACAGTACTATTACACTCTTAATTAGTCAAGGACTAACTCTTACATGATGTATTAATTAACCACAAACTATTCATGATTTGTATTTGAGTGGCTGAGTTACTACTAAGTTGTTAAGGCACCATATTGTAAAGTGTCACCATAGTATATTATTTGTGCCCCTCAAGTGTTACCATGCTCTGTCACTTTGTCCCAGTTTTGACAAAAGAAATCCCAATAAACATACACACATCTTGCTACTTTTCAGAGCATAAGGACGCTGAAGGACTCTGTTGCTCAGAGAATTAGAACAGTCTGTATTAATATGTCACTGATTTTAAGGATTTTGTACTTTTGTGCCACATAGGACCTGCAGAGCCCCTCTTATGCTATACTGACTTAAGGATGTGCTATGAACTCATCGGCCGCATGACTGTGTTTAGGCTCCTCCATTATAGGTTTTATGCATTAGAATAACCAAACTGAGTTTGTGACATGATATGTGATTCTAGAAGCAGGGCAAACAGGCCAGTTAGCAGCAGAGCTAAAGCATGTCCCATCTTCACTGTTCAAAATGGATGCCAAATGGAGGTCACAAGCACAGCTCACAAGCAGAGCACACGCTGGAGAATCATGATGCAAAACATTATCTACATTGGTAGTCCTTTAATTGAATACCGAGCAGAAGAAGCTGGATGAACGGCTGGATGCCAGTGGCCACTTGTGCTGTTAAAATACTTTGATCTCGTAAGCAAAAATGCTGCAAAGCAGGTGTCACCAAAGACATGCCATAGCTCATCTGTGACCAGAAATAGTGAGAATCTGCCAGCATTACTGTGCATACATTAGCATCTAATCATGTGGGACAGAGTGTGGTTCGCCCATATTCAATGTGTGTGAGGACTTCATGACTTGTATTTGCTTATCGTGCTGCATGTGCCTCTATCCTTTTTGGGGGCGGTCCCTTTTTCTCTTGGGATCGCTATGCAAATGTTTTGCCTTACAAGAGAACAGAGCTTGTTGTGAACCTGTGTTTCCTTGTTTACTATGCCCTATTGAACAAAACGAGTGCTACCTGTTCCTGTGGTCTTGGGGGCATTTATTAAATGAACAGACATGAGTAGTTTGTGGGAAAACAGGAGCTCCTGGTTTCAAGTTACGGACACCCGTTGAGTTCTGCTGATTATGAATATTATCTTCCTGAGATGTTGTGGTAGACCCATGATGTACAATGAAAAGAATCACAGGTAGAGTATGTATTCGGAGTTTTAATTAATTGAATACAGGTTCTGCATATGTATAGAAGGCAATAAAAACTTTACAAAATCTTATTCAGCTGTAACTGATTAGAAACAATCTACAGTTCCATCTTATCAAGTTAGACTCTGATTTCTGTCTCCTGGTTCACCCCCGGGGGTGATCTGGCTAAAATACAGTGGGGGGTCGGCTCCCACTTACTTCTTGTAAGTCCACAGGCACAGGGAAAACAGACAAAAATCAAGTGACGAATGGTGCTTCACAAATTAAAACTGGGCGAGGCCTGGGTGTGCTTACCAGTTGAGTTTAACATACTGGACTAGAATCAAAGAAAAGGGGCTTTTGAAATTAAACAGGACTTCAGGAAAAAAAAAAAAAAACTCTTGCAGCTGTGCTTCTCTGTGTTTTTTTTAAGCAGACATTGCTGGGGCAACTCTCCATTTCACAGCTCTTTGTGCAGATAGAGCTTCATCAAACAGACTGAGTTGGCTGTGCTCTGGAACACCAAGTGCATGAATCACCCCCAGCCGATGCCACAGACTAATGCCCTTGGGTAGGCCCTAGTGTGAGGGTACCATATACATTAATCACAGGACAGGAAGTGGGTGGCAGGGCAGGTATGATGGTCAGCAGGTAGGATGGCTCCCTTTAACCTACGGTGCCTGTGTTTATGGGTCAGATTCCAGGCAAGGTCTGGTTCTGGGGGGCTGCAGAGGGACTCCGGCTTAGAACTTGAGGGTTGGCAGTGACCCGCGCCGTCAGTGCATCATAGGACAAATCCTTCTGCTCAACACAGAGGGCAAAGAGGGTCACACACCAACGACATGCAGGCAAATGTACAGCGAAGCATGAAGGCTACCAGCACCAGTTTCTCTTAAGACACTGATTTCTCCAGCTGACCTTGATCAGAGTGAAAAATGGCCAGTACAATAGTACAATGGTGTGAATCTGAGGACCACATATGACTCGTGATCTTGACTCATAAAATCTTCAAACATCTCAGTACATCTTAAAACTAATACTGTGTAACGAAGGCTGCAAGTTGGCACTTACATTTGGCGGGCCCTTCGTGATGAAGGCTAGTGCAGTGGGCTGGTAAATGCTGCTGCGAGACCAGTCGCTGTAGTTGCTGTAAGGGGATGTAGGTCTGCTGCCTATGGATGGAATCAGGAGAATGGGACTGAGGGGAAGCGATCAGATAGAGAGTTTTCCTACACATTCAAAACCAGGCAAAGAACAACTTTGCACCTAGTTGGTTGTACTGGGACTGGTCACACACATCATGGTTTAACTCCCTTGAAACTCCTCACACCAACATGAACTAAACTCATACAGGACTTATGAGAGCCAGACGTCTGTCTCCCTGGCACAATTAGGTGAAACTCCACATAGCTTAAGACCCCTTGTGAGAACTCAGCCTGAGAAGCTCTCAATGGCTAAGTCCTTCTTAGCATCCTTCTCACTCAAAAGATCATCACAGTCATGTGGCAGGTAGAACAATGGTGATGCCAAAAATCAGAGGAGCTTAGAGCCACTAAAGCTCACATCACATGAAAGCAACAGACTGTTTTACAAAATGACTGAAATTCATGTTTGCTTCAATTGATTACCCTCAAACAGTAAATAGCATGGAAGTGACAATACAGAGGGTCTGAATTATATAGAAGACAACAATGTGCTCTTGTGTGTTTTCCTTTGTGAATTTCTGGAATATTCTGTCATTTGAAGATGGGCTTTGAGACAGACTACAGTTTTTGAAATTGCTGGTATTCATACAAAACAGACACATTTAGTTTTCCTTTATGGTGACACTTGCCTGTTTGCTTTCTGTTTGTCATGGGTGGGTTTTTTTGACACATCACACCAACATATACATAAATGGCAATAAAGAAAGCTGATATTTGACTTATAACCAAACCTTTTGCTTGAACCGTTGTGTTGTATGCCCCTTTCCTTCACGTTGCAGCTTGACCTAGACTGAACAGCAGCCATGTCTAATCATAAAATGCCTGAAGCGTGGCGTTTGGTTACCTGGGCTGGGCTCGTTCATAGAGAATGCTTTGTTCTCCATGTACAAGTTTTCATAGGGCATCCTGGAAACACCGACCGCCTTCTGCTCCTTCACAGTGTTCTCATAGGTTACCTCTGTGTTGCTGTAGAGGGATTCCCCATAGCCAGGCTTTGAGGTGTGGTCTTCTGTGAGCATGCAGATCTGGGGAAAACTGCTGAGAGTGAGGAACACCCATGCATTGATCACCAAGGCTATGGCCAATGTGGGGTCGTCCCAGCTGGAGTTGCCATTGCCATCATTCCAATGGATGTACATGGTGAGCCAAACCACCCAGATGGCCAGGGAGATGGAGGCTGTGGCCAAGAGGAAGGTGCACTCCTTCAGCCACTGGCGTCTCTTGCCTATTACAGCTGACACAGCGCCTATCAGGGAACTAAGTAATAAGGCCATAACATAGATCAGTGCCATGGTAAAATCCTGGTTGGAAGTGGGGCAGGGCACGGGCACAACAGTGGTGCTGTTAGCCGATGGGAATGACATAGTGAGGACCAGCCACTCAACGGTGATGATCGCTTCTACCAGCCAGAGGCCCAGGGCGCCCAGACAGAGCACCCAGCCCGGGGGGCCCTTGTCACGACGAGCCAGTAGGTTCAGCCGCACACCCTGCATTAGCAGGCAGGCGAAGCAGCCAGCGAACAGCACGCCGAAGAGGAGCTGTCGTGCCATGCAGGTGGTGAAGTTCCTGCCCATGACAAAGGCAAAGGCCAAGCCGAAGAGGCCCATGGTGCAGAGCAGGAAGCTGGTCTGTATTCCCACTGAGCTCCGCCGCTGGCTATCTGTCACGAATGGCAGGCTGGCCAGCAGCACCACCAGCAGTATGAAGGAGAGCACCACTCCTGCCGCAGCCAGCGCCTCCACCACCACACCCCAGACGGCACTCAGGTCACACAGTTTATAGTACAGCGGAAGGATGGAGGCACCACATCCATCCGGGGGGCCATCAGCTGCCTGGGCCTCAGGCTGGAGCAGCAGGATGGACATGACAGGCAGGAGGGAGAATCTCGCTGCTCCGGGGTCCATGATGGGCCAGCCTGATAACCAAGCAAGATGTGGAAATTAATTAAGCTGTAAGTGGCATGTCAAAGGTGATCCATGGCAGGAAATGCTGGCACAAGGGCTATTTAGAATGACCAGTTCACAACAACCACACTTCATGTGACTGGAAATGAGACAAACCCGCAAGCCCACAAAAGATAATTGATATGTCAATTACAGGCAGTCTCCAGGATATGAATGAGATCTATTACCAAAGTTTGTTTTTAAGTCGAACTTCTAGTCAGAAAAAATAATAATACAGCACATAATAATAATTATACAGTAAAATTAAAAGTAACTGCATATGGTACTGTACTGTACCTCGAGCTTTGAACCGATGCAGGCGTTTGTTATTATGAACTATCGTATTTAACCCAATTTTTTTATATAACAGGCTTTATGGCAGTCCGTTCAGGAGTTTGAGTTGTCCATATATTCTTGACCTGGGGACTGCCTGTAGTTAAAGCCTGGGTGACATAGTTTTACAAGGATTTGGTCTCCTAAAAACTGCATAACTAAATGCTACAGGATGAATATGGCTGACCCAATACGATATGACAAGAATTATTGATAAAACTGATGTAACAGAGTTTGAGGCCCAAGTTATATCGCACCATGTTTTTAATGTGTAGTTTGCATAGATTCAAAATTCAAACTTCAAGAGATTTTATTGGCCATGTGCAAGTATGTATGTACTGTATGTAAGTATACAAATATGTTAGGGTCCTTATTAGTTTACCCTGGGGAGTATTCCATGAAAGTAGCTAAAGAAAGCGAGACTCCCGAAAAAGTCAGACTCAAACTAGCGTCATCTCTACTCTTACCCTCATGTCATTCCACTAATGCAGTTCAGCTTTAACTAATCAAGGCTCATACAAGACAGACTTGCATAGTCTCACTTAGTTTATTGTTATTAACTCAATATGTTAGCTAAAATACACATTTCATCATGTCCCACAGCATCATAAAAAAGGGTGCCAATTTGTACTTTTGCTTTTCATTTGGGCTGTATCCTCAAGGGTACTCTTTTGTCAGTGCAGGTTTTCACTCAGTCCTGTTACCATAATACTGTACATTTCCACCTCTAAAAAATTTGGCACATATGTGGCATGTTCAACAGGAATTTGCACCATCTCAGTCTCCTGAAGACCATAGGATCTGGATCCTTACATAAACTTCAGGTAGCACAAAATGCAGCAGCCAGAGTTCTTACAAACACAAAAAAATTATCATATTAGCCCTGTTCTATGCTTCCTTCACTGGTTTCCAGTTAAGTCTCAGATTGAATACAAAATACAGACTTAAAAAGCACTGAATGGCCTTGCACCAGAATACCTTAGAGATCTACTGGTCTCTTACAACCCTCCTCGTTTGCTTAGATCTCAAGGAGCACGATACCTATTAGAGTAGAAAGAACTACAGCAGGCTGCAGAGCATTCTCTTACAGAGCTCCTCAGCTGTGGAATTGTCTTCCAGCGAATGTGTGAGATTCAGGCTCACTCTCAATATTCAAGTCAAGGCTAAAAACACACTTGTCAAGTGTAGCTTATATGGACTCTAGTTCTAGCTCTAGCTAACTTCTCACTCCCTGTTAAACCTATAGTGTGAGGAGTAGAGCTGAGTGGGGATCAGTGCCATTGGCATTGGATGAACTGAACTGTCAGTGCTGTCACTCTAGCTTCACCCCCCCTTGTGGAATTGGAGTACTGACATTTCAGGGACTCCCCATGCCTGTGTTCCCACTTGTCTCTCACTCCTACTTATGCTGTCATAGCCATATTTGCCGGAGCTCTCATATTGCACTCACCTAACTGTTGGCACTGCTTCTAGTGCCCCTACACTTCCCGTGGTGTGCTGCCTGGAGACCCCAAAATTATCAAGATATCCTGCCTACCCTGCTGCCTGCGACATCTCCACTCCCTGTGGCATCTTTCCAGGCTGCTGGCCCTTCTGCTTGTGAAGTCTCTCCTGTACGCCCTGCTGCTGTACCACTGTTCGTCATGTCATCATAAGCAGCACCAGCACCTGCCTGCCATCACCTACCTGCCCCCCATTTTGAGACTCAAATCTTAAAATTGGGACAGTGTGAATTCGGACTTTTCCATCTGGCTCATTTGACTTTGACTTCCTCTGCCCTGGAGGATGGGCTCCCCCTTTGAGTTTGGTTCCTCCCAAGGTTTATTCCTTCTTGGGAGTTTTTCCTTGCCACTGTTGCCTCTGGCTTGCCCACTGGGGGCTTTGTGCAGGGATAATGCGCTTTGAGACAATGAAATGTTGTGGAAATGCACAATACAAATAAAACTGAATTGAATTTAACTGAAAACCAAAAGTTAGTTCTCACTTTCTTTTTTGTATTTTTGATGATATTGAAAGTATGTCTGAAGTGATCGATCATAACGTTCCGTCCTGTTACCCAAATTATTTCTTAAATTTTATTATTTGTAAAAAAATAATTTTTTTTGGTAAGTTACCTGAATATGCTCAATGTTACCATGTCATTAGTTTTTATGACCTCTGGCTGTGGTTCATAAATGTACACATTTCATGCTAAAACTCAGTCATATAAAGAGTAAATGGACTAAAATATGAGTAACGACACTTGTCACCTACCCTATCTTGCTGTCCACGACACACATGCTGGTGAGAGCAGCCACTTGCATCACTTCCCATGGAGCTTGTGCCTAAGAGCCTTGCTCAAGGCCTCATGGAGATGTGACTATTCTGCCAAAGTCAGATTTGCACCGGTAACCTTCAATCACTGACACAGAGTACTGTGCTCACTGAGCAACGTACCACCGCACTGGATCATGTCATATACTTTGTATGTCAATGGTTGACTTACAACCACTATAATTCCCCTTACTGTGTCATCGCCTTGGGTATTACCGGTTAGTTTTCACTGTTCACTAAACTTTGCACAAAGTTGTGTAACTGTCCTGTAATAACTATATCTAATGTAAATGTGACACATAGATTATTGTTAAGGAATTGTAGACCAGGGGAATTTTAAATGCAATATTACCTCAAAATCGTAGGGCTATTTTGCAAAAGTTCTAGTTTAGGACGCTGTTCTGAGTGGTTGCTGAGGAAAACGACAGAATTGTGGTCTCCTAAACCCAGGTCATGGCTGATGGATGGGTAAGTACATTTTATCTAAGCAGTTAATATTTGCATTGAGATTACTCTCAGATGGAGCTGATTTAGTGCTTATTACCAAGGCTTCAATCCGCAAACACTAGCATATGCAGGTCCACACACACCCTTCCTGGTAACTGAGTAATGCTGTAACTACAGTAAGTGATCAGTTTTAAAATGCTTTTAAACACCCTGCATGTTTTTCAATGTGAGCAAATTTCATATCAAAGAGCCAGAGATTATATGCTTGGATAAAAAATTACAATCCCAAAAGTTGGGGAAGAATCATGAGGGCCTCCTCCTAAGATTAATTACATTTATCAGGACTGGTGGTCATGAGCCAGAAACACAAAGAATAAGAAGGAAGTTCTGAGACTAGATTTATATTTCAGTCCCAGCCTTATTGCTGGGCAAACACACTTTATATGGGCCATTCATCTTCTCTCTGTATAATCACCACAATCTCTGTAATTCAGGACATGTGAACAACCTTCAAGCAGATGGGTGATGATCCAGTAACATGATTACTGTCACAAGAAAGATGTCAGCCAGGGAAGCTGAGTGACAGACCAGTTAGAATTGCGTAACCATGGAACGGGCATCTTAGCAGCACAGTGCTGGCACATGGCTAAACCGTGGGAGGCTCTCATGTGCTGTGCACTGGCCCATTAGTGACTCACACCATATTATGCAGAGAGCGGATGTACAGTGTTACATAAGATAAACCTTAAATCAGTGAGAGATGCAAGGTTCTGCAAAAAAACTGAAAATATCATCTAGAAGGAACAATTATGACTGCTTATGTGCAAAGTGGACTTTTGCCCAGGCTTTACTCAATTACAGTTGCAAATTTAATGGAATGGTAGATGTTTTCTGCTTCAGGTTATTATGGTTTAATATGGGCTAATCTAATGGTTGTGGGTCTAGACTCCTGGTCACCATATTACACACACTCAGATGTGCCCTTTTAACTTCATTCCCCTGGTCTACTCTGCTGTTCAGCTGTTTGATGGTAACCTGTCATTTGGTTTATATTTACATTCATATTTTCTGCCCCAATGGAGAGATTGGATTCATTTCCTTAGTGAGGAAGGGGTGCCCCACCACTCTGATCAGGCTGGAAGATGTGTGGGCCCTCACATTAGTGTGTGTGTGTATGTGTATCTGTATATATATATATATTTATTCCTAACAGTCCTCCCCCCTCCCAAATCATAAGCTGGATTCACCTTCTGAACATGCTATTCATAGCTAAGAAACATAACAAGAAACTGTGGAGTACATTAATTAACAGGCATTATTCTTTTTGTTAAATCGTCACTCGTATATTCATAACATTTTCATTTAATTTAATAAACCAGGCACACTACTGTTGCAGTAGTAAATTTGTAGGGATTAGGTGTTGTTTTTTTTTTCTGTAAATGTCTCTAATGCTGTCTTAAGTGGAAATTGTGCCCACCAGTCAGATGAGTATAATTAACTGAGGTAAAAACTTGACATTCTCAAACTGCATGAAATCAAAACATGCTTTCTCAGTTTTCTGTGGCTTTTCTGGAAATATACAATTACACACATAAACTAGATGAGCTTTGGGATAATTGGGAAGATGCTAAAGGTGTGCAAAACTGAGGTGGACATTTACACCATCTGACAATAATCAAGCGAAGTACAAATTACTAATTGGCTTGAAACACAACTGCTGCATTGTGTTGCATCACATATATGCTCTGCTGTCAACAAAATAACAATGATGAAATAGTACACAAACAACATTAAACTGAAAATCCAGCAAATATCCAGATACATTTTATGCCTATATATATAGACCTTCAAATAAGTATTACTTTGGAATTGCAATAAATGGAGTCATTTGCTTGACTGTCTTGTTTCATCTGGATTATTTCCTTTTAAAGCAAAGTGTTACCTGTTGGCTTCTTGCAGTGTGTGGTTTCTTCTAGTTACTGTTTACTGTGGGCGTAGTAATCCAATCAAGTCAAAAATGTTATATGAATAACATCCAGCCTTCTGCTGAGAAACATATATTTCCTTCCAAAAATGGTGCCCCTGTTTATTTGCCTCAAGCAGGTAAGCTAGGCTTATTTCACAATATTTGATCTGATGAATGTATAACCTGGACCTAGAACTATATGTGATCTTTATCTTGCGAATTGCTCTCAGTCTCTCAACTGTAGTTGCTCTAAACAAATCTCTCTCTCTCTCTCTCTCTCTCTCTCTCTCTCCATGTGTATGTCTCTCTCTCCACCCCTCAATTTCTGTTTGTGACATCTAACATCCAATACCCAAATTTTTATATATATACACACATATAGGTCTACATATATATACCAACTGTATTATTATTATTATTATTGTTATTATTGTTATTATTATTATTATTATTAATTATTATTATTATTATTCCTACAATATTCCTCATTGTCAGAGTCTGGTGTTTAGCCTGCATCTTTTTCATAGTTGTGCAGGGATTGGCATTGTAAGGAAATTATTTTTGCTTAGGTGTAGACTGGCGTTTTTCTTATGTGAAAAATACCTCACCATTGAGCACTTCCATCCGTACTCAGGGGGTTGCATTTGAATATCATGATATCGAATGGACTCTCAGATTTTCTTCCAGATGGGTGCAAGATGAGAGAGCCCAAATAGTGATTAATCCAGAGAAATAAGTTTGTTAAAGAAAACAAATGCATTTACATTAGTCAAGTGTAGGTGGTGCAGTTGCATTCCTGGTAAAAAGTCCACTTGACTTGAAAAACACCAATACCATGTAGGCTATGTTCTTAAACAGAATAAAATACACTCACATATATGCATAAATACATATATATATGTATTTATTACATATTATATATATGTATGTATATAGGTATATATTCACACCTATCTCTACAACACACACATACACACACACATAACCAATAGTACACACCTACAAAGGTAGAGGCATACACACAACGTTATCACAGTTGCAGCTGAAACGGTTATCAATGTTGTTATTGCTATTACTGTTGTTTTATTTTTATATTTGTCTTATTAAATCCATTTTGTCTTTCTTTGTTTGTTTTGTGATTGTCCAAGGTAAAAATTGCATTTTGACCAAAATGTCCCTCAGAATTTGCCATGGTGTTCACCCCTGTCCTTTACTGCATGTATGATGGTTTTGTGCTACAAATAGGGACAATTTTAATTGGCTCTATATTCTTCCTCTTTGCGTTTATTAACATTTTTGAAATTCTGATTACCTCTGTAAAAACTCAATTTAGCCCATATGTATTATTATTCTTTACATTTATATATTTATTTCAGACCCAAGTATTTCAGACTGCTACGTATATACAACCCCCCCATGCCTCCCTAAATGCGTATGCTTCTTGGATCTGAAATATATGTATTATTATTATTATTATTATTATTATTATTTACATTTACATATGTGGGCTAAAGTTTTGTGTGTTGGGATCAGGCGAAAGTACAGCGGCATGTGAGAACATTTTCTTGACGGACTCATAACATGGGTGGTATGCAGAAAAGAAAATCAAGTTTGTGGAAGCATATGCCAATCTAATCCCAACTGAGGTCATGGGGGGGACCGGAGAACATCCCGGGAACAATGGCCGCAGGCAGGAACTGTTGTGTTTGTGTGGTTATATTTTAGATAAAACGCAGGACTATGACTGTAACGGTCTTGTTCTTCCTTCATTCACTCACTCTCAACAGGCCATCTTTACGTGATGACGTAATACTGATAACGTACCATACACAGACAATAGTTTATACACATGAATAGCAGTTGTCCTACTTAAGTCTTAAACACTACACTCCTTCCTCTTGAAGTTATGAACTCCAACTCAAAAATGTCAGTACAATGAACATATATACAGTACACTCACCTAAAGGATTATTAGGAACACCATACTAATACGGTGTTTGACCCCCTTTCGCCTTCAGAA
>JABJVO010000045.1:7822433-7888135 GCA_026770805.1 Boulengeromyrus knoepffleri
CCCTGCCAGACAGAAATTATGGGGAGAGGTTTATGAGAGGATCTGCGGAGGAGAGAATAGAGACTGGACACGGGCTTTGAAACAGGGGAAAAGAACAGAGCAAATCTGCACAGCGGGTGAAGCGGAAGAGGCGAGCAAAAAGAGATATTACAGGCCCTAAGCATGGACCTCAGCTGGAGGTAGAAAAAATATGAGGAAGAAGGAGATTGAATGTGACCTTAAGAGACTGGAATGATTTGAGACCCGAGCTGTCAAAAATGTCACCCAGGGTGGAGATACCTGACTGAGACCACGGCGAGGAAGAGATGGGGCGGCCTCCAATGTTCAGGACAGGACTGTGGAGCAACGGAGCGCTGGGGTGCCATTTTGGAAAGGGGCCCAACAATTTCTCAACCCTTCTCCAGGTGCGAAGGGCCTGAGAGATAATTGGACCGACGGAGGCAGAGATGGATTTTAATTTAACAGGGAGGAAAGGAAGCGAGGCTAGATGATGGGGGAGAGCATATTCTGCTTCGATAGGAAACCAGGCAGGGGGATGCTGGGGAGGACTGATGCAGCTCCAAACCGGCCTTAGGGTAAGCAAGATGGTAAATTTCGAAGTCCGGGAGAGAGACACCCCCATCCAACCGGTCACGAATTAGGGTATCTAGCATATTTATTAATGCACAATTTAATTATAATTTTTTTTTATACACGGGTCGAAAACGCCCGCTTCATGCAACACATGACACTATTTCTATGGTGGCTGGATAAAACATGCCATTTTGATCTTTTTTTTTTTATTACAAACTTCAATCTCATCTGCACGTGCGTGCCCAATTTTGGTCATAAAAAAAATAAAATAAGGGTATGAACAGCACTTTTCAAGTGTTAAAAATGCAGGTAAGTAGACGGCAATCTGTATAATAAAGCAATGGCGCCATATTTTTTTGCAGGTATGTAAGAATGGCATTTTAAAGTGAAACCAAGACCCAGATCGTCGATTAATACGCGATTTCATATTTTTTCATATTTTTTAAATTTAAAACACGGGTCGAAAATCACCCGTTTGTTATACAACGAGTGGGCAAATTGATGCATTGTGAGCTAATGGGAACAGCAACGGCACAAGGGACAAGCAGGACCAGAACCTGGACAACAGCTGACAAAACGCTGACACGAACAGGGGCACTAAAGATGGAAACACAAGACCCAAAGACACCAGGGACGGGGGCAATGAAGGAACACCAGGGGGCACCCTGGCCAAAGGAGGACATGGACTAGGTGGGAACAGGGAAAAACCAAGTGGGCGGGTAGGGAACACGGGGAAACCACCCAGAGGGGGAACCAAACCAGGGGGCAAAGAGGCTAAGGGCAGGGGGAACCAGAGAGCCAGAGGGAACCCCGACGGGCATAAGGCGGGAGCTGCCGGGGCCACAGGCCACCGTGAGGCCAGAGCTGGAGGGACCCTCAGTGACCAGGAGGCGGAGGTGACACCAGAGGGGGCAAGGAGGGAGGTGAAGAGGCTGCCGGAGGAGTTGAGGAGGGAGGCGAAGGAGTCACCAGAGGAGGCAAGGAGGGAGTTGAGGCTGCTGCAGGCGAAGGCGAAGCCACAGCTGGGAAGGCATAGGCGATCAACGAGGCGGAGTTGGGGGAACCACAGGTGACCGACGAGTTGTCGGAGGCGGTAGCATAGATGAATGATGAATCACCACAGGGGAGACCTCCTCCATGAGGTATGAGTCTTTGGGCGGGGAGATCTCCTCCATGATATCTCTTGACCGGGTAGCTAGGGCTCAAGCTGCGGGGTCCTCCTGGACCTCGGGCTGGCTGAGCCAGTATAGTACCTCGTCCACTAGATCGAGGTAGTCCTCCTCAGTCAGGCGAGGTGTCTTCTTTGAGAGTCCGGTCATTTTGTCATGGTTTGCAGGCACAGAGCAGGGAAAGAGGAGCAGGATTCCAGGGAGTTGGGGAAACGCAGGATTTATTTGGGGAAAGCACACTTGGAGAAATGGATCAACAGGCATAAGCGATGTTACAACGTTAATGACCGGACTACCAGAACATACACTGACACGCACAATACACTAAACTCATGAAATTCAACTAGAAGCAGCTGACAAGAGGATTCCACATGAGGTAAATGAGGGGGTGTGGAACACAGGAGGATCAGAACAGTCAGGGCATGACACCTGCCTTACACCCGTAGCCTCTGGGATAGGCTCCGGACCCCCTGTGACCCTGAAAAGGACAAGCAGTTTCAGAAAATGGGTGGATTTACCTGATTTCGATGCCAGGGAAATATGCAAAGCAAAACCTGAATGTATAAAAGAGCCTTGGAGCTTGGTCATACTTCAAGCCCGGATTTGTCGATGATATTAAGCTAGGAGACCAATGAATATGGTTGTATGTGGACAGATTTGTAAAAATATATATTTTTATTACAGCTTTTATTTGGTCATAAATGACTATCATAAATCAGTTTTTCAAAGCCTGGATGCCAGTTGTTTCTGCAGATCACAACGATGCAGTTGCTTTTCTGTCCTTTTGTTTTCAGCGCTCTGTACAAAGGATTCCAGATTTCCTGTTAAGTCGTTTTGTATAATCAATCGCACAACAGAATGGCTATTTCACATTTTAGATGTGGTTTTATGGCATCCAACATGAACATTAAAGCCTAGGAAACACCGGCTGATTGGGGTTTCTAAGTACACGATTTAATTCGCATTATATCCATTTGTGATTTATGTGGTTAAAATCGCTAGTGTTTCTTGTCTAATTCAGTTAATGAAAAGAATGATTTAAAGCAATATTGTTACTGTTCTGCCTCAGTGGTTGACAGTTTAGTTCTGCATTTTAATAACTGTGAGATGTCACTTTGTGCTATTACAAGGCTGTAATGTGTTAAACAGAGGAAGCAATAATTTCTGTTGTAAGCATTGATGACTTTAACAAGCGCTCATTGCATGTTATTTATGGAGTGCTGTTTAATGTATGTGTGTCAGGATCGGTGTCCGTCCAACCCTGCCCTGTGTGTCTTGTCTCCTTTTGTCCAGCAGGCATCACTGGTCATCCTGCTTCCCCTCTCTGTTTTGTAGTCCTTCAGCACCAGTGTGTTCCCTGCTCCCCAGGTTACCATGTAGCTCAATGAGTTGAGCGAGTGGGTCAGAGGCTATAACCCTCCAGTTATGAGCTTGAGGCTGGCCTTTTGGTTTTCTTTTTCCTTACTGTCTATTGTCTGTTTCTTGTGCCTGTTTACGGTTTACCCTGCTCATGCCTTGTTTATGTTCTGTGTGTACTTATGTTTCTAGTGGTTTTGTTAGTTTTGAACCAGCGCATTACTTATTTTCATGCCACGTGCACGTCGTCAAAATAGCAAATGATTTTGAGCTGGCTTTTTGCTAATTTTTTTAAGTGAGGCATGGCCGGGCGCATTGTCCACGTGTTGCAATTTTAAAGGTAGTGAGATGACATTACGCTTTTGACCAATTAAAACCATGTTTAAAGTCAGTGGCGCATTGTTAAACGATATTTAAGTGGTGCATTTTAGAATGCCGGTGCGCAACACTTGTTATAGACACAGGTACGCCCTCGAGGTGTACTAATGGTTTTTTGCTATTTTATTTTATTTCATTTATATATGTTTGTACATCTGGTCCTTTCACAGGTAAAGGCAGTGAAATGACATCACACTTTTGACCTACTAAAACCATGTTTAAAGTCAGTGTTACATTGTTAAACGATATGGATGTCTGTTGGACATGAATGAGGACACATCAGAAGACTTTATAAAAGCTTTGTGAAGCTGCATGTGCCAGCAGAGGAGTCTGCAAGGAGGGATCAGCTGGTGGAAAAGCTGAATCGTCTGTAGCCTAGAAAGAAATCTAGATTGTGTGAGGCAGTAAAATAACAGCCCAATTGGCTTTTATTTGAACATTTTAAAACACCTTAAAAACTGTAGGTTGTGTTTTGTTTGAACAAAGATTGCACTTCTATTCACATTTTGTGAACAGCATACTCAAAATAATAATTTTTTTTTTTTAAAAAAAGCACCAGCATAAGTTTCAGCAGTGAGTGCCTGTTTTCCATGTCTTGTGACATTATATCGCTTTCGCCACTGTGCGGATGATCTGGTGATGCCAGAAGACAAGGACACGCTTGCTGCTACCTCATCCTATGCCTGCTTCACCTCGAAAGGCTTGGTGCTCCCATAGATGATGTGCTCACGCCTTTTCACCTTGCACATTTCTTCAGGTGAAAAGTGATCTGTATCTGCCTGCCTGCCTACTGATCTTCTGACCCTTTTCTGCCCTTAGACCCTGAGACCTGTCCTGCCCGCCTGCCAGCCTACACTTCTTGCCTGACCATTGGCTGTCCTCTGACTACTCATACCCGTCTTGCCCCGCTGATCATTCCCTGCGCCTCACTCGACCTTCACCTGTCGCATGACTATGACTCTGTCTAGAGTTTTGGATCCTGTTCTGGCTCTCACTGGTTTGGACCTGACTGTTTTAACTATGATCTGCCCCGCACCTCATTAAAGCGAGCTCGATGGGCCGAATGGCCTCCTCTCGTTTGTATAGTTCTTATGTTCTTATGTTCTAAAGCCACTCCGTGTACTTGATCAATTCTGCCATACAATGCATTGAAATTTTGGTATAAAATCCATGCGTTGATTAATAAATCTCATTAACAATTATTCATGCCATGTGTTTTATACAGAAATGCAAATTTGTTCATTATAATGCTGCCCAAGCACATTAAAAAATGAACTAATTATTGTTCAACTTCTGGATGTACAAGTGGTGAAGAATCCAGAAGTGACACTCTGTCACTGTCAGTGTAATATAACCTGTATCGGTAGATTATTTACCACAGTAATTGAGGAACTGTATCAGTCTATCCCTCATGGCATTGTTACCAAATATGTACATTTTCATACATATATTTAATAAATTTTCAACAGGCTAAAGTTGTATTTCAAATTCATTCATGTTATGCACGTTTGATTTTATCCAGAATTTTCCACAATAGACTACAGTAAGAGAACAACACATATTGCTGCTGATTTCCAAAAATGAAAACAGCTGATCGCATACAAACACTGAGATACGAAACTAGTTATCAACTATAGAATATATATCTTTAGTGGTGCATCCTGGCAGCCCATCTTCTGAGTGGGCGCCATGGTTTATTTGTCATAATAGCTATTTAATAGTCAAGCTTTAACTCTTTTTTTATAACCAAGCATTCATTGATTGTTGCCCAGTTGCCTGTTCCCTCCATCAATATAAAAACAGATGCTGTTTTTATGTTTATGGGGGGGAACAGGCTAGTGGGCAATGAGAATCATTGTAAGCATGCTCGTAAAAAAATAGTTAAAGCTTGGGTATAAAATTATTATTATAAAATAGATAAACCATAATTTGCTTTTAACCTAGCTGCATGTCAATGTTCCTCTTCATTGGCGATCTTTATCTTCTGGAGAAGTTCTTTGTGGTGTGTAGTCAGTCGGAAAACCAGGGGCCAATAGCACTCGCCAACAGAAATGGCTGAGCTCTCCCCCAACCTATCAAAACCACCCCCATGCCAAAACTCAAGCACAAAAATTTCACTGGAGCACAGAGAGCAGCTGAAGGTAATCTACTGGGTGTGCAAGGAAAACTATGAAGAGGAAAAAAACATTGGAGAGGGAAAAAAAACACAGTCTGAGCGTGAAATTATGATAGACGTGCACACAGCTCTTCTTTCTGTGTTCACGAGTTTTACACTTGCTCTCACGATTGGGATATTTACCCAGGTTTATATTTTTCATGTTGTGTTGTAGCACTCTCTAGTTTTGGCATTGACGTGGCACCATAACCGCCCCCCCCCCCCCACCCTCAGTTGACAACCGACAGCTTAGGGGCTGTGGTGCAAGCAGTGAAGCTTGCCTAGGGTTCTATATACGCTTCAAATGCTACTGTGTATTTGTAAGTGTAAGAGAGTGAGTGCTGCCTCAAAGATCCAAGTAGTTATGGATGTTTAGCGATTGGGGGTCCAAACAGCACATATACCTTTCAAAACAGTGGTGGCAGGAATGTCTTCTAGGAAGCTACTGCGGAGCATGCCAATGACTTCGATATCTGACAGGGCATCTTCAGTGAGGTCACAGATTTCCCCATCGGATCAACATCTTATACATCTGAGTAGCCCCGGAGCCATACTGGAGGAAATCCTTCAGAACAGCACTGTCGACATTCCAGTTGAGGCTTTTCAAATATGGAATCTTATTATGTAGGAAGGGAAGAATGCAGAGAAGAAAATGCTACCATTTCTCACTGAGACTGGACTGGCTTTACCCTAAAACCAAGGTAGCAGAGCCTGGCCACCATTATTAGGTTTGACTGAAGCTGAACAGACATCCAGTACCAAGGTCCTCAACTCCTACAAGTAATTAAACTGATTCCAATAAGTAAGATCACTCCTCTTAAACTATGTCTCCTTTAGGGTCTCCTCTTCTGGGTTAAAGATATGGTATTAGAGACACACCCTTGCCACAGGACCAACGTCCATTCTGCAACAGTCATGGGAAAATTGCTTAGACTTTCTCATTGATTTCTCATACTGAATAATATCTCACTTTAAATAACTTTAAGCAGATTTGGACTATAGGTATACATAGGAGTGCCATCTGCATGATGTTGAGATGCTAGTTAACTGATGCCTAACGTGATTATGTGTGACTGTGGAAGTGATCTGCAATGGACTGGCGTTCCTTCCTACTGTACGTGTCTCACGCCAAGTGTTTCATAGGATAGGCTCCAGGCTCAATGAGCCCCTGTGCTGGAAAAACAATTACAGAAAATGGATGGTTAATAGAACTGATGGAGCCAAATCACTGCACCAGTACTAAAGACTTTTTAAACAATGGAATGATATTTGTTTGTATTACACGTCATCATGATGGGGAGTCCTGTGTGTTTTTTAATCAAATATAACAAAGAAGAAACATACATTAGATAAAACTAAGGCATTGATACACTGAGCAATCCTTTTTCTTTATTCACTTTTTGTTCCATTTCATAATGTCATTTTTTTTCTAGATTTTTTTAAATTAAAATTTGACACACATATAAAAGACAGCATCTGCATAGAGTTGTCATTTTAAAGATCAATGGAGAAAGAGCTAGAAGAGGGAGAGAGTTGGAATACCGGCACATCACACTAACTAAACAGAACAGCAAACAGCAGTACAAGTAAAGGAGAGACAGATTACATTACTATACGCACACATACACACACAAAAAAACAGGACACAAGTTGCAAATTCCAGTCAAAGTTGCAACAGTCATTCATCCTGTACTTTTCAATACTTAGTTATCCCTTGTAAATTCTTGTGAAATCAATCTCTGTTCTAGTCAGCTCCCCATTGGTGGGTGGTAATGTTCCCACACCAGGTATCTGTCATTTGCCAATAATTTGTTTTGAACCTCGTTGAAATCCAATTCAGTTTTGAGTAATGATGCCATATTGATTGAAACATTATTAGCACTTTCAATGTTACTTAACATTACTCCTGATGCAACCATATTATTAAGTCTTCTGAAAATTTATTCTTTGATAGTTGATGCTGGGAGATCTAAAACGACCAAAATCAGAAATGCAGAAGCCATTTAAATTTAAATTGATTGCAATGTTTTTTTGTTTGTTTTTAGTGATAGCTTTGTCATAAACTCATTCAAACAGCTATGTGCATAAAGATTAGGTTTTTTTTTCAAATTGCAAACACATACTAAATTAATAATCAAAAGCTGTGGAACTTCTGGTTATTCTGAAACATCAAATAATCGTCAGTTGTATTAAATTAAATACTTAAACTGAGTTTGAATAAATGCTGAATCTGTTGACACACAGTCATTCTATGCTTGGCTTTCACTTACCTGAGTTCTAATTAGTTTGTGTATATTCTTTTATATACCTTTTCAGACGTTACCAGACAAAAGAATCTCATGGAAAATCTTTTTAGGAATATCACGTAACAAAAAAGTTTCAATGATAAATATGGCAACTGGAGGGTTAACGGGGAGAAAAGAGTTTGAACAACTTCACAACTTTGACAGGAGGTTTTCAGTAGTTTATACATGGACATGCAAGTATTTTTTCTCTTTTCAAGTATTTACAATAATTACAAGACACAGATCCAGTTCAAGTTGACAAAATTGCAAGCATTCAATATTCAGTATTTCTACAATAATTTTAAAATAACGTAATTCACTCCCCTTTAATAATAAATTGTTATAATCGATACCTTCTATTGTGACCCTTATTTTTATTATAAATATTTTATCATTATTATTACTATTAATATTTAAGATTCTGATCTCTTTCTGCAGTCTTATGTTAGAGCACCAGTCCTGTCCCCATGCCCCTCCACCCACTGACATACACAACCTTAATACTGATACAAGGAAACACTGTTTAGAAATTAAGTTATGATCAGGTTATCTCCAGGTTAAGTAAAGTGAAGCTGAGAGTCACACAGTTAACAAAGCATACTTTCTCCCAGGAAAATTGCAACCTGAAAGTAAAGTTTTGAAGATATTTCTGTAGCTGTTCAATATTATACCACAGATTCAGTGGGAAAAGGAATAGCTGAAAGTTTAGCCTATTCTGTGCAAACCTTTATTTAAATATCTCTAGTTCAACATAGAGTCCCACACTAATTTATGTCTTATTTAGATCAAAAATTAAAAGAAATGTGGTCATGAGAGGTAGAGCCAATAAACTGCATTTTTATATGTTCGTACACCTATTCACATTTACCATCTAACACAGAAGGGATTGTAATGAGAATAGCAAATAAAATTTAAACACGAATGAGCAAATGAGAAGCATGTAAACAATACAGATAAACTCAAAATTAAGAAATCACAAGTTCCCACAAAAGTACATATTATTACCTTACTAATTTGAATTAAATCCCAAAAATCAATGACGATGTCTGGTGGTTTATACTGAAACACCATAACTTCTTTTGAATATATTATCTTTCTTATGGCTGTCAATCAAACTGCCATGTACACTACAAGAGATAGAATGTGTATTTTTAATGTTCGCATAATTTCAGTCTCATTTACTCTGATTTGCTTCTGCAAATATATAAGTTGCCCACTGAGCCTTAATACTTTGGTTCACCTAGACCAGTGTCAGCGTGGACATTCAATTCAATATACAGATTTCCCCAACAGCATAGACCATGTAGATGAGCACAAACTGGCAAATTGTAATTAAAGTGCCAAACAGGTATACATGATTATCACAATATACATCCAGCTTCTGGTTAGAATATAATAAATAATAACAATAATGACATTTCTAACATAGACTTGCATGTTTGCATGATAGGTGCAGAAGGGACATGAGGAGTAAATATTAATCTGATTGTTTTAATTACCACCACTAGATAACACAGATGAGAATAAATAAATCCACTAATTCTATACAGCAAGACAGTTACAGATTTAAAATGTTTTGTATCAGTCCAACATGCAATAAAATTACGACATCAAGAACAAATATTAAGAACTTCCATTCGGTGGACATAATTAAAATAAATCCCTTGGTTTTCATTTTCCCGTTAAGCAAATGCAATTGTACACTTGGAGCATGATATTGTGCTCTTATCTCTACATGAAAAATTGAATGCTTTGGCATTTTCATTAAAAAAAAAAACAAATGAAGAAAAACCTTCAAACTATGTCATATTTTCCTGTTGGCCACTACCCAGAACATCACCAATTCTGCAGTGGAAACACGCTCAACCATGCTGTTCATTTTGGAGTTGCACTTCAAATATTACTATTAAAAGATAATTAAAATTAGCACATGACCAAGAAAGACAGCAAGATGAAAAAGCAAGTAGAAGGACAAGTATAAAATGTATTAGAAGGATGACCTCTGTACTCTAGAGTACAATCAATTTTTGCAATAGGAAGTTCCCTTTGCAATGCTGCATTCCTTTCAGAATAAAATTCTCCAGCTGATTTTTCGTCATAATTTTGCCTACACGTTTCTATTTTTAATGAAATCATACTGTGATCGGAGAGCTGAAACTACACAAAACTAACTGAAAAGTTCAAACGTGACTTGGATTAAATTCAAAAAAACTTTCACATCCTTGATTTGGAGATGTACATTAGTCAAAGAAATTAAAACAATGATGAAGATTAATAATTATACTCATATGTTATTAATATTTTTATAGACTAATTGCAACATAATTTGCTTGGCATATCAAATGAGAATGTGATGTTTGCAGAGGCGGATTAATGAACAGGCTTGCCTAAGTTGCAGCCTAGGGGTCCAAAATGATCAGGGGGCCTCTACTGACTTTTTTATTATTATTATTAAAAGTAAAAAAAAAAAGATCCTTTATTGGTTTATATGTATGTGAGTTGATCATCGGTTAAAACTTAACGGGGAGACTAATTCTTAAATGTATCTGGTATGTGTATGCGTAGTTTGTTTCCTACGTAAAATGGATTTTAGCAGCCTGATCAATGGGTTTAATTCAGGAAAGCACAGAGGAAAATATTTCAATAGTAAGAACTTGTTTGATATTGTTTTGGAATCCTTCTATGTAAAGTTATGTATGGTCTATGCTATATATATATTGTGTCAAGTGCACATTGTGAGTACCATTGACACTCACTGGATCACAGCATAATCTATTCCAGTTACCACTACTGAGATGTGTTTATTCAAAGAGGTTTCTGTTGAACTCTTTCTGGTTGCTGCATAAGATGGATGTGAAAGTATAAGCTTGCCAGTTGTTCTTGTGATGTGATTGCTCTTGTTTCCTTTAGAGTCACATTCTCTTTGACTTTATAGAAAATATCTTAAACTTGCTAATGTTTAATAGTTTTATCATTAACTGTTGTATCATTCTGGGGAATGGGGGCAGAAGAGGGGCTCACGGACAGTATAGCCTAGGGGCCCCTGGACTTGTTAATCTGCCACTGGGTGTTTGATATATTTCCCCTTCCATTTTTACTTTATTACTACCAGGAGAATAATATTTTTGTGCTGTCCACAGTTATTAAGCAATAAATTCAGCATAAGTGAGTAAAATTTCCTTCCTTATCATACCATAATATCAGCGTACAAGCTTCTAATATGACTAATATTTATTGTGCCAATTCTGTGAAGTGTCCTGTTTGTTTTTAAGTCAGTTTAAGTACAGTCGGTAGTTAACTTGTTTATAAAGAAAAAAACACTCTTTTATAGATTTTTTTAAAACAAGGCTGTTTGGCTCTAAAACTTGAATGTAACTTTGCAGAACCACTAACATTAAGGGAAGTATTACAGTTAAAAGTTTAAAAATATATCACATACTCAATGTACTCAATATATCAACAAAAAGACATACCTCAAATGCAAAGCAAATTTTTGCTTTTAACTTCCCCCATTAAATATGAGTCTTCCTCCCCGCTCCAATTGTCAAGCATGACACATGTCAAGCCCTCTCTGACCCTTATTGGCTTGCTGGCTGGCCACTCTGCAACTTTTATGTGGACCTGCTAAGGCCACTTTCCATTATAATGCTTTTACTTGTATTTCATCAAACATTCTAGCTTCTTCATACCTATTGATATCAACAAGCCTGTCTTATAAACTATAAAATGTAAAAATAAATAAAACAAGTTGCTACCTTCTAAGTATCATCAAGATACGAGGGGCACTGAAACCTATTTGCTTACAAAGAACATATACATATAATGCTATATACAAATTATTACAGAAAATTTGTTGGCATTGAATAATGGTTAATGTTATATTTAATCAATTAGCATAATTACATTAATGGTTAAATTATAATTAGATTTTAATATATTTGTTAAATATCTTCTAATATTTATATAAATATTATGAACAGTGTAAAGTGAAATTAACACATCAACCGAAATGTGTAAAAAATTCTGAAAACAATAAGTTACTCAGGATTTTATAAATTGTTTTCTTTTGGGATATTAAATTTAAACAGTTCATATTTATATGCATCTCCGAATGAAAATGTCTTTATTTTGAATTTGAATTAAAGGACCAGTGGTTTCTTTGATATTACTCATGAGCACATTTTCTGTTATTCATAGACTTTTAGTGGTGGAATCCATTTTAGTTCAATTAAGACTAAAAGCAGGCAGGAATCCCTCTTTCGAATTGTCATAAAAGTGCATTCAAGTTACAAGCCATGTTAATTTAAATAAAATAAATTTTTGAATCGCTTACACGCTATTTTCTTATTTCACTTTACCTCCCTTTTGCGTCTTCAGATGCGAAACAAAAAATGGAACCAAAATGGTAGCAATAAAGCCCAGGCCGGACCAAACAGAGAATATTTATCAGGAGAGGATGCAACACACGATATATAGCCAAACAGGTTAACTTTCAAAAATTGTGGGGAATATTCACCCATGGACTAACCAGCATGTAAAGTTTTGACTTATAAAATTCTTTTTCTGATTATATGTTATATGTATCCGATAAAATCTTTTTTTTTTTTGCTTGTTTTTTCCCTAAGGGTATTTGTCCTACTCTTTCTGTGGCAAATCTGCATAGTTCAACTTCCATTCACGCATCACTCTTTTACTATGTTTCATTTCTACTGCTTCTTCAAAAAATAAGTCTTGTCTTGCTGGTCCCGTTAGCACACCAAAATGAAAAGTCTGGCCCAGTGCTAAGGTATGCAGCCTTGCAAAGCTGTAAAATAAAATGCATAATCATCATAACATCGGTACCACTATGCCTAACCCTCCCTCATTACAAACCCATGATGGCTCAATCTGAGCATCTTATTGTTAATGTAGCAACTTGTCAAAGTTTTCCTTTCATGACATGATCAGTTTGTCTGTCCCAAATGCTAACCTAATCAGCTATATATTAAACTGCTTGACCTATGAAGAATTGACCAGTATTAGACTAATTCAGTGAAACTCTAATCAAACATGTTATCCTCAGTCACCCCCAACAAATTGTTAAAAACAATTAACATAATTGATTTTCATAGTCTTTCTTTTTCGGTTTTGTGCATTAACACATAATCCTGAAAATGCCTTTCTCAATAGCATACTTAATGACTAGTCACTTGCACTGTTCAGGAAATCCCTAAAAATAATAAGTTTTAAAGGATTAAGAAAAAAAAAGAATATATATATAGACAGGTAGCTTAAAATGTGCTGTTTATGTTCAATACATTTAGTGTACATTTCTGTGATACATTTAAATGTAATTTATGTATGTAATTATGCATATTGGAACTTCCTTTTTTGTTCATTAATCAGCTTGTTAATGTGTCATTTTCATTCAGACCCACCCCCTTTTTAACTAATATCATTTTGTTTTGTCATTTCTCTAGTGGGTTTATCTAGTTTGTTGCCATGTCTAGAAGCCCAGCGTTCCACCGATACTAGATGCCAGCACGACTCCCAGTACCACACAGCAGATGATGATCATAATCTTCTTCTACAAGGAAACAAGGAAAACACAGCATGGTGATCTCAGGGTGTTTAAATACATGCACGTTTCTGAGAATGCATCTGTGTATTTTGTGTAGGCCTTACCTTGCGGGCCTGGCTCTGGTATTTGACAGCTTTCTTTGTATCAGACACAGCTCGTTCCACATAGTCCACTGAGTGTTCCACATTGTATTCAATTCTATCAATCATTTCACCCTGTGAAAAAGAAAATATTATGAGCCAAGGACAAGAAGGTACCATCCGTCCGTCCGTCTATCCGTCCATCCGTCCGTCTGTTTTCTGTAATCGCATATCCTATTCAGGGTCCAGAGCCTATCCTTGAGGCTAACTGCACAAGGCAGGGAATAACCCAGGATAGGGCGTCAACCCCAAGAAAGGGCTTCTTAAACTTAAACCCTGTAACTGTACAAAACTGTTACTGAACTGAATTGTTTTAAGTAACATTTAACTTCACCTTCTCTCACCTCACTTTTCTGTACTGTTAATACACAACTGCCTTTAGTCAGTTTGACCAGTCTTTTTTTATTTTTATAAATATTTTATGAAAATGTTTCAACTATCTCAGTCAATGTTAACCCTGTATTTTCAAAGGTTTATAGCTAGTTTGGAAAAAAATTGCAGTACATTGTACAATTTTTGCTCACAATATACAGTCTGTATTACTATTGCTTACATGGCATACAATATGTTTTTTGACTGTGAGAGGAAACCAGTGTACTTGGAGGAAACGCCACAACAACACGGGGAGAATATGCAAACTCCACACGCATGGAGCCATGCCAAAGACTTGAACCCTGGTTCCAGCAGTGTGAGGCAACAGTGCTAACCACTGCACCACTGTGCCTTCCCATGTGCTTGTTACTTCCCATTAACTTAAAATTACAAATAAAATACAGTGGTACAGGGATCACAGTTGTCTTTCTTATACTACATTTGCATTATACAGTGTGTGCAGAATTATTTGGCAAGTGTGTATTTTACTTGTACCTTCTCTTCCGACCAATGTTTTCAGTCTAGATGAATCTCTAATTAAGAACAAACTGTTTAAAAACAGAGCACGTTCAGTATTTGTTCTGAACAGGTAAACACAGATACTTTTCTGTGCATAATTTTAAGAAACTTCTTATTACTATTAAAATAGGCTGGAAAAGGATCACACAGAGAGCACAAAAAACTAAATAGTAAAATGCCAGTCAGAGGGATGCAAAGCAATCGAAATTGCCAGACTTTTGAAACATGATCAGTGTTTTGTAGCCAACAGCCAAAGAGGACTGAAGAAGCATGTAGAGAGAAGAAGACACAAATTAACTGCCAAACGATCTGTGTCAAATTAAAGGGGAGACTTCCAGAAACCCTTTAGCATCAAATGCCACCATTCTCAAAACTGTAATCTGAACGGAATCTCCGGAAGTACTACTGTAGGTGCAATGTGCTGCATGACATTGCTATGGTCACAAAGGCCCAAACATGACCTCTACTCAATAAGGCACACAAGCTAAAACATCAAGAATAAGCACAGACCCGTCTGAGGCTGATGTTACAAAGGTTTTGTGGACAGATGAGATGAAAGTCACTCTTGATAGAGCAGATGGATGGGCCAGTGAATGGAGATCCTCTTCAAGCATCAACAAGGTCATGAAGGATAGATGACGTGGGCTGCAAATATCAGTGATAAACCTGTCGGACCTTTCTAACTTGCAGATTTGTAAAAATTAACCATAGGATCTACTGCCAGTTTCTAGAAGATATTTTCTTCAAACACTGGCACAAGAAGAAGTCAGCAGCTTTCAAAAAGGTTATGATATTCATACAAGACAATGGTCCTTCCCATGATGTTCATGCAGGACAATGGTCCATCCCATGATGTTCATGCAGGACAATGGTCCTTCCCATGATGTTCATGCAGGACAATGGTCCTTCCCATGCATCAAAGTATTCTGTGGATTGGCTAAGAAAGGCTTGGAAGGTGATTGAATTTTGACTTGCCCCCTTCATCACCTGACTCAACTCCCATTGAGAACTACTGGGCCTTACTAAAGTGTGACATTTACCAAGATGCCAAACAGTACACTTCTCAGGGCAGCGTCTGGGAGGAGGCCCTAGCTGCCTTAGCTAATATTGGACAGGATCAAATCAAAAACTTGACTGGTTCAATGGACAACAGGCTCATGAGGGTCATTGAGAAGAAAGGTGGCTACATGACATGAAACTTGGTGAAGTGGGCTGTATAGAACGAGTGATAGTTTGTTATTTCTTATATATACTGAATAACAAAAATAGTTTCTTATTATTATTGCTGTTGATGGTGAAGAGAGAAAATCCACTTAGTTTCAGATTGCCTAATAATTGTGCACACTGATAAGTGTTTTTTTTTATTTTTGTTTGTGAAAGTCTAATGTAACACTGTAATCTTATTTTCTTGGAGCAAAAGAAAACTGCTGATTTCATTTTTATAAGTCTGTCCAACTTTTGCTAAAAATTAGCTCTAGGAATAGTACTTGCCTAATAATTCTGCACACAGTGTATAGCAAGCAAACTTAAACATCATTTCATCCTGAATGAATTACCTAAATTTCATGCCCCTCCAAAATTTAGTGAGTCAATCCTGCCACTGTTTCTGGACTTGACTGATTTAGTTATTATATATAATTGTTTGACATCATTTTAATGATAATAAAATGAAATATTTGATTATAATCCCTGGGGGGGGGGCTTCACCTCCACACCATGTAATCCCTATTCCACCCTGACCTCCAACCTCTACAATCTCTAGCCCCCCTACACACTTTCCTCACCTCTCCAGAAAATCTTTCTTAAAAACCCAGCTTTGTGTGACTTGTCTTAATGTAATCAGGTTCACCTGATCTGCAGCTGTGGCTATCCTTTCATGTGCCACCACTATGTGGCTTTGCATCAATTTCCATGTAATTTGTCTCAAAATGAGTTATCGTGTTCACAAGACCAAGTGGAATCTGCAGTTGATCTTCCCTTTGCCATTGCTAAGCAGCATTGCTTACATTTTGGTGAATTTGTTTTCAGAATAAAATAGGTCCCAGATCATCACCTATACCACATATGACAAATTGGCCTGTGGGCCACATCCAGCCTGCAACACGCTCTTTTTTTGGCCCACAAAATTATTTTGATATTCTGTTAAAAAAACAGGACACCTCTAAAACCAAAGAACTCATCATAGATTTCAGGAGGATAAAATCTGATCTAGATCATATCCACATCAAAAGGGACTGTGTGGAATGGGTCTCTGATTACAGGTTTCTGGGCATTCACAGAGCCGACAACCTCTCCTGGGAAACCAACACCACCACACTTGTCATGAAGGCCCATCAGCAACTCTACCTCCTGGGGATCCTTAGGAAAAACAATTTAGCTGAAAAACTGCTGATGTCCTTCTACCATTGCTCCATTGAGAGTGTGCTGAGCTACTGCAACGGGCAGGAGAGCACTCTGGAGGGTCATTTCCACTGCCCAGAAAGTCTGTGGCTGCCCGTTTCCCTCCATTGAGGACATTTACAGCTCTTACTGTCTCAGCAGAGCCACCAACATTCTCAGACACTTATCTCATCTGGGACATTGCCAGTTTGAACTCTTGCCCACTGGAAGTTGCTACAGGGCCATCAAATCAAGAACAAACAGACTCAAACACATTTTTAATCCTAGAGCAGGGTTCCCAAACAACGGGTCATGACCCAAAATGTAGTTGTGGTTGTGATGGGTTGCTGATTAACCATGAAAAGACAAATTTACAATATGGCAGCACCTGCAGTGTGTTGGGTCTTTGTATGCTCCTTTCAAACAACAATCCTCTGCAGAGGACACTGTGAATGCCACATATCAATGACTGGTAAAGACAATTTCCCCATAGGGATCAATAAAGTATCTATTATTATTATTTACAGTCAGTCAACCATTTAGTCGTAATAGCTAATGTTTAGTAGTCGTCAAAATGTTCAAACATAGATATAAAGAACAATACATTTCATTTGGTTTCAATAAAGCATTATGTAATGGGGAGGAATGTCCTCAAGACATTATTTGCAGAGAACTAAGAAGCAGGAGTTTTAAAATGGACAAATTACATCAACAGCTTCAAACAAAGCACCCTTAGCTGAGACAAAGCAAAAGAGTTTTTCCAGTTAAAAGAGTGTTTTGACCGTGGACAAGTAAGTTCAGAGTTAAGTGAGTGTCAAGGGCACATTAATTCTATGTATCTTAGTGTTAATATCAATAGCAGTTAGAAATACAGAATTCAGTGACATTTCAGTTTGTATTTGTGGTTTTAGGGTTTTAATGAAAAGTTGAGTCCATTCCACTCTCCAACAATACTGTTGTAAAGAGAATGGAAGAGATGGCAATGGACATTAAAAGTTCTGTAAGATAAGACATCTTACAGCACACAAAAAAATTGTGTTTCAAGTAGATGTATCTGTTGATTGTCAATGTAAGATACATTAATGGCAATGATATCAAGGAAGAATTCCTGTTCTGTAACCAGGTGCAAACCACTACAAAGGCAGAGGACATTTTCAGAGTGGTGGAAACTGGAACAGGTGAATTGTATTGGTATTTGTACTGAAGGGGCAAGAAATATGACTGGGAATAAGACTGGTTTTGTGGCTCCTGTTCATAGAATAGCTCCAAATGTGAAGCTCACCCACTGCAGTATGACCTGGGAGAGGTTTTTAATGTAGTGGTAAGGGCAGTAAATTTGATTGAAAAGAGATCTCTTCAAACAAGACTTTTCAGAGACCAGTGCACGGGAGATGGGGACTAAACAAGAACACCTGCTCTTTCACAGAATGAACTTGCCAACAATTCCCAAGATGAAATATGGCATGGAAAACTTGTCTACCTTGTGGACATATTCAATAAGGTCAACCCACTGAATATAGTCCTACGAGCGAAGGAAAACAGCATTCTAGAGCTTGAAGATGCATTGCAGGGCTTCACAGCACACCATGGTCTGTGGCAGTCCCAACTGGATGGAGGAGTATTGGTGATGTTTCCTGCCATCTCTGCCTTTCAGAAGAAGACAGGTGTTTCTCTTTGTGATTCAGTAAAGCAGGCCATAGCTGAGCACCTGGCCAGGCTACTAGAGAATTTTCAGCACTACTTCCTTGACTCAAAGGGATCTAAAAACCTGCAATGGGTGAGGTATCCATTTCAAGTTGTCCTATCATCAGACCTGAGTCTAAGTCAGACTGAGTTGGAGTGACTGGTTACACTGCAAGTTAACAATGCCAGTAAGATGTTTTTCAGGCAAACACATTTTTTGAAAAACAAATACAGGAACAGGTTAAATGCTGAGCATGACCTTTGGGAAGGACTTTCTAAAATGCTCCCAGAATAGACCTGCTTGTTCAAAGCTTTAACCAGCCACATATCTCCCATTAAAACTCAAGTGTGCTCACAAAACTAGAAGATTTCTAATGCTGGGACAGAAAAATATAACAAATTGTAGCCTTTGGTACAGGTGGGGTAGGAGGTCAGGAAACACACAGCATGTTATTGTTCCATGCTGCCAATGTTTTGTCTTGAATCAATATTGAATCTGCGTTTTTATTGTTATGTCTGATGTTCCATTGTGTCTATTTTGTTGTATGTGAGATGAGGGAGGGTGATTGTGGAGGGGTACATTAATTGTCATGAACAATAATACAAATTATAATATTTATAATATAGAAACCAACATTTTAAAAGAAAATATTTAGTTGAAGTATACAAACAGTATTTATTCTTCAACTTATACTGTTAATGTAATGATATTTCATTATGTATTTTGGGTTTGGGTCCAAATCAGACAGCTATAAAGCAGGGAAATTCGTACCGAGGTCATGCCACAGTGAGAGATGTCAATCTCAATTTTGGGTTTCCAGGTGAAAAAGTTTGGTCCAACCTTGAACATTGTGTCCTTCATGTTTACATATTTATGACCTCACCTATTCAGGACAATATTTACTAATGTGCAATGAGCAATATTTACTAAATTACACTGCTCAAATGTGCAACATGTTCATATTTACTGTGAAACTCACAAAGAAAGGAATATGTTTAACACTTATTTTATTTAAACACCTACTTTTTTCTGTTTATTTGTACATTGTTTAAATGTTTATTCTTTACATTCTTTTTATGTTCAGTTTTATACTCTATATTCTGTTATCTATTTATATTCTGTTTATTCTTTTCTTTCTTTCTTGTCTTCTGATGTCATGTGTCTTGTGCAATGATAAAAAAGGCATTCATTCATTCATTCATCCATTCAACTATTCATTCATTCATTCCTTTGCTGCCACCTTGCACTGCTTCACATTTGGTGCTATTTGTTTCAAAATAAAATCAGATCTTCATCCATATAATGTTTTTTCGTGGAGTGTTAATAAGTCCCATCAAATCAGATTCCGTTTGGTTCCACTAAATGGCCTTTTTTTGATTTTTGATGCATTTTGTCTCAAAATAAAATAAATTTCAGATCTGCTCCTATATAGTTCCAGTTAAGTTTGAAAATTATTCATCAAATACTTTTTGAGTTTTGAGGTGGCAGTGGACTTGTCCCAAACCATATGTATTCCCAATCACATGCCCAACTTTAATTTGTGACTGTATGTTTGCATGCACTTCACACACAAGCACACATAACTATATGTACATGTTCATAAATACATTACCTGGCTCTCCACCAGCATGGCCATGTCCACAAACATATCGTGTAACTCACGAATGCTGTTCTCAAGCTTTATGATCTCAGTGTGTCGAGTCTCAATCTCATTCAAGGCTTGCTTGGTCATCTGGGAATCCATCTTGATCTATGAACAATATCCATACAAAAAAGACAGATGGGTCAGAAATTTAAATGTCTTTATATATAATTGTTTTCACAAAACTATTTTAAAGTGCTTTTGTCCTGAACTTTTGGAATGAATATTTTTGTGAAATGTGTACAAAAAATATGAATCAATAATGAACTTGAAATACACATTGACAGAAAAGCATTAACCATTTCAACCCTATACATTTTTGAGCATTTTTCTTTGCCTCTGATTTTAGGCTTATTACATGGTATGTACAGGAGTTAGTCACATATGCTGTATGTTTTTGTTTTCACAACATTCTGGGCTACTCTGATGATGTGTAAATGCTGACACATTCTTGATTTCATCCTTTTTTAAGGAAAAACTACTTGTGCCTATTGAAATTTATCAATATCATCTCATCTCATATAAAGATTTGCAGGCAATAGAAATATATTCTTATAAATGTTGAGATTAATTGGTACGAAAATCAATGCATTGTGAATTTGTTGGCATCTAAGGGTTAACAAACTTTACAATTTTACAGCCAACAGTTAACAATTACCGGTAACTGAATTGTGCAGTACTTACATCATCAGTAAAAATGGCAAGCTTGCCACTTTCCAACATATCTTCAAGCTCCTCATTGGTAGTTGTTCTTCCAGCTGTAAAGCACAACATGTAGATTCTGTGATGTGACAATAAATTTTGGCACAACAAAAATGTGGAGTGAGACCATTTTGTCTCGATAATTTATTAAAAGGGGAAGCCAACTTCAGGATCTTACCAGGCCAAAATAACAAACAAAAACACTGCTACATGGAAAGTTTGCTTCTTTACCTTAACTAAACAAGGATGAAAATAAAAATACATGATGCTTCCCTAAGTACCTAAACTAACCAAAAACAGTGAAAAAATAAATCAAAAAAGTTGTGTTAGATCTGCGATATACTTCACGCAAGGTGACGCATATGCAACACGACGCATACACTATGCAAGCAGTGTACTGACTGTACTTGCATGTGTATTTCTATCTGGAGGATTAAAGGTCATGTCCACCAGGGGGCAGTGCAAGAAAACCATCTTGGTTGGCTCCTTTGTTTCTGGTCTCACTTGTTTTGTATGAGGTTGTGACATGAAATGATGTACACTTGCTGCGTCCACAGTGTTCAAGTTTCTAATTTTTTAATACTGCTGCAGCATTCTCTACATTCTAACCACTGCTCCACATCATACTTCGCTCTGCCATATACCACTTTACTACCACAATGTTGCATTGTATGTTGTTAGATGTCTTGTAGTAGTTGTATTTCGTAATTAGGCTGCACAACACTGGAAAATATCAATTTTACTTATAAGGAAGAAACTTATAAGGAAGAAAATAGTTAAAAATGTAAAAATAGCAGCGGTAAACTAATGTTAAAAATATACTAGATAATCCTGAAAAACTGCAGTTTGCTAAGTTTTGTTTCCTATTACACTATAAATGTGCTAGTGAAACATAAACCATACACTCTGCGAATTTTATAACTAAGATTTATGAATACCAGAACTGTATTGAAAAATAACGCTGCTTATGAAAGTAGACAAGTCAGAATTTCAAGTTAGATTTTCATTGTACTTCGTACACGATACTGTTTTCTTAGGAACTTAAACTGCCATTAAATTTTGAAGATGCTGAACAATACTGCTCGAAATATTTTCGCTCTTGCCTCTGAAAACATATAGGTCTTCTGGGCATTCATTCTTAAAAAATCAGATAATCAGTTACTTTAACACTAACTACCGTATATAAAAACATAGTCTTGTGACAAAAGGTGACCATACTGCCACCCCTATTTTTGGTGATACTGCATCTCGTGTATGCATTGCGTTAACTCCTTGCATAGGTGCACCTACAACACATGGAATGAATGCAGAAAACGTGAGGTGGCTATGATGTGTACGCATATTTTTACCCTCAAGTAAACATCAGCCCTTCCATTCCCTACTTTCCCATCTACTCACAATGTACACAATATTTACAAATACGTACAAGCTATATGCAAAAGGAATCTAAAGCTAAAATATTAAACAGGCTGGGCAAAGTGGTAACATGAGTCAAGCACAATCAAAGTTCTTATTAGCTACTGGACACCTGAAGCTAAGGCTCCAAAAAGTACAACGGGCAGCTTCAGGTGAAGCCTTGCATTCAGGCTTGTACCACTTTCAGAGAATGATCAGAGACAAATGAGGTTTCCCTTCCCACAGAGACATGCTATTGGTTTATTTAGACTCCTAAGAAGGAGGGTGGTCACCCTGCTCAGTGACCGGAACTAGGAAACCAGGGAAACAAGGCAAGACACAGCATAGAAATTCGAACAAACTCATTCGCTTATTATACCACATCAGGGGCAGCCGATGTGCCAGCAGTGGGGTCACAGGATGTTGGTGAAAAATGGACTATTGCACTCAGAAGAAAAATCTAATTTATAACACCAAAAGTGGAAATTTGCATTGCGATGTGAAATGTCTGAACTGGACACCATGCCAGGCAAAAGGAAGTCATCTCCATGGAACTGTGCAAAATCTCAACCACCGCAGTATCTGAATTACGCCTCACTGGACAATGACTATCCACCCACCAACAACTGATGAAACAATGACAGTTTTACTCCGATGGTGAAAAATGAGATGCTGCAGACAGGACTGGATGGGAAGAGACACTGGGTAGATTTGGTCATGGCAAGATCAACAACAATGGACTATGCCTGCTGTCCTTTGCTGAATCAAACAACCTGGTAGCAGATAGCTGCCTTTTTCAAAACCCTCACAAACACTAGCTTATATGGAAGAACCCATTTGGTAAAGACTCAGCCATTCTGGACTACATCCTGGTGAGCTCCTGATTTTGATCATCACACAAAGTTGTGCGAATAATGAGGGGGCCCTGTGCAATGAGGGGGACTGTAGATCTGACCACTACCTCGTCCATGTCAAGGTACAGCTGTGATTACAACAGGTAAGGCGCAAGGTACTGCCACCAACCAAACTAAACTGGGCCCATCTGAGGAACCCTGTAGTCAAGCATGATTTTCAAATTGCCATATCCAACAAATTCATAACAATAGAACAGTTGGATGATATCAATGCAGAAGAAAAGCAGCTATCAGAGTCCAACCTAGAATGCACCACCCTTCTGTGTCCACCCATCCGCTATTGGCCATGGATTTCGAGTGATTGGAACAGGTGGACAAACGGAACCAACCGAAACATGTTGACTTTGAAAAATACCATCAACTGACAAATGCATCAGATGGAAGATGAAGGCAGAATGACAAGCCTCCTGGAATAGTGTTGTAGCTGATCTAGAAGAAGCAGCATCCAGGCAAGAGTACCATATTCTTTATCAGACCCTCAGGAGACTGAGTGGTAAAACCACAGCAAACAATGACAACATCAAGAAGGCGGATGGCACTTCTGTGAGTTCCACTAGTGAACATCTGCAGAAAGATTTATTCCAACAGCTATATAAGCACAATCTGCAGCGAAAACTGTTACAGTTTTCACTTATGAGGACATCCAGGAGACTTTATTCTGTTAGCTGGGAAAGTTGTCAAACAATACCTGTTTTTTTTTTTTTTTTTTTACATCCTGAAAAACTTCCACCTCACCTGATTTTTTGTAAACTTCACCCCTTAATAGCAAAATATAGTTACAAAATAACAATACAACTGCCAAATATATTACAAATATGAATAAGGATATAAGGATATATCTCTCTTCATAGTTTCCATTTGCAACATGTGCAGTTTGGTGTTTGTTATGCAGAAGTTATATGCCCATATATGGTTCATTGAGGGTGTTTATTTAAATTAGTCTTGCCGTGCAGGTGCAGTTACATGTAGAATATAACTGAATGCAGAATGTGGCATTTATCAACGTTCACTTAGTATGGCTGTTTGTATGCACATACCAATTTATCTGTGTGTACCAGAAAACTTGTACACACACGTCTAGGAACAGTTCTATGTGCACTTTGATAAAAAAGACCTACTGCTTTCAGTAAATTATTTAAAAAGCATTACATTGAAAACAAATGTCAAAAAGCAAGACTAAAGTGTATCAGACAGAAGTATGCTACATGGACAAAAGTATTTTGGCACCTGGCCATTACACATACAGGAACTTTTATGACATCCCCTAAATCCACAGGCATCAATATGGAGTTGGTCGTCTTTTTCAGCTCTAACAGCTGCCACTCATCTGGGAAGGCTTTCCACAAGATTTTGAACTGTGCTTCATCCAGTACATCTTTTCCACCAGAGAGCTGGTGCTGGTGCTGGGTTGGTTCTCGTTTGCTGAACTTTGAGACCCTGCCTGTTTTTCCACTGTTTTAAAAAAATGAATGGAATGGAAGTGCCACATAGGCAGAAGTGAGAGTAAAGTAAAGGTTCATATGATTTCCATTTTTTTTTTATTCATTTTGATCTGTTTCTGATTTTAGGTTTTTATACGACTCCAAACCAAAAAAATTAAACCATTACCAGAATGAACACCAGTATCACTCGTTGCACTCTGTCTCTATTGCCTGTATCCACTTTTGTCTCCTTAAATGCTTTATTTCTCCCCAGTCTGTACATGTGAGTTTATTCTCACGCACTGTTTTTCCTCTGTCCTTTTAAGGATTGTACAATAAGTCTGCTAAAAATTAAACTTTGCTATTTGCCTCGATCATAATCTCTGCGCCACTTTAGTGCCACAATATTTTATTTATTTAACCTGCGACCTGTTTATAGTTTATTATAAACTATAAAATCTGGCCAGCAAATCAATCTTTCATTTTCCACATAATAAATTATTTTTTAAATGATGCAACGTTATTCCGCTATTAAGCTGGCAAGTTGTTCCACTGATGCCACTTGCAATATTAGACAAATTTATATTGGTTATGGATTGAATTTTCTGGGTATGCAGAAGATTGGGGTGCAATAGCCTGTTCTATTTTTGCTGATGTTACGGCTCCAAATCTTGAGATCAGCTTTTTTTTGGGGCTGCGCTACAGCATTTTTTTTCTGGCCCAGGGCCAGTTTTTTTGCTGTGGAAACATGCAGAACCAGTTCCGGATTTGGAAAAATCCTGACACCAGCTCTGGCACCACGTTGGAGGAAATGAGGCACAGAAGAGCATTTGTGAGGTCAGGCACTGATGTTGGACATGAAGGCCTGGCTCGCTATCTCCATTCTAGTTCTTCCTGCACTGGGGCACAGTCATGCTAGAACAGAAAAGGGCCTTCCCTAAACTATTCCCACAAAGATAGAAGCATAAAATTGTCCAAAATGTCTTGGTATGCTGAAGCATTAAGAGTTCCCTTTACTGGGAAAAACAGGTCTCTGTTGTTCCTAAATGGTGTCACCATGGAAAATCTATTCAGGAAGAAATTTCACATACTGACTTATTGCAAAAGTGGCATCCTATAACAGTACCACACTTGAACCAAGCTCTCCAAAACAAGCCATTCTATCACAAAACTTTGCAAACCTGACTGCATGGCTAGGTGATTGACTTTATACACCTGTCTGAATGAAACACCTGAATTCAATGATTAAGAGGTATGTCCCGGTACTTTTGTCACAGAGGTACGTTGATTGAAAGGCAGACAGTAGTCAGTGCAACGTTTCAGAGATGGCTGAACTTCTCCAGCAAAGATGCCCAACAGGTGAAGATGCAGGTTCCAGGATCTTGCACTGCCATGATTTCAAGCTGATTTCTGTAGCTCTGCAAACTTATTCACCCACCCACTCTTCAGTTCAATCAGCTGCATTTCCATGTTCTGTGCATCTAACCATTCTATCAGAGATAAACCCATTTCATATCCATCAAAGGTGTTGGCCTTGTTCAGGAAAGAAAACATAGAGCTATACTTCTGAAAATCCACCAATCTTGTTGTGAACTCTGAACTTAGCTGGCTCCTGTATTTTCATATTTCAGCGGTGTTGATGTTGTGCCATGAGGACAGCTCCCTTATGTGTCTTAAGTAGTACAAAGTGGAGGTAGCCACATCACTTGAAAAGATGCTAGATTGCTAACAAATGCTCCCTATGTATCTAACATACATGTCCAAAAACATTTTTCCCTGCACCTTGCAGTCAGACATTGAGCTTTCTGAGGTGTCCCATAATATCCTTGAAAAACAAAAGTTTTTGCCATCTAACCACTGGGTGGAGAGCAATGTTCTTGTTTATGCAGTTCATGTTTTTAAGCAGGGACTGGAACTGCCAATGTATGTTAGAGCAGATCGCTTAACTATGAAGTTAATAACCTTTACTAGTGTAGCCATGACCTTATTAAGATCTGAATTTGACATCTTTGCACAGTGGTTTTCTTGGTGTATTATGCAGTGGAGTTTCATAATGGGGTGACCAACATTTTTCTCAATTAATCTGACAGCTCTCTGCTGTTTTCCAGTCACGGCAGGGGTACCATCATTTGTCACTGCAAAAATCTTCCAGATGCCTTCATGTCCACCCACTATTACAAACCAAAATCAGTGTCTGTGAAGGCATGGATGAAGAATATTATTGAGACAGTGAAGGGCTGTTGTAACTGCACCAACTGGGATATTTTTATTCAATTCTTTCTCCTGTGAAGAAATGTGCATTCCCCCAAAAATTTCAAAACCTAATTTTCAAAAGAAGTGCAAAGCCTATGAAGTATGAAAAACACTGCTCTCATCAATGAAGATAATGATGAATACAAATTGAATTGATATTTTAGCTGTTATCGCTGGTACACCATAGTACACAGTGCACAACAACAAAATGTGTCCTCAGCATTTAACCGATATATGACATAGCAGGGGGCAGCTAATTCAGCACCCAGAGAGCAGTGCTTGGGGTGGTACCTTGCTCAGGGTACTTCAGTGGTACTTTGCTGGTCAGGGATCTTTTAATTACAAGTGCGCTTCCCTAACCATTAGACCACCACTGCACACAAAACATAAACTAAGCACTGCCATAAGGGAGGCAACATCAAACAATGCTGACAAATTGGATCAGGAATGAAAGTCAAAGATTACTTGAAACCTTCAGAGGATGGCAAAACTGTAGCTTCTCCTCATGAAGATGACCAAGACCTACAGTACCAACCAAGTTTAATGACTTCTACGCTTCAACACCATAGGTATATTACTACCTTCTGGACCCTTACCTCCCCCATACCCCCTTTTCTTGTCACAGAGGAAGAGGTGTGAACTGCCCTCAGAAAACTGAACAAAAAAACCTGCCAGTCCTGACAATGTAACCCTTGCTGTACTTAGCTGCTGTACCTCTCAGCTGGCCTCTATGAATGCAGCCACCTTCAGCCACTCTTCCCACCAGTGCATAGTGCCACATTGGCTTAAAATACCCGTAAGAAAAATCCCAGCTCTCTTAATGACTACCAACCTGGTGCTCTGATGCCAGTGGCTATGAAAGCATTTGAATTTATTGCTAAGTGTCATTGCAAGTCTTGAATTCCTCATTACTGGATCCACTGTGCCTACTGCCCCAAAAGGTCTGTGAAGACTAGGCATGTAACGATGAATCGCGAATTGGTTAATTCTGATAACATACACAAATAGCACAACGAACATACTTCAGCATGTCCACCGGCACCTCAGTGAGCTCAATTCACCACTGCCAGAGTGAAAGGGCAAACCGCGCTAAAAAGCTGCACATGCAAGCCTTAGTTTATTTGGTAATGCTTTATATTAAGTGCAACTTCATAATGCATTCATTATGCATTTTTAGAACATTCAGTGCACCTTTATAATGCATTGACAAAACATTCATAAGCAGCATGCAAGTACACTTTAACATCCTAACATCTCTTAACACCTTTAATATACATTAATAACAAACATTACATGATTATGCAATTATAATGTTTGTTATTATTATATAATATTTGGTGTTAATGTATATTACAGCTGTTAATGGGATGTAAAGGTATACATGCATGATGTTTATGAATGATTTCTGAATACTTAATGAATACATTAAGAAGGTGTACTGAACGTTTTATGAATGCAATATGAAAGCATTATGAAGGTGCAGTTAATGTAAAGCGTTATCGTTTATTTGAAGATTTATTTTTTTATTTATTTTGATTTGGGATTTTTTTAAAAAACAGTATTTTATTCAATTTCATTTGCACTATTAAGAAGAGGACACGTTTTGTACAGTTTAGAAAGATAAGTAAAGGAATGTTTTTGAATAAATTTGTCTGCAGCTCATTCTGTTAAAAAATCGTGAGAAAAATCGTATTGTGAACTCGTATCGTGAATCATATCGAATCATGAGTTGAGTGTATCGTTACATCCCTATTGAAGACACTACACACTCTACTACATTATGCCGCATCTGGAGAAACCCAATACCGATTCACATGTGCTGCTCATGGACTTCAATACAGCCTACCCACTCATGTCACACTCTTCAAAAATCTAATGGAGATGGACATTGACACCACTCTCTGCCACTGGTTTCTGCACTTCCTATTCTGCCAACGTCAGTCCGTCAAGGTGAACAGTTCAATGCCCGCTCCCCTGACCATCAGCACTGCAGTACTACAAGACTGTTTGCTATTCCTGCTTCTCTTTTCCTTGTTCACAAATGGGCTCATCACAGGACAGCGCTATAAAAATTCTCAAATATGCAGATGATACCATCTGAAACAATGAAGCATAATATCACCTAGAGGTGGACAGGGAAGTTGCCTGGTGTACTGGCAATGACCAATATGTATCAATTTATCCAAAACTTCTGAGAGCACTGTGGACGTCAGGCATGCACAGAAGAAGAAAACCCCACTCCGTATCAACGATCACCAAATAACAGTAACATATTCTTCCAAATTTCTGGGCACCTCCGTCTGCAGCTCCTTAAAATGGAAGATCAGTTCAGATCACCTCATCAAGAAGGCAAACCAGAGACTATATTTCTTCAGGCAACTGAAGAAGTTAAGTGTCAGTTGTCGCCTCCTTGTTCATATCTTCACCTCCATCATAGAGAGCATCCTGGCATGTTCTGTCATAGTCTGGTATGGTGGAATGGATTCCTTCACTCTGAAAAGACTCCAGAGAATGGTAAATAATGAATTAACTGTGATCAGCCAGAATTATTGGAAAGCTGAGTTCAATTTCACTAGCCACAACCAGGCCTGATTACTGCCAGACTGGGTCAATCAAGAAATTACTAGTCACTGTTAATAAAAACCCATACATCTACCCTAATAAGCATATAATTGTTACCAATTATCATAAAAAATTAAAGACAGAAGATGATTCATTATAACCATGTCAACCTACTACAATGAAGCAGCCGAAAAGGTGAATTTGTAAATCTATTTGTGAATTTGTAATTCTACTATCTCAGGAGTCTTGTCATTGCTTTCTCTGCATGAGCCTCTGGGCTGGGTTTAATCTGGTAGTAAGACTCAAAACATCAGTCTCCGGTGACAAAGAAAGTGACCCTAACTGCATCATTAACAGGCCTTCAGAGAGCTTTCTAGAAGCTTTTATATACTTTGTTGACCTTATTATAAATAGCAGGATCAGCAAAGAGTAACAAAATGTAACACCATCAATATCCGAATAAGCTTCATGCATTGAATTGTTTTGTACTTAGTCTTATATGGCATACTTGCAACCTGGAACTCACACAGCTAATCATTGACTACCATACTCAGAAGTGTTTCTGCACATGCTGAAACTGAATGACTGTAGAATATTAAATAATTTTCAATTTTCAGAGGCTATGTCTTTCATTTTGCCCATTCTCCACTTATGTCTTGAACCAAAATGCAAGTCTCTGGTGCCTTGATGAAAGTTTTACAACAATGATTAAAGTCATACAGATAGCAACAGCTATATTCCAAACATAAATTTATATTTGTAAGTTTTTCTAAGAAACATGAGCAGGATGAAAACCTGTAAATAAATGCAGAGAATATTCTGAATCTCACATTTTTAACTGAATATTTTATACCAATCAGTTTCCCTCAAAATTAGATATATCTATCCCTGAGTGCAAGGTAACGATAGAATAATGACATAAACAATGTTCTTTAAGCAGTGCCACAAAAACTTTTGGTTTACTTTTATAGATTAATTAAAGTGCAAAGCCACTCACTGATCTCCAGTTGTCTCTGGATGCGGTCCTTGCAACGGTCTCTATACTTGGATTGTGTGGTGTTGTACTCGGTCATAACCTCCACAAATTTGCGTGACAGTGTGGAATGCTAATGGTAGACAGGGAAGAGAGGAAAGGCAGGATATATAAAAACAACACAAAAGAAATAAAGCTTACTTGACACACAGTTGGCAGTGTACTTAGCCAACAATGCATTTTAAATCGATTAAAAATCTTAAAACATGGAGACAAGTTTTAATTCCAATAAAACATTTTTATTAAGGTAAAATAATAAAATTAAAAATTCGAATGAGGGACTGACCTGTGTCTTACGGATTCTCAAGTCCGCAGATGATCTGTTCAGTCCCTCCTCCTGTTCAATACTTTGCTCAATTGCTATGAAAGAGGGAAATACTGGTCAAACTTTTGACAAGAGTCTAGAACACTAATTTCTAAATACACAAATTTAAATATTTATGAACAAAGAAAAGTTCAGAATAGCTCCAAATCATTTACAAAGACATCATTAAATCTGTAGATTCTTGAATATCTGCGCTGAAATAAAAGTAGGAAATATTAATTTCTCAAGATATCTTAAAATCACTGCTGTCCATTTAAACAGCAAGTGCAATTTATTAAGATTTGAGCAGCAAGAAACCCAGCATACAAAGGGGTACCCCTGAATGCCCCCAGTACAGCTTTCTTGTCCATTTCAAGATTTCATATGTTGTGTATATATAAGTGTTTTACGCACATAGACCATATGACTTCAAGATATGTGGAATTCCATTTCTATCTAAAAGCTTTAAACACTTTTAATTGCATTTTCAATTGGGTATTGTGTATTTATTGCTTTTATATGCATCTTATCATCAGCCCTTAACCCCCAGCTGCCCTGGCCTGTCTGAACTTACTTTCTCAAAGATGGATGATGCTTTGGAAAAAAGACTGCTAAAATAAACATGAATAGCTGATTTACTCATATTTCATCAGATCAGTTACTTATAGTGATCTTCAGAGGATTTGGTGTAATTGCCAAAAGGGCTTTTCAGATGAGAAGCATGGCTGGTTGCTAAGTACGCATAACAAATGAAACCATACCTTTTAACTTTGAGCGCACTTTATTGGCTGTCTTTTTTATATCAGCTGTAAGGTCTTCCAACTCCTGTTTAGTTTCTGGGTAAAGGAGAAAAAATACATTGAAATAAGGAGTCATGCAGTATAAATAATTATGGAATTTAAGAAAATGACAAAAGTACAGCACTGATTCACACAGTTCATAATAGCTCATACAATGTTCACAGAAGCTGCACTGCATATTATGTTTAGAAGACTATGCTAATCCATCCATTGATCCATTAATCCATAACCACAGCACATGGCTGCAACCTGCTACTGTAATGCTGAACAAATGAGTTGGGATTAAAAACACATAATTAAATTAATATTATTTCAAAGAATCTATCTCAGAGTCTATTTACATAAGTCCACTTTCAAATTGGTAAGTCTTGTTATCAAAAGAACACAAAGGCAATACATTACATTTCTCCAGGTTTAACTGAATTGGATAATTGTGTCAATCATTTAAGTAGCATTATTAACTACATGAACAAATTAATATTTATAAATACGTTCACACAAATATATACAGGTTTGAGACTGAATTAGCTACACTCTATTCAAAGTTTGTTTGCTGGACAACTGTATAAAAACAGGGTATACAAGCTTACCTTGGAATATTTATTAACTAGCTATTAAGTGACTAGGTCATTGATACCTTATTAGTTTACATGCCAATCTTTCAACTGTTGACTCTCACCAAGTTAATGACACTGTGTCACTATGTCACAAATAAGACATTATTTTATACTGAAGCGCATTTGTAAAATCAGATTAATAGTCAAGACACGTTATTCGACATTTAGTAATAGCTGTTTTAAAATTTTTTAGTAAAATACTGATGAAACTAAATAACATTTAAGTGACCTATATTCTCAAAATGTTGAGCAATTGTATATACACCACTAAAACACACTTTACTAGTTAACCAACCCGTTAACCAGTAAACAGTTAGCTCACATCAACTTGCTCGGATCATTATTCCCCTGGAGTCACTCCTTCATGATGCATGGTTATAAAAAAGGAAAAAAGGACAATCCAAAAAATTAACAAGATGAAATAAATATAACTAATAAATAAATAAATAAATATCTATGCTAAATGAATCATAAAATGTTTATTGATGAGGAAACTGTCTGTGATTAGATTGTCAGTAAGTAACCACACAAAAAGGGAAAAATAGACAACATAAAATACCATACACAATAACATCTGTATAAAAATGAACAACCATAACATATAGTATAACACCAAATAAATACAAAATGAAGAACACAATACAGGTGGGCGAATGACAAATGTCCATTATTATTATTTTTTAGTCCTATAATAAATACATAGGGGAGGGGCATCACGTCCCCAATATCCATATAAAAATGATTTATTTCTAATTTAACATTGTACCTCAGGACACTTGCATAATTGGTAACCATCCTATGATTAATGGGGTAGATCTATGGGTTTTTATTAACAGTGACTAGAAATTGGTTTAGAATAATAAATACATCATAGACTAAGTGGTAGCATATAAGCTTGTTTGAACAATACAGTTGATTTTATTATTATTTTATCAGAAATGCATTCTAAACTTTTAGTCCATGCCACTAATAATACTAACATTTACACCATATCTATTGGTAAGGCATATTTACATGTTTACAGAATTGTTCTACGGGGAAAAAGGTGAAGTAAATGGGTTCGTTCTTAAACACATTCTCACAAATCCATTACTGTAACATATCCATTTTCTGTAATTTTTTAATTAGTTTGACGACAGATTGACAAATTATTGTCTAAAATGTTGATTTTGCCTCAGTTGTAGTTAATCTGTTGCAGAATAAAACAACTGAAGACATGAACATACATTGTACTATATTACTTGAATGTCTATTGTGGGTTACTTGCAGTAAAGTTGAAAGATTTAAAAACATTTTATCTGTTTTTTGTTATTTGATCTTAAAACAGCAACAGTAATGCCTATTTGCAGAAAATGGATGAGGGATCATTAAGTCAGAGCTATAAATTACATAATTTTTAATGCCTAAACAGTTCAGGTAATGTCAGATAATTGTGCTCTGCACAAAATTCACTGTATTTCACTGTAACTTTTCGTTTTTTGTCGAAGGACTCTAATGTTCGTGACAATGACCAAATCCAAAACTGTGGATAACCATGAACCATCCACAGACCACATATAATGTGATATTCATCTACATAGATCGGGGTTGCCAACTCTCACACATCACTCAAGCTCACGCAAATGTATATTATTCTATTATAAACCTAAAATTAGCTACATCAAAACTGATGGGACAGTCTGCAAACCCAACAGAATATTTACAAGGTATTAAAACTGCGACATAGATGTAACTGTGTGTGCAGACTTGTCTCAAACTGAAAATCTCACTCCAGCCAGTTGACCAAAGTAGGCAATCCTGATACCAACATAAAATGCAGTAATAATACAGTACATTGTGCATTATTATACAGAACTGGACAGTATTTTACTCTCTCGAAAGAGGTTTTAGCCTAAAATTGTCAAAAGATGATATAACAATGAAAAAATATGTATCACGGGATGGTGGAGCAATGAAAATCACACTTTGTATGCCCTCAAAGGACAAAGGAACAAGGAAAAAAGTATAGGGGCTATTGTTATACATTTTACAATGAAAAATATTGCATCATAATAAATAAATAAATAGAATCATGTATGTTTACATAACTTGCAATGAGAAAAAATTATCTGTTTAAAAATATTGTGGCGTCGCATTACGGGGGCAGAGAGACATGGAGACTTGCTTGCCGGGGAAATCACACTCTTTATTAACAGCCCTTAAAAGGACTACAACAGCGAGTACCAACCCCAGTCCCCACCTCAGTTCCAACACGAGTCCCAGGGGTCCGCTGGCAGCCGACGATACGTCACCTCCGATGACGAGGCAGGTTGCTCTCCGAGCGCTGGCATGACTAGCTGTTGGCTGGTGCTGGCATGTCAGATCCCCCCCCCAGCGCTGACCCTTTTTCTGCACCTTAAGGGGACCTAGCACAGCTTCCAGGAGGTCCACCAGCGACTCCCACACCCAGGCTCCCTTCTCCGGGGACGGCCAGCGCAATGGGCTGCTGGAGACTTCTGGTGGAGCAGCCTCCTCCTGGACCCGGGCCTTCTTCCTGCCCCGCTTAGGAGGCCCTGGTGTTGTGGGGCAGGCTGGTCCTGCCATGGGGCCTCCTGCTCACAGGGTCGGGCGGCCCTGCACTGCAGCTCCTGCTCCAGGAGTTCATGCAGCTGCTTGCCCTACTCCGGTCAGGTCACCAGCTCGCCGCACTCCTGAGCCAGCTGGGCCTCCAGAGCACAGTACGCCTCCTCCCGGCCACGCATGGCGACCTCCACCCTCTGCTGGTTGTGCTCGCAGCTGGAGTCGTGCCGCAGCTTCTCGTCACTGACAAGTGGGAAGCCATTGACAGCTGGTGAGTGGCTAGAGTCCACTGTGGTGTCCACCGTCCTCAGTCGCTGACGTCGTCTCTGCCAAGGGTTTGGCAGGCAGGCAGGAGCAGCTTCAGGGTGCTCTGCGTGAGTCTGGTGCATCCTGGATGGAGTGGAGGATGCCTCTCTTTTCCCGGTGTCCCCTGTTTGTTTGACGGAGGCCCTGGTGCAAGCTTCCGGGCAGTGGCAAGCCTGGTGCCCTCCTCTCCCAGAGCACCAGTAAACAAGCTTCACATCTCACGTGGGGTGTTATCGCTTCTCTGCCACCTCGAGGTCCGCCAACCTGGAGCGAGCTTGCTGGTTGATGGTGATCAGCGCCCGCTCCAGCCACGCAAATGGGATCGCTTCTGGGATCCCACTTCTGACACCAGTGTGGAGATGGGCGGACTGAGGCATCGCAGATGCAGAAAGACATAGAGACTTGCTTACCGAGGAAATCATGCTCTTTATTAACAACCCTTAAAAGGACTACAATAGCCACCCAACAAGCACCGAACCAAATACACATATGGGAAATACAATGTTGTCAGATGCTGAACTGCAAGATGCATACACAATGTGAGATTTACACAAGCTAAATACATGCGAGGATCGGACTGGGTACACAAAAGACACAGGGAAACACACATACAATAGGGAAATACAACCATTAACTTTATCAACAACAATACAACAAGGACCATTTACAATTCCAGTTAGGGCATGCTGGGACATGTGCCCCGCCGGTGCTACACTATCTTAGGGTAGGGCTGGGCAATTATTTGAAAATTAATCAAAATCATCATTCAGAACCTCTTACGACTTAATCTTGCCCATGTCGGTTTTTTTTTAAATCCAGTTATTATGCTAACCTGAAGCAGGTGGCCAGAGACTGTAGCGTGTCGTATGATCCTCTGGCACAATTGCCAGAGGTGCCCCATGCTCTACTGGAGAAAGACGGCAAAAAGAAGCGGAGAAACAGAAGATGGGAAAAGACATCAGAGATCTTCCTAGGGGCCGTCTCTGTCTCCGCTGCCTGCCCTGCTGTGTGTTCCGCAGTTTTCATTACGCCGGTTCCCAAGGTGCACTGCCCGGCCACACCCACACCCGCGTATACCCCCGAAGCCCACATTGCTGTCGCTACCTCCGCGTGTGTCCCCGAAGCCCAATTTGCTGCCTCTTCCCCTGAGAGGACTCCAGAGGCTTGTCTGCCCGCCACTTCGTCCCTGGCTCGGACGTTCTCTACCCTCCAGGGTCTTTTCTGGAGGGTGATGGATGATCCGACAGTGCGGGACTCCCCAGAGGCTGCCCAGCTGTGTACACAGCTTCAAGGGGAGTTTGCTAGGTTCATCCCAACTTCACCACCACGCGAGCTGGATAGGATAGCAGAGAACCTGAGGAGTCTGGTCCATTTGAGGACAGACCAGGCTCCCTTGATAGGGGGGGCTACAGCACCCAAGGTCAATGCTGTTCCTTTCCCTGAAACCGCACCCGCACTGGAGGGGCAATCCCCAGCTCTACCCCCTGAGGTTCCTGTCCTTGTGGCTGATGCTCCGCCCCCGTGGTTCCTGTGCTGGCGGCTGATGCTCCACCCCCTGAGGTTCCAGTGCCGGCGGTTCCTGCGCCACCACCCGAGGTCCCTGCTGTGTCGCCGCCACAGGTTCTCACTCTGGTTCCTGACCTACCCCCAGAAGTTCCTGCTCTGCCTGACCCTGCTCCGCCCACAGAGGCTCCTGATCTGCCTGTCCCTGTTCCTGTTACTCCTGCTCTGGCCCCTGAGTTTCCTGCTCCGGTTCTTGCTCTGGCCCCTGTGACTCCTGCAATCCCAGCTCTCATGAACCCTGTCCCCAGCTCCTGTGACACCAGTCCCTGTTCCTGAGGAGGTTCCGGACTGCCTAACCCCCGCTCCTTCCCCCTTAGGGGAGGAGGTGCTTAAATGGGACCCCTCGGGGATTTCCCTAATGTACTCCTCCGGTGGAGTACCCCAGCATGGCAGATCCCGGCCATACTGGGGAAGAGGACACCTTCACCGGGTTAGGGTCCCCCCCACCCTGCCCCCTGGCTTGCCCCCGGTCCCTATGGCTGTGGCTCGAGGGGTGCCTGCGGGTCCTCCGGCTCATGCTCAGCGGTCACCTGCGGTTCCCCGGGCTCCTGCTTGGCGGTCGCCTGCGGGTCCCCCTCCGATGCCTCACCAGCCGCCTTTGGCCCTGGCTCCGACACCTCGTCGGTTGCCTGCGCGTCCCCCTGCTTTGACTCGTCGGTCACCTGTGGGTCCCCCCACTCTGACTCGTTGGTCGGCTGCGCCTTCGCCGGCTGTGGCTGCGCCATCCCCTGCCGCGGCTTCACCTCCCTCCTCACCTTCGCTGAGGTCCCCTTCGCCTTCCTCCTTGCCTCCTCTGGTGTCCCCTTCGCCTTCCTTCTTGCCTCCTCCACCTGTCCCTCCATCTGCCTCCTCGCCCCCTGTGAGGTCCCCTCCTGCTCCTACATCACTGCCGTTGAGGGTCCCTCCAGCTCCAGCCTCGAGTTCGCCTGCTGCCCCTACGGCGTCCACCTCTCGCCCGCTGGGGTTTCCTCAGGCTCCGTTTCCCCCTGCCTGTTGGCTTCCTGCCACCTGCTTTTGTGCCCCCTGCGTCTGCTCTTCATCCCTCCATTCCTCCGTTGTTCACTCCTGGTCCCTTTGTTCCTCCAGTTGGTGTTCCCCCAGTGTCTCCTTTCTTGGTGCGCCTGTGCCTGTCTGTGTTTCCGGTGATTTGTCAGTTGTTGTCCGGGTTGTTTCCGTTGTGCCTGTTCTGTGTGTCCGTCCTGTTCCCGGTTCCCCGTTGATGGTTTTGATTTTGTTTTCCAAGTCTCGTGTCCCAGGTCTCGTCTCTTCACTCCCCTTAGGTGTGCCCGGAGTGCGCACCTTTGGGGGGGGGTTCTGTCACACCCTGCTTGTCCGATCCTCCTGTGTGCCACGCCCCCTCATTAACCTCGTGTGAAATCCCGACTGTTACCAGCTGCTTCGTATTGTTTCCATTAAGTCCTGTGTATTTCAGTCCACGTTCGAGCATGTTTCCCCAGTCATGTCATTAACGTCCATTGTTGCTGCCAGTCTGCCACAAATGTGATATTTCTCCCCGACAAACCCCAAATTCCTGGCTCTGCGTCTCCCTGCTCTTGCTTCCCCGGACGCGATTACGACAAAAATGCTGTGTCCGTCATCTGGACACATTGTGGCTTTAGTGAAGAAGATAAAGAACAAAAAGAGGTCAAATGTAAACACCGCGGAAAAACATTTTCAGCTATCAAAAGTAATAAAACCATTCAGTTTTTACACTACCAATACAGTGGAAATCGCTAATAGTGATCACGGTTATTGGATCAAAAAGCTTGAAACAGACTAATTCCTCTGCAAATACTGTATAAATAATTCGCTTAAAGTACTCAGGTAGTCCAATTGCAGTGTTTATTTTGAATTTTTTTGACAACATATGGAGAAAAGTGCAACAATGGTAATTCCTTTTTTCAACTTTACTTTGATAGCCCAACTTTGCCTTGTGGTTACCCATCTGCTTGTGACTAGCTACCTGAGGCTAATGCTGCTTGCACAGGAAACATGACAGGAAAAAGAAAGTCCTTTATTTTCTAAATCACAAATATAGATTCATAAAACCTTATGATAAGCTGCCAAAAACGGGCCGATGAGATGCAGCAGCGAAATTCCAATAAACTATATTTTATGTACAGTACTGTACTGTGTTATAGCATATTTAAATTATACAGTACATGGTTCACTAATTTAATTTTTTATAATATAGTAATTTGAAAAGCGTTTGAATCAGCTGTTCTGTATTTTGAAAGTCAATAAAATTCACTAAACAGTGATGTTGTCCATTTTATTACTTTATATTCATGTAATAAATATACTGTAACGCTTTACATTAACTGCACCTTCATAATGCTTTTATATTGCATTCATAAAACATTCAGTGCACCTTCATAATGCATTCATGGAACATTCATAAGAAGCATGCAAGTACACCTTAACATCCTAACATCCTTTAACAGCTTTAATATACATTAATAACAAACATTATATAATTATAATGTTTATTATTATATAATGTTTGTTATTAATGTATATTAAAGCTGTTAAGGGATGTTAGGATGTTAAGGTGTACTTGCATGCTTCTTATGAATGTTCTATGAATGCATTATGAATGCATTATGAAGGTGCACTTAATGTACAGTGTTACCAAATATACAAATTTCAATTAGATGGTGATCTGCCTGAGACATGAAGAAAAAGAAACTATAAACGGTTTATTTTGTTTGCAAGAAATGCAAAATATATATTTTCTACTTTTTTAGGGAACCTGCTTTTTTACATTAAAACTAAAATGTGACATTTTTCATAAGATGTTTTCATTTCAGCCTATTTGTGCTTTTATTTCAGTTTTTCAAAATATTCAATGAATAACCATAAATGGTTCATCTCTGTGTTTCCTTCAATTATTTTAAAATCTTAAAGATGTACAGTGTTTCTTTAGAAAATTATACTTTAATTGTTTAGCATATTTTCAGTACAAACAACGAAATCTGAGGGCAAATAAACAAACAAAAAGTAAAACAAAAGAATCATTCATTAAACGTAATTGAGGTCAAATGTTCAGTTAATTGTGATAATGATTTGAGGTCACTCAACCCTATCTTAGGCTATAGTGGGTGCTGACCGGTTTACAGCCTGTATTTAAGAACTGTTTCTGGAATTCTTAAACATTTTTTTTTGGACCACAGTAAAACAGTTACTGAAACTGTATATACGGCAGTCCCACTGTAATTATTTGCCAATTTCATTCCTCATTACTGCAAATAGCTAATTCTGATTAATATTATGACTAACCATTGTGACATACATTTCTTAAAATATTTTGATGTACACAATAATGATCATTCACATTGTAATCTTTTATTTTTAATCTTTTGCATGTTCGTGCACTGCTGCATGTACCTGTGTAGTGTATGCAAGCTGTGCATATGCCTATGTAGGCAGGGATGGACAGAATTTAAATGTATTTAAAATACTACGTATTTAACTTCTTTTGAGTATTTTGTCATTTGCATTTTTCTGGATGGAAACAATCAGATGTAAGTTGAAACAAAATACTTTCAGAGATTGCATCTTAACTATTTTAAATTCTTCATTAAATGTAATTTTATTTATTTATTTTGTGTCATTTTAAGAACCTTCATCCCCAGGCTTACTGACTTTTAAATATAGCCTATCACCATCTTAGGCTAGATGCAAGTAAATCACGTGACACATCCTGCTGGGCCTAGCTTGCTCCTTGTAAATCTTGTTTTCCTATGACCTAATCCAAGGGCAGAAGCTGCTTTCGTGCTCAGGGCAAACTGCCTTAAGGTAAAGAATGTAGTAAAATATACTATCAGATATTGCTCACTCAATGTTATTATAGAAATAGAGCAATTAGCACACAGTGGTGCTGTGCTCTAGAACTGGTGAATTAACTTGCTAACCCGCTAGTGGCATTCTACATAATTTCAACATGCATGCTCAAGCAGTGGCATCTTGTGGTTTGTCTTATATGGAAGATTTTATTAGCAATAAATCAGGCCAGCACATTTTACTATCTTGATAACGTGCCCTTTAATTAGCAGTGAAATACTGCCCCATTGATTTTAGACCAGATATTTGTTGGTCAATAGCGCAAGTCACGGGCGTCGTTAGGTCCAATCAGTATTTTAAGCCTAGCCCTGAGTATTTTAGCCCTGATGCCAATTATCCTCCAAAAACAAAAAAGTCAAGCCCCAGGTAAACTTCACTTAGCCCCTGATCTTTTCAGTAGCTAGAAACTCCCCTGCTGCAAGCACCTTCCGCTGCCTCAAGATATGGATGCACCACCAATGCACCTGACTTCAAGTACACTTGGTGGTGATAACTACATACCTGACTCCAAGTATACTTGCTATTTATTCAACATGGGCACTGGATGGGAAAATAGCAACCTTGACAGGCATGCAAGCAAAGATACTTGTGGCACCTGGTGCCACTTTGTGCCAGGTGTAAAATAGGGCCCTTAGAGTACACATGCAGTTGGAGATAGTATGGTTTAAACTCATATTTGACTATCAAAATATGCTACCCAGGGTGTAATCAGAACACCCATAAGGTAGCAGGGGAGCAAGCTGTGAAATTGCGCTATGATAGCAAAATTCGACAAGGCAGCTTATTTAGTCAGAACACCAGTACTTTGAGACATATTATAACTGGTGAAGGAATTGATAAAGTCCCTTGTCCTCCACTATGAAAAACAGCTGGTAGTCTAATGCAAACATGCCCATTATTTTCATAGTTTTTAGCTTTAGCTGGTGCTGCTAACTTTGAATATTGATTTAAAGTTAAAATATTGGCCAGGAATTTTGGCCAAAATTGACACTTCTGATTAATCCTGATATCTTGATATCTTGATTTTTAATGAATATCAACCAATCCCAATATTTTATCCAGCATATCGTGCATCTCTAAGGCTAACATTACGTTTTACTTAGCTCAGAGTCTTGACTATTGCTACCATAGCTACGGGGGCAAGTTTACCAATTTTACCAGTTTTCTAATGAAGAATTGGCCTTTTACCATGATAATTTAGGATTAGGTAAGACAATGCGCCATTGGCACACAGGAGTGATGATTGATGAAAACTTCGTTTTGTGTTCCTATATAGATGTTCACAAAAAAGCAGCTGTTAGCAGCAGTATTATTGTCACTTGCAATATTACCAATGTCTAGATTATATTTGTGATATTTGTAATATTTTAATTGAAAGAAAATTACAACGAAAATTCTCAGTGATTCCAGACTTTTGAACTGTAGTGTATATTTTTTCAAACCATACCTTTTTTTAACACGTTATGATTGCATCTGGAAAAAAATGAAAATTTATAAAATCGCTGATCAAGCTTCTTTGTCATGCTCGCACTCCTAAAAGAAGGCAAAACAGACAACTGCCACAACATACTCAGGGCCTGCAGCCAAAATAAGGACCAGACTTTCACCATCACAAGGAACATTGGGAGACCCAGCATAATCCCTGTCCGCCTGCAGACAAATGGCCTTCATGAGCATTTCAACCAGACGTTCAGACAGATGCTCCAACATGTCATTGACAAGGATAGTCAAAACCAGGACATGTTTCCTTCTGTGCTCTTCACAATCCAGGAAGTTCCCCAAGTCTCCACAGGATTAATCCAGTTCAAACTCCTCTTTGGGCAAAGAGTCTGGGGGCTCAGTCCACCACAGCACCAAAACTGTGGGACAACATCAACAGTGCCCAGGATGTGTTCTCCAGACTCCCAAGTTGTACCTACCTCATCCAGCACGACATCGAGGCATGTCCTGGGATTGCCCTCTAGCCCTACTGAAACCTGTGAAACAACTATGGGTGGTCAAGGAAGAGGTTGATAAGATACAGCAGGGAAGTTTGTGGACCATCAAAATGGGGCTTTCGGACTCCTCAATCACAAAAGCCCAATAAAATGTCTGAGTGACCTGTTATTTCCTCACCCTTTTTGATAGTCAAGACTTTTGTTTTTATTTTATAATGGAGAACTGCACGTGGACAGCCCAGCAGAATGCAGATGGCATTTTCCTCATGCACTGTTATCTGGGTGGGTGCCTCTCTGTCCTTCCCCATTAAGCCCACCCATGTGCATCATGCTTGACGGCTTAGGATGACCACCCTGAAATGACTGCCACCCTTTGACCCTTCTGGAATTTTTTTCCCCTTGTTTCCCTTATTGCACCTCTCAATGAGTATATGCCTGCACCCTCTTTTCCTAAGCCTCTTATTTGCCACAGGAGTCAGAAGGGGAGCCTATCCCAGGTATTATTGTACACAAGACAGGTAACACCCTGGATGTGATGCCAACCCACCACAGGGCACAGCACATCTGGCCCAGCACTGCTACATAACCCTTTGTGTTGATATCTCCACACTTAAGTCCTTTCTGATTCTGAACTGGATCAATATAGAGTGATCTTGTAACACTGCAGAATTGAACACCTCCAAAGATCCAAAGAAGCTAGGCTCTAGTTCTGTATTGTTAATAAAAATGGAACATATGCTGCTAGTGCCTTTAGAAGTTGAGTCTGGCCAAGATTTTTCACAAATAACTGGTGTTTTATGGGGAAAAACAAAACCTAATGAATAAAAAAACACCCTGTTCATTTGATTTCTGGATTTGTGAAGCTATTGTTCTTGGAGTTTATATTGCTTATTACTCACTTTCATCAGGGTTGGGTGCTGCAAGGATGGCACTGTGCTGCTTTTTTACTTGTTCCACATCCTCGGAAAGCTTCTCTATGCAGCCTCGAATCTCTTCCACCTGAGTAGTCACACATTACACAAAAGGTAAACAATTAATTACATTATTAGTCAAGCTTCAACAATATTGAAGAACCCTATTGTCCTTGATGGTAGTTTATAATTATTCCTTTCTCATGATATACAGTCAAAGTAAAAAGTATGTGAACCCCTTGGAATTTTGACTAAATCCCATATAAAACCTAGTTGTATCTTCATGTAAGTCACAATAATATAGAAACACGGTGTCCTATAACTAAAGATACACAGATTTTCAGAGAATATTTGACCATATTGTATAAATCATTCAAACTGTGAAACTGAAGGTTGGAAAAAGTAAGTGAACCCCAAGCAAATGACTTTTTTAAAAGCGCATTGCAGTCAGAATTTAGCACACCTGGAGTCCATTTAATGAAATGAGTTCAGGGGTGTGGCCTAGATTGACTTTGGACAATAAAAACCACTGAAAAGGTTGAGTTTGGGCTTTTTACAAGAAGCATATCCAGATGGGAATCATGCCTTGCACAAAAGAGCTGTCTGAAGACCTACGATCAAGAATTGTTAAGTTACATAAGTCTGGATAGGGTTACAAAGTCATCTCAAAGATTTTACATATTCATCAGTCTACTGTTGGGCAAGTTGTCTATAAATGGAGACAATCTGGTACTGTGGTTACTCTGCCTAGAAGTGGGCGTCCTGCCAAGATGACCCCAAGAGCACAACACAAAGTCATCAATGAGGTAAAGAAGAACCCTAGAGTGACAGCGAAAGACTTGAAGAAGTCATTAGAACTGTCTAACATCTGTGTTCATGAATCAGCAATATGCAAAACGCTGAACAAGAAAGGAGTCCATGGCAGAGCACCAAGAAGGAAGCCACTGCTGTCAGAAAAGAACATTGTTGCACGCCTGAAGTTTGCGAAGGAACACTTGGACACTCCACAACGATACTAGGAAAATGTTTTGTAGAGTGATGAAACTAAAACTGAACTATTTGGGAGGAACAAGCCTCAAACATCGCAGAAAATCCACAGCACAATGGCTTCAGAGGAACAACATCCACTTTTTGGAGTGGTCCAGTCAGACCCCCGATCTCAATCCTATTGAGATGCTGTGGAATGACTTGAAGAGAGCAATACACCGAAGACAACCAAAGAATATGGAAGAGTTAAGGCAGTTCTGCAGGGAAGAATGGGCTTCCCCCCACATGATGTGCAGGTCTGATCTGCAGTTACAGGAAGTGCGTGGTTGAGGTCATTGCTGCCAAAGGAGGGTAAACCAGTTATTGAACTTAAGGGTTCACTTACTTTTTCCACTACCACTGTGAATACTGAATATGTTTGTATAATAAAGACATGAAAAAGTAGAACTTTTTGTGTGTTATTGGCTTAAGCTCATTGTGTATATCGGTACCTGTGACCTAGATGAAGATCAGATCACTTTTTATGACCAATTCATGCAGAAAACCATAAAATTCCAAGGGGTTCACATACTTTTTACTTTGACTGTAACTCACTGACCATTGATATCACAGAAGTCTGGTTATTTGCACAAGTAGGCCCTAACAAACCACCTGGTAGTGCTATGAGGAAACAAGCTTTGAACTTCAAATTTGTTGCCCAGAAATGAACAACAACTACATAATCTTATGCAAGAAAGCACTTCAGTGGGATGTGGTCCAAAAGAGCCTGACAGACATAGAAAAATATTTTGTCTTTAAAACTAGAAATGGAAACAGCTACACAAGTTACTAATATGTAATCTTATGATTCCCTTGAATTTTTTTTTTTTTTGGAAGATCAAGGCAACACATACCAGGAATTTTTCATTTGTCCTCTATAAAAATGAGATTTGCACCATCCATCCAGCTACTCTATCCAGTATAGGGTAGCAGTGTAATATGTACTGCACTTGTTAATTAAATTACATTTGATTTGTGGTTAATATCAGTGTTACTGGTATCAAATGCATGCATTGATTTGATTTGATTGACTTTTCATGAAATTAATGCTATGTGATAAATTTCACCAACCAATCATGACCTCTTGGGGCTGGGAACTAAACAAATAGCTGTGGCTTGAGAAATTTTAAGAAACTATTTAATGACATTTTATCATTATCATTACCCAAAATCTGATTGGCTTGAACACGCATAACATCCAAATGTTAACAAGGAAATCATTAAAATCAAAGCCTCATCTATTGCATGACAAGAAAATACCTCATTTTAAAGAAAAAAAGGCATAGTTTATTAATTAAAAAATAATAAAGTTAATCACAATTACAGGCTGTGATTAATCATGATTAATCCCTAGTTTCAATTGGTAGTATTTGCTTGTATGTTCTGGAAGATGAAACAAATACACGTGTGGTCTTGGAACAAAGAAAAGCATGACAAACTGGTAAGAGGAATCACATTTTTAATATAACATCTTGGCTAGTTAAAACCATTCAGTTGCATGGTTCCAAATGTGAAAGTTGCTAAAATATGCTTTGAGGAAATTTGCTCCCACTCTTTTTTTATTTAATTTTGTGTCGCAACTTCGCTTCTTCCATTTTTGAATGAAAAAGGAACAGGTAAGTTACATCATTTATGTGAATTGTAGTAGTGTTTTAAGTGCAAAGGTTAATATTTTACGTAAAATATTTTATTTTCAGTGTCACGTCCCGATCATGCTGCTCCTCCTGTGTGCCATGCCCCCTTGTTTTCCACATGTGGAATTCCCATGTGTCCAGCTGTTCCGAGTCATGTCTAATTGAGTCCTGTATTTAAGTGCTTCCCTGTCAGTCTTTCCCTAGCCCTGCTATTGACATTGTGATGTGTTCCAGTGTGTTGTTCTTCAATTAAACCCCTTGCTTGAACGATTTCGTGACTCCAGTTTCCCCGTTCTGTGCCATTCGTTCATAACAGATTGACAGGATTCACAAAGAAGACGCCTCGTCTGACCGAGGCTGAATACCTCAGTCTTGTATATGACGTAATTTATTGGCTTGATCAACCCAAGGTTCGGAATGACCCCACGGCTCAAGCCCTCACGTTCCAGACGAGGGACACCCTGGAGATGATGTCCCTGTCCGAGGACTCGCACCTTGCTGGGGAGGTGTGGGACAACTTGCGGCAGCTGAGAAGAGGGGTGGCGGAACCGAAGATTCCGCAGGTAGCCCTGACTAGTGGACTACACTACGTTCCACTATCAGAACTGCCGGAAGTACCCCAAACTCCGTCGAAAGCCGCAGGGAGAAGGCGAAAAAACCGAAGACGGGAGGACACGCTGGAGGTCTTCCTAGGGGCTGTCTCGGTGTCCACTGGCTGCTCTGCTACGTGTCGGGAGGAACCCCTCCCGATTCTTGACCCGGAGGTGTTCGTACCCGAAGTCCACATTGCTGCCGCCTTGCCCAGATCAGTGTCTGAAGCTCCTAACTTCCTGGGCACACAACTAGCCCAAAAAGGTGCCAGGAAGTCTGAGGACGCCATCCTGTGGATCCCCAAGTTTTACACAAGAAAGGGGTCCACATCAACCCCTGTGGTTCCTGTCCCGGTGGTTCCTGCATCGCCTCCCATGGTTCCTGTCCCAGCAGTTCCTGCTCTGCCCCCCGTGGTTCCTGTCCCGGGGGTTCCTGCTCCGGCCCCCGTGGTTCATGCTCCCATGTCTCGGGGTCCTGTTTCCGAGGAGGTCCCTGATGCTTCAGTTCCTGCTCCCGACCCCCTGGTTCCTGTTCCAGTTCCTGCTCTTGACCCCCCGGCTTCAGTCCCCAAGGAGGTCCCTGATCCCAACAGACCTTGCTTCTGCCCTAGTTCCCATGGCCCCAGGCCCTGTCCACAAGGAGATCCTGCACCATCGGACCACCGCTCCTCCCTCCTTGGTAGAGGTGGAACTCGAGTGGGACCCCTCGGGAATCACCCTGACTGCCTCGATGAACCCCTCCGGTGGATCACCCGACCACCGCCCCGGCATGGCAGATCCTGGCCAGGTCCCTGCCTCGCGATCTCCCAGAGAGGGAGAGGACACCTGTGCAGGGGTCAGGTCCCGCCCGCCCAGCCCTCCAGTTCGCCTTCAGTCCTGACTCAACGGTCGCCTGCGGGTCCTCCGGATCCTGCTCGGCGGTTGCCTGCAACCCCCCCTGGCTCCAGCTCGGCGATTGCCTGTGGTCCCGCCTCTGATGCCTCGTCGTCCGGCTGTGGTCCCACCTCTGTCGCCTCGTTGGTTGCCTGCGGGTCCCCCAGCTCTGACTCGCCGGTCGCCTGCACTTTTGCTGGCTGTGGCTACACCTTCACCTGCCTCAGCTTCTGCTCCCTCCTCCCCTCCACCAGGGTCCCCTTCGCCTCCCTCTTTGCCTCTTCCTGTAGTCCCTCCGCCTTCTTCCTCGCCCCCTTCGACATCCTCTCCGGCTCCGGCCTCACAGTCAACGAGGGTCCTTCCAGCTCCGGCCTCGCGGTTGCCAGCTGCCCCTGCAGCTCCCACCTTCCACCCGCCAGGGTTCCCTCTGGCTGCTTGGTTTCCCCCGCTCTTTGCCTCATTGTCTTCTGGTGTGGTGCTCCCTATGTTTGGTCCTCGTCCCTCTGTTTCACCATTGTTCACTCCTGGTCCCTTCATTCCTCTGGTTGGTTTCCCCCCTGTGTCATTTCCTTTGGTGTCCCCGGGTCCTGTGTTTCATTGTTTGGTGCCCCTGTGTCTGCATTCCCGGTGGTTTGTCAGTTGTTGTCCTGGTTGTTGCCCTTGTGCCTGTTCTGCGTGTCGGTCCTGTTCCCACTGCCCCGTTGATGTTCTTGCTTTTGTTTTCCAGGTCTCGTGCCCCCAATCTCGTCCCTTTGCTCCCCTTAGGTGCGCCTGGTGTGCATGCCTTTGGGGGGGGGGGGGGGGTTCTGTCATGTCCTGATCATGCCGCTCCTCCTTTGTTTGCCCAATTTCGTGACTCCTGCTCCTGTTTCCCCGTTCGGTGCTATTCGTTCATAACATTCAGCAAATGCAATCCATGCTATTTTGCGGATGGACAGGAGGACATGAGTAGGTTATACACAAATCAGTGGTGAATGGTGATTTTTGAAATGGGGGAAGGACTGTCGAGTTGGCAGTATAAGACATGTATTTTTTTCTTATTTTAGTCCACCAGCTACTTAAATGTAAATTCTGCTCTCTTTTTTGTAAGAAATGATCTATTACATTGCCGTACCAGTATGGTCCTCCTCAAGTGATCTTTCTTAAAATACATGCTTAAGATGCATTCAAACTGCAGAAATTCAACCTGATTGTAGCTCCTTGGAGGCAGCTGCGGAACCCTTTTTAATACCTACTTCAGATTAGGTACTTTTTTTTTTGAACAAGGACTACTGGGGAGGTGCTTACAATGATAGCATGTTGATTGGTTGACCACAAATACCACGGCTAACTTGGAAGTTGCACAGAAGTGTGGAGAAAAGAGATATAATTAGCAGAGCCAAAATTGAACAGATGGAATTATTTTTGTACTGCATTTAATGAATGCAATTTTGACTGTGGCTCCATATTTCTCCATTGGAAAATTAGATCAATAACCAATATACTTTTGTCTGATATTGCCAGTGCCAGTGATGAAACTTTCCAGAGCTTATTAGTGGACAAAGTTAGACTGATTTTTATTCTGTGAAACCAAAAGATCAATCTGCAGGCCAGATATATTAATGAAATACAAACATGTTGCGGGTTATATAAATAAAATATAAATAAAGGATGTGTCTTGTTTTGATAACAATATCCAATAACTAACAAATATCTAGCAAATAACCTAACAAAACAACTTGCTTGTTCTTATTGTTATGGGTATTTGTCCTAGGTATGATGTTAAACTGCATCTAGCCCTGCGAGTGGTCCTCCAACTTGCAGGAAAAATTTGTGGGTTGGTGGTGGGATTGGCACTCCAGCCACCACAAAAAACTTCACACAGCTCGGACAAAGCAGGCAGGACTCTTTTCTGCTGTCTGTGGGAGTAGCTCTGCTGCAGTCGCCCACAGGAAGGCTGCACATATCATGAAGGGGATAGGGAAAGCCCTTGAGAGCCTCATCATTGGAAGATTCAAAACTGTCAGAGAGCCAATGGAGTCAGGCCTGTTTGGTATTGGAACTGGTGTGGTGCTGAGGCACTGCCTGCTGCACAGCAGCACTCAGGTCTTAATCTAAGGCGGTGGAACATCTTGTCTCTCCGACATGAATACCATCTTCCTGTGCTGTCAGGGGAGCTTCATAAACATTTCAGTGGCAGCACTCTCTGAGGTATGCAGACCAGAGAGTGGCCAGATCTTTATAGGTGTGTACACCTATTATTGGTCATGTTGATCTAATGGCTGCCATACTCAGGGAGTAGCTGCTGCTGTGGTAGATGGACTCCTTCTGATGGTGTCTGATGTTACTCCTTTCAATGAATGTATTATGAGACTCAGGCTAAGGCACTCTCTGGGTGTCTTCTCTGTTGTCTCAGTGTATGCTCTGACATGGTGAGTGATGCCTTGATGAGCAAGACATTTTATTTTTAATTTCACTTGGTGGTTGATAGGTGCTCATGAGATGACACTCTTCTGGTCTTGGGTGACTTCATTGCAACCACAGGCACTGACAGGGCTGACTATGAGGATTGTGTTGGTACCTAGTCAGACAGCTTCACACACAGTCTGGAGTAGGTACTTAAAAAGGGTTCTGGAACTGCCTCCAAGGAAATACAATCAGGGCCGAGTTCCTGTGGTGTGAATGTGACCAAAGTTCTTGGTTCTGGAAAACGGTTCAACTTTCTGAAAAGTTCTTATGGCGTGGAAGGACGTATAGATCCCATGGGAAATGATGGGGTCAGCTTGTTGTGTCCTGGCAGAGTTTCTGGGGGCATAGACTCTGTTTGCACCTCCCAGATTCCCTCCAGACTGGTGCACCCCTACTGGTGCATCATGGAACCTGGAGGTGCCAGTAGCTCCAATTCCCGCAGTGGTTTGCCCTTTCTGGTACTAGGGTCGACTCCCAAGACCCTGTGAACCAGGTTGGCACCTCCTCCATTCATTTTTGGGTCTCTTTACCACTTTACCGCCATGTCTCAGCCTTTCCCTTGGACTTCCACCTAGGACTCCCATTTCTGTTCCCATGTGGTATTTCTGACTGTGTCAGTGTTATTTGTTAGTTTTAGGGAAGCGTTTCCTGTGTTTAGGCCAGTTCTTTTCCCTCTTAATTTGTCCTTCCTACATTCCCGGGCCTGTATCACAAAGCTGGATTGCTTACTTAGTTGGATAACTTTGAGGATAAGTAGCGGTAACTCTGGCTTTTAGATATTACAATGCTGGTTCCCTTCTTAGCAACTCAAGCCACAGAGCCAAACTGCTCTGGAGCAGGTTAGGTTTCCGGATCCTGGATCACAAACAGAGCTTGGACCAATCAAAAACAAGAAGTCGGTATATTGCCTGACATGACAAATGAGCTTTCCTAGACTCTCGAAATGGCTTGTCCCTGAGAATCCTGTGACTGAGTTAAATTTGATATTCAGTCTTCTCTGTGTAAAATCTTTCAAAAAGCAAGCTAGGCAGTTTTTAATCACAGAACTGTAATGTCCATAGGCAGAGATGCACACCGATCATTTTTGCGTTTCACACCTTTTCACTATGTGTACTAAATCTTATCATTATCTAAGAAAAGAGGCAATCTCAGCTTTAATGAGATATTGGTTCAGCATCTTCAGCTGATAGAAACTCCTGCACATCCCTTGGTTTTAAAATGACTTTGCAGAGCACAATAACTTTGATTATTTGCATGTGGGTTTCCTATTCAATAGCTGCTGGTAAATGGACACTGTACAATTATTAATAAAGATGTATAAAAAATTACATAATCTGAAAAGCAAGTAGTGTGCATTGTCCCCTATATTCCATTGCTTAAACTACGCATTACTGGATATCTTATTAAGTCTTTGACCTGTTTGACCGGCAGGTGCTGCTGGCCATCCCCTTTTCCCGACAGTTCCCAGCGTTGGAATTGTTTAATTCCTAGTGTGTTTCTTTGCAGAATGGGCTAGAGTAGAAAAGTAATAGAACACCATTGTTCTAAATATTATAATTAATTTGTGGTTTTATGTTATTCGGTCAACTTCTTTTAGCGTCACGGTGGTATAACGACCATTCAAGGAGCCATTTTGTTTATATTGTGCAAGAAATCCATGTGACAGGAAATAATATCAGAGACAAACCTGATGACCTTAAATGTTAGAAGGTTAGTACTGCTCTTTAAAAAAATCAGATAACAATTCATCACAATAATGAAAATGAGTATTTACTTGGAAAACTGTTTTAAACATTTACACCATAGGTGTCCATGATAATGCTTGTCAAATTTGATTTTAAATTGAGCTATAATCCCAACATGATGACCTTAACCCCTACCCAGCCCTAACCTTAACCATAAGTAATCAAACAAAATATGAGACTTTTGGCATCTTTCGGTTTTTGATTGCATTCATGGATTTTTGCAGGAACCTGAAAAATGGTCCCCCCAGCATCAAAATAACAGGTTTTTATCACATTGTGGGGGGCATTTGGTCCTCACAATGTAATATAAACCTAGTCCACACATAGACCCAGACACACAAATAGAAACATAAGCCCTGTTTACACTTGGTTTAAAAATGCGTCTTGGCCGATCAGCTCAAAAGTGGACAGCTAAGACACATCGCCATTTACACCTGTGTCTATCATGCATTGCCAAGGTGTACAGCTGACAACCTGTGTTCAGATTTGGTTAAGACTGCATCACTTCTGCAAGGTCAAATGGCCCTGCACACAGATATTACATAAGTCTTTGTCACCAGACAAACATCAGATTTGTTGAGCAACAATGCACTGTGTCCTGCATTGATAAGGTATTTTCCTATAACATCCTTGTTGCGGATGCATCAGTTATTAGGCCAGAATAAATGGGCTAATAACTATAACACTTAATGAGATGTCCAGTAATGTGTAGTTTAACTACACTACAAAAAAATTGTGGTCAAATGCGTCCCAGACCACCTGGGTGAGTGGTTTGAGTGATCAGATCAAAATACATCTTTGTTGTCATTTACACTTAGACTTCTTATTGCCCAATACACATTTTAAAACCAAGTGTAAACAGAGCCTCACACAGACAAAAACAGACAAAGACACATGGACAGATACACACACACACACACACACACACACATAGACCTGTACTCATATCTTTTTGGGGACTGTCCTTTCATTTCTATGGGCAAAACCCTAATCCCAACAATGACAAAATTAACCCTTACCCAGCCATAACCTTAATCATAAGTAACCAAACAAAATGCAAGACTTTTGGCACTTTTAGTTTTTGCAGTCACAGATTTTTATCAGTAAATGTCCCCTTCTGGGGACTGAAAAAATGATTGTTAAAATACCAGGTCTTTATCACATTGTGGGGACATTTGGTCCCCACAATGTAAGGTATACCTGGACCACTCATGCACACACACACACATACACACACACACGCAAACAAATGGACAGACACACAGACAGACAAACACATAGATACTGACAGAAACAGACACACAGATAGATGGACAGATGTTTTTACCCTGAATTGTTGTTGCTAGATATTTTTCTTAACTGAAATCACAATGGAAGATATGAATTCAATATTCTTGTCATTAGATGTTTTTTATACACTGATATAAAGTAAAACAAGTTCAGCTGACCTTGTTGATTGTCATGCTGTCAGGATCTGTTCCTACCATGTCTGCCATATTCCAGTTTGGCCAGAAGATGTCGCTGGCAATCCAGTCTTGTTCCCTAGTCCCTATCCTAATGTGTCAACGTTAGTGTTTGTGCTCCCTGTTAGTTCCAAATCCTGGTTTGTCAGTGTCAGTGCTAGTGTTCTTTGTTGCGGTTTGCCCTACCTCACCATGTGTTTTTGTCAGTCCTAGCCCTTCCTAACTGCCATACCTCTTGTTTTGATCCCTTATTGTCCTTTTGTTTATAGTCACTTTGTAATTTTTGTTCTGAAATAGCCACCTTAAATTTAACAGCCTGCATATGGTCATGTCTCCCATCCAGTATCCATGACACATGCTTGATTTTCAGTGTCAATATCTTCATTAACCAGTGGCCTTTGACTGTAAAAGCAACAATCCAAGGTGGTGTAACTGGTTTGTGTCATTTGGTGTAAATTAGTATTTTTCATAAAAATATGATAATTGAAATATGATGATAATATATAGGACAATTAATGTGGAATAAAATACAATCCCCTGTTGCACTGTAATGTGTTTTTAAAATAATCTGTCAAAATTTTCACCATATGACTCTCTCAATATTGAAATAACACATGCAATTTTAATTTAGAGACAATCCTAATAAAATGTGTTTTCATGTGATACTTGAAAATGAAGTAATTGCTTTTGAGTGCATTTGCATACACTCCATGTGAATAAAATATTTAATATCTCATTCTTTTGTGGTTACACTGTTTGACTATTTCAGGTGCATTCAGTCTTAACTCTTGTAAAAAATGGTGCACGTTATTGCAAATGACATGAATGCAACATGAATATGAAATGGACATCTTAACAAACCTGATGGATGCGTTTAAAACAAGTTTTTAGCACATTTTTGAATTGCTGGCCAACCCTTGTGTCTTACTGACCCATATACCAGTGAGCACATACATTTGTAATAAAGCAAAATACTTCTCCCATTCCCACGTGAGAAATCTCTTCTACATCAGTCAAAATATTTACGTAAGTGGAAGATGAGTGTCTTTTGGTGACTAGTTCGCTTTTCTCCTCCTCACTTTTTTGTAACATTTCTCAGAAGTGCACCGATCTGACTATGAGTGAGTCCAACAGCAAAAACGGAAGTATTATGAATGACTCGGACAACACAAGTAGAGTTTATGCAAAAGCAGTGGCGGTAAACTTTTAGATAGATTTTTTTAACGTATACTAGAAAATCATTAAAAATGCAGGGCTGACTAAGTTTTGTTTCCTAAGAGTAAAAAATGTTTTAGCGTAACTCAGCTGATTATCGTGGTCCTTGCGATATATAGGACATGAAAATTGGTATATCAGTGTATTTTATATACAGTACTAGCCTACAGCTGTAGTGTACAGTCCACATACAGGTTTACATGCATTATTACGTAAATCATCGTTCTAACAGCAAAAAAACTGAATCTTGTAACGTCATACACTAATAGATGGTAAAGTCATCTGCAGTGTACTGAGGAAGCAGCAGAAAGTTCTTGTGCAGCATCTTAAATAAGTATTGAGAAAACAATAGGCTAGACTAACTATGAATGAGATTATCTGCTACAGGCACTTAATATTACTTCACTTTTAAAACAGCTAGCTTTATTAAATTAACAGTTGATACGAATTGTTTGATTTCAACAAGCACTTACATAGGCTTGGGTAGCATCAAGGTAGCTCTGGAAGTTTGAGGTAACAGGACTGCCCCTGTTTGTGGATATAGTACTATGAATGTTTCACTCACCTGTTCAAAAAATTCATCCATAAAATGGTCCCGGTCAACGTGGACAACTTCCTCATCATCATCACTGTCCTTAGCCTAAAATAGGAATACAGAAAGCAAGTGTAATTCAGGCTATATTCCTATAGAAAGAAATAGGTAAAAAGCTGGATCATCATAACAAAAAAGAAATAATATGCTAGAAACAAAACTCAACCATTCTACTGAATACTTCCTTCATCCATAATTACAGTTTAGTAGTTTATGGAGGAGGTATAATTTACTTGAACTTCTGAATGCTATTACAATTCACACACAATTCCAACATGCAAATCAGAATGAAGAAAAAAACAAAACACATGTGATCAGGTAAGAAAATGTTGTACATTGTACCAGCACTTCAACAATAACACAATACCTAATTACGTAAGAGTTTGTAATCTATCAATACTTCCAAAAGTTTTTAAACGTGTTGTCCATGAATGTGATTTTATCTGATTCGTGTTCTATGGCAAGTAATTTAAGTAAATAAACGAATAATCCTTGAATGATGAAATGATTCATTTGCCATTTGAACAACTACACTATATGATCAAAAGTATGGGGACACACCTCTTAATCATTGAATTTGGGTGTTTCATTCAGACGCATTGGCGCAAGTGTATAAAATCAAGCTCCTAGCCATGCAGTCAGGTTTACAAACACTGTGAAAGAATGGGTCATTCTCAAGCGTGGTACTGTCACAGAAAGCTACCTTTGCAATAAGTCAGTTCATGAAATTTTGTCCCTATTAGATATTTCAACAGTCAACTGTAAGTGGTATTATTGCAGAGTGGAAGCGTTTAGGAACAACAGAAACCCTTAGTCCCAGTGAAGGGAACTATTAATGCGTCAGCATACTGTACCAGGACATTTTGGACAATTCTATGCTTCTAACTTTGTGGGAATAGTTTGGATAGTGTCCTTTTCTATTCTAGCATCACTGTGCCCCAGTGCACAAAATAACGTCCATAATGAGTCCATGATGAGTTTGGTGTGGAAGAACTTGACTGGCCCACAAAGAGCGCTGACCTCAACCCCATCGAAAACCATTGAGATGAACTACAATGTAAAATGTGAGCCAGGCCTTCACGTCCACCATCTGTGTCTGGCCTCACAAATGTTCTTCTGAATGAATGGGTGAAAATTCCCATTGACACACCTCAAAATATTGTGGAAAGCCTTGCCAGAAGAGTGGTAGCTGTTATAGCTGGACAGGGAGATCCTACTCCATATTGAAGCTATGGATTTAGAATAGGATGTCATAAAAGTTCCTGTAGGTGTAATGGCCATGTGTAAAAATATGGTTTAAAAAATTATGGAACAGATTAAGAACCATGAAAAAAAACAGAATTTTGAAAAAAAAATGGAATTTGGGGGAAAAACAGATTTCATTGGTTCCTAATTCGTGACATTTTACATTAGACATATTTAAACTGGATAGCAATGCAGTTAGCCATTTCCCAAATTCATCGCACTAACAATGAAACTGATCATACAGATTATGACAGAACCTAATACTGTACTTAGCTCAAGTATTGTCATTGAAGGTAGTGATTGCTGATATCTGCAGAAATTAATAACAAACTGTAGAAGCTTTTAAAACTCTGTGAAAGTGCTGGGAAAGCAGAATGGGAGAAAGTATTTGGTTTGGGCTTATTTAATATTGCTTCAGTTTTGCCACTGTTCAGGATAAGGAAGTTACGGTGGTAGATCTAACTCCAGATTTCTTCAAACAATAGCTTAGGTTCTCCATGACAGTGAAGTCATTAATTTGGTGGTGTACTGTAATGTTCCATTTGCATAGCAAATGAATATCCCAATGACAGATTATCTGGCCTAGAAGAAGCATGTATTTAAAAAAAAGAATGGGTCTCCACACTGCACCATGGATGACATTACATGTGACAGCAAATATTTCTGACCAAAGTTCTGCGATAGAATGGAGAAAAACCACTTCAGAGCTATATTTTGTAAACTATTATAGTACCTTATCTTTTACAATGCGGTATTTTTATTTACTGTGCCAAAGGCTGCTTGGAGCTCAAGAAGGACAAGGACTAAGGGAGATGAGGGTCACTGACATTATAGAAGTTCATGTGAGACAAAATATTTTCAAGTACCTTGGCAATGAATGGAAGATTGAAAAGCAGCTGTTCTGAACAGATATGGGATTTCTCCAGTCTCATAAGATTTTGTTGATCATTATCAATTTGTGAATTGTAATTACTGAGTTGGGAATGGGGTCTAAAGGAGATGTGGCCAGCATAGTTGTAGAGGACACTTTGGTGACACTTGAAAGAGGGAAGCTGGAGTGGCTGGCAAGAAAATCTACTGCCTCATTTTAACTAAAAGAATGTTTTTTTTGTAGAATTTTATCCTTTAAAATTAAGTACTTACACTTTTCAATGAAAACAAAAGAGATCTATAGTGATACTGGATTGAGAAACTGATTTATGGTGATTTAATGATTAAAGAATAAGATGCTATATAATGAAAGTCACTGAAAAGCATGAAATGTACAGTATCACTTGATTTCCTCCATACATGCTGCAGTGAATTTTCATATTTATAGATTATATTTATTAGATTCTATTTATTATTTTGTGTTTTGGGTAGGAAATGTAACATTTTCCATCAGATTCCAATCAAGCTACAAAATTTCACCTTCAGGGAATTCCTAGAGCCATCAGCGTGGAAGCTAAGTATTCTGATAATGAGAACATCACTGAGGCAGAAACTTAAGAAATTCAGAGAATCAAAAAATTCACTTTATTTAGGAAGATGATAAGCAGAATATGACACTAATCTGTTACTTGCAAAATAATGGAATCACAAATCTTAGTACCAGCAAGAGAAAACATAGAAGCAGTAAAAACTTGATACTGCTAATACTGGTAATATTGAAGATAATAATTAATATAATATTGAAGTACTCCCACACATTTTGTAGTCCCATTTATTTTGCTTATTAATATTGCTGATATGTCAACTCGTGGTAACGGTTATTGAAATCAGCACATTGTCACCTGGACAAGTAGGAGAATATGGGTACTGTGTCAGACACACCAATACTAGTTTCTGTATCGATGCACTCCTAGCTATTTTGTAATGTTAATTGGCATAAACTAATTTGAAATCTTGTTTAGATCTGTGATACAAGTATTTAAATTTCCTTAAAATTTCAGTTTTGCTTAAGTTTCAATAACAGTTTAACAATGTGTGTACCTAATGTAACACCAAATTAAGCAATACCTAGAGAAAAAATAAAAACATGCCAAACTTCATTGGTACTTAGAATGACCATAATTTAATTACCAGGAGATGTGAAAATTTAAATCCATGAATATATTTAATTGTCCCTGCAACACTGCATAAGTACAACAGGTATAGAAAATGGATGGATGAACATATGCAGTTATCCCAAAATTCTCTCCATCTTCCAACCACTTTTGTAGGGTTACAGTGTTAGTTTGGAGCCTGTTCTAGGAGACATGGGTGACAAGGTGGGAGAACACCCTAGATAGATTTCCAGTCTTATGAATCTTGCACTAGGATAATTTCCATATTTTCAGTGGACTACATTTATAGTTACAAAAACTAGGAAAGAGGTTCACAAGAACCCTTCATTAGTTATCTGGTCAATCATAACTTCCTCAAGTTTGTCAGTTCTCAACAGAGATGAGGAGGTTGTAACTGTCAAATAGGCTGCAGTATTTTCAGTACTGGATCTATTCATTGATCTAGATACACCACTTCCTAATTTGCTGCCTTTGAAAGGCTTAATATTCATTTTCAGGTGAGGAAAAATACATTCTATGAACAATCTGTGAAGGCTGTTTTTCCAGGTATTTCAATGTGCTAGACTACATTAACTAAGAAGAAAAAAAAAACACTTTTCATAGCACAATTATTCAACTAGCTACAACCACCTTTCGTAGACAAAAATACTAATGCTAGCTGACTGCAGCTTAAGTTAAAATAGCCATGCTAACTAATTTTCCAAGTACTGTTTTTTATGTGAGAGCAAGAATACTAGCTCTGGGGAATTTATCGCATTGTGTTAAAAGTCATAAACGTTATTATAACTTTGATTGTGTTAAAGCATGCAGTATTTTGTTACCCAAATGGGACAATATTATGACTATAGATTTTAATACAGACATATAATATTTCTTCCTCGTTGTAAACAGCATAAGAGTTTAGTTCATGAACTTGCACACAATCCCAGAATTCAGGGCTAAAATCAAAACATTCAGTTAGTATCTCACAGAGATGCTAATTTTCTCTGATTTGTTTCATTTTAAAAAATTGCCAGACAGAAGCAAACATAGGATAAAAATACCATCCATCCATTTTCTGTAACCACTTGTCCTACTCAGGGTTTCGGCGGATCTGGAGCCTATATGGACACAAGGCAAGGAACAACCCACAATGGGGCACCATCCCATCTCTGGGCACACTGGGCATACCTATGGGCAATCTGGTAACTCCAGTTATACTCAGCAAGTTTTTTGGGGGGAAACTGGAGTACCCAGGGGAAATCATGACACAGGGAGAACATGCAAATTCCACAGACATCGCAGAAAGCTGTATCATTATTTTTTTTTTTATTGATTCATGGCCCTAATAAATACTGCATTAAATGTACTAATACTAATTACTGTGTTTAAGTAGGGTTACTAATAAGTTTGCATAACAAAATTTAATTTAAAATGTCTGTTTATGAACAGCAATCTGTAGCAAGAGAAACAGATCCTGTTTCCTACTACACACACCATACACAGTCTGCTGTTTCAGCAAAATAAAAAAAAATGAGGCATTAAATAAAAGTTGGGGCACAGGGAAAAGACTATTTCCCCATATATGACGCCAGGGAATATTATTAGCAAGCGTGGTGTTAACTACCACTGTAATGATGATGAGATTTAATGCTGTCTGAACTAGATATGGCTTCTGTAATGAAAGTTTGGTTAGCAAATGGGCCAAGGATATCTGACTCAGATCTTCTGCCAATCTAGAGAAACTTTTCATTTGAAGAAAAATCATTCCTTTTGCAATGATTACAATTTTAACCACACAACAAATAACTGACTATTATTATCTAATTAGGCCTAACCACTTTCCCTGCACACAAAGAATATGGGTTCTATCTGCTACACAAATAGAAGAAAATAGATGTTGACCTTCTGAAATGCAGAATACAGAATACGCATTGGCTACAAAACTATTTATCAATATTTATTGCAATTATCTTAACTACAAGCATCTATATTTTGAATGTCAAAATATAGTTTCTGCTGGTGATGTTTCTCTGTGGCATCCTGCCATGCAAAAATCTTTGCTGCCACTGCAAAAAGACATCTATGCAACTAATCAATTAGCTAATCCAATGCCTTGGTGACTTGCTCAGAAAGCTTATACAAAATGTGCCAAACGCGCTAACTTGTCGATTGCTGAGAGTCGGGAGTAGTGAGCCACAGCCACCATGAGACCCATGCACACAGCACAAATACAACAAATGATGGTATGCAGAGGGACACTAAAGGCAGCATGACTACAGAGAGTCTATGAAAAGCAAATTTAAGTGAATTTAAAAAGGTGCTATATGTTTTTATATAATAATTTGTCAAATATATTAAGACTTTCAGAATCTCAGACATTAACCTGTGCAAAGCATGAATTTACAAAAAGTCCAGTTCTTTTAGACTTGAAAACTGGTTCACTGAAAAGAATCTCTTCAAAAGAAAGATTCGTTCACAAATCAGACATCACTTTTGTTCACTTGAGGTACTTTTCCAACACACCAAGTTCCATACTTTCGGTACGGTACATTTGGTACTTTCGCTTTTCTATTGACTTCTGGTCGAGTACCAGTACCAAAAGTTCCAGTACCTAGGGTGCCAAACCAGCTGGGGTATTTCTTTGGTACTTTGGAACGGACTTCAAACACCTTTCTTTGTCAATTTGTTATACAAATAGCCTGCCACTGAAACACAATACAAATGCCGTCTTGAAAGCAGTTGCAAACTCCAAAAATAATGATAAAATAAGATTTTAAGGTATGAGCCTTCAGTAAAAAAAAAAAATGTGATTTGGTCATAAGAACATATACGACAAAAAGATCGAGATGGCATGACAAGAAATTAAAACATATTTTGTTGAATATACTAATACAGCTCGTATATAGCGTATCGTCCTAGCGATGTGATTTTGTTATGAATATAGCAATGTGATTTTGTTGTATTAAATATTGGGGTATTTAAACAAAAAAGGGGTTCATAAATTTCTTATAAACCCGTCTTCAAGTAATTTAAACAGCAAGGATGAAAATGATTATGATTGTCTAGGAGAACGTATGCAATGCTTTTGCACAAGCAGCAGAGGTAAACTTTAAACATAAGAATTTATAAAAGGAATAATAATTCAAATTGCAAAGCTTGCTATTTTTTTCCCTATGACAGAGTAATAGATTAAAAATATTTTAATGAGACTTTAACCCCCTGCGCTATAATGTCCGTACATAACTGAATGAAAGAAAAATCTTATGTTCTTATGTTCTTAAAAATCCTTATTTTAATATAGCTGACTAGCGATGTAAGAATTGAATGTGCATAACAGGCAATGTTGGTATTAATATTGCACATCATCCAGCCCTATAATATACTACAGTTATTTTTTTATTTCAGTACAAAATACCCCACCTTGCGCTGTGAGGTCATTAGGCACTGGTACCAGTTTCTACGTCAGTGGAAAACCAACACCTTGACGTACCGTATCTTTGGTACTTTCTCGATGTACCAAAAGTTCGGTACCTGGTGTGGTGGAAAAAACGCGCTGGGATAGCTGTTTGTGCATGCAAGTAGCGTTTCTCGCCAAGACTATATTGGGTTGTAGTTTGCGTAGTGCTTTTCTTTCCGACTGAAAATCGTGCAAATACAAATGCAATTCCACATTCTATTGGACTATTATTATTGTTGATGTTGCTGTTGTTATTATTAGGCTAAAATCCTGGAAGCGTACATAAGAAACCTGGGTTCACCATGCTCATGTTTAGAGCTCTTGTAGTCACAGCTTCACTTATAGGATTTCTCGTTTGATTCATCCAGCCATGGAACCTGAGGGTTCATTTATTAAGGGTTCATATGAATGAAAAAGATGAGAAACATTCGTGTACACATTTATATGAAAGTTTGCACATTTACAAATGGTCCAGAACTGTCATACAAACATTTTGGAGGAAAAAAAGAGACATCTATAGTATAGAAATATGCATGTCAGCTTTGTGAAATGCGTGTTAGTAAATACAGAAACATTTTTATTATATCTGACAACTCAGCATTTGTTCTACTGTTTTAAATGAATGACTTCATATATACCAATATATTTATTGCGTAGAATCTAAGTTAGAGCGGTGCGTACTGAAAAGTCAAAGTAAGTAGGCACCAACATGTGGCACCCACATATATAAAAAGGCCCGTATGAAAGTATGTCAAAGGCAGCATCATCATGGCATATTTACCTTTGTTAGAGGATATTGTGTGCAGCCAAATACAAAGGAAGCCAATATTTAGAGATCACAATGATTATTTTTCCAATAATGGTTTGTGGCTTATCAGCCATTTTACACTGCCAAGAGTGATTCTGATGGAATTGTGGATGAATTGGCCCCGCCTCTTGAACGACCTACATTATGAAATCATGCTGTTCTTGTTCAACATTGAATACTAACAAAACTTGAATTTTGGTGACAGGTGCATAACAGCAGGAACTGGCTGACAGATCAGGGATATCCAAGACCATTATTGGCTATAATATTGACCATATTGCAATAAAAGTACCATCAGTGAATGAAGCTGCTCTTTTTTACAAAAAGTAGCTTCATTCCATCAACATTCAAATGTAGGTTGTTTTATATATGCATACAGACATGGACAAATTTGTTGGTACCCTTACAGCTCATTTAAACTATGCTTCATTTCTTCTGAAAAGTGATCTAATTAAAAGCAATTGTCTAATGCATGCATTTAGTATGTGATAGAGTAAACCAATAAAATTAAAAATGATTTGTTGTTTATTTTACAAAGATATTCTAAAATAGTATGGACAGATTTGTTGGTACCCCTAAAGATACTATTTATCTTTACATATAGTCATGTTTCACACTAAGTGTTTAACCTTAATTAGTATCACAGGTGCCTTCAAGCTTTTCATCAGCCATTCAGCCTATTTAAAGGGAAAGAACATGCTACTGTGTTGTTTGGTATCATTGTGTGCACCACACTGAACATGGACCAGAGAAAGCAAAGGAGAGAGCTGTCAGAAAGAAGACCATGTTAAAGGTAAAGACTATAAGACCATCTCCAAGCAGCTTCATGTTCCTGTGACCACAGTTATCAATATTATTTCAAAAAGTATAAGGTTCATGGGACTGTAGCCAACCTCCCAGGACATGGACGCAAGAGGAAATGCAACCCCAGGTTGATCAGAAGGATAGTGCGGATGGTAGAAAAACAGCCAAGGAAACCATCCAAAACCATTCAAGCTGAGCTCCAGGGTCAAGGTATGTCACATTCTGATCGCACCATCCATCGTATTTTGAACAATAATGGGCTCCACGGAAGAAGACCCAGGAGGGCTCCTTTATTGACAGAAAAACATAAAAAATTCACCAAAATGCATGTTGACAAGACCCAAAGATTCTGGGAGAATGTCCGTTGGACTGATGAGATAAAACTGGAGCCTTTGACCAGTCACATCAGCTCTATGTTTACAGAAGGAAAAATTAAGCTTTAAAAGAAAAGAACACCATACCTACTGTGAAACATGGGGGGGCTAGGTTTTGTTTTGGGGCTGCTTTACTGCATCTGACACAGGGAACCTTGAATCTGTGCAGGGCACAGTGAAGTCTCAAGACTACCAAGGCATCCTGGAGCGAAACATACTGCCCTGTGTCAGAAAGCTCAGCCTCAGTTGCAGGTCTTGAGTCCTCTAACAGGATAATAACCTAAAACTTAAGAATGGCTGACAAAAAAGACATTGAACAATTCTTAAATGGCCCTCCAGGAGCCCAGATCTTAATCCTGTTGAACATCTGTGGAAATATCTGAAAATTGAAGTGTGGAGATGCTACCCTTCAAATCTGAGACAGCTTGAGCAGTTTGCTCAGGAAGAGTGGGTCAAACTACCTGTTGGCAAACGCAGACATCACATTGTGAAGTACAGAGATCACTTGTTGGCAATGATTGCTGCAAAAGGTGGTGCCACTAAATATATATATATTTTTTTTGTCCGTGCCATTTTCATTTGTTTAATTATAGAAAATATTCAACATCAATAATCAAAATCAAAGTCTGATTTGTGTTAAATATGGAATAAACAATAAGGGATGCCATTAAACTTTTGTCAGTTTCAAGTTATTTCAGAGATAGTTGTGTTTTTTTTGTGGAAGGGTACCAACAAATTTGTCCACGTCTGTATGTATGGGCTGCCCCATGAAAGTCAATGATTTGAATATTCAATCAGAGACCAGTGAATCGACTGCAATTCTTAAAGTGAAATGATCATTTTATTTTTACCTGGACAAAAGTGATGCATGGGGTCCTGCAGGTTGATACTTTTATTGATCAGTGTAGGGAAATTCTGTTTTCGCCTACCCCATCTTGCTCTCCATGACACACAGATAGGTATGTAAGCTTGGCAGTGAAGGGCAGCCACCCATAGTAGCGCCCATAAAGCAAGGGGTTAAGGGCCCTGCTCAACGGCCCACAGACATGACTATCCTACTGAGGCCAGGCTTGAACCAGCAAGTGTCCTAATATTACCCAGAGGTTTAGCCCACTGAGCCACATGCCGTCTATAGGAGGAGGCTTTGTAATTGTCCATATTTCCAGACAAGTCCTGCATTATAGGCATCAGTGCATGGGTTTATGGGATCCTGGATGGTTTTGTCTATCCACAGTTTCTGGTTTGGGTATGTTTTTAAGGTAACTTTAGTTATAATGTCATCTATTCCTTTGCTGATGAAACCAAGCATAGCTTCCATAAACATGTCATTGTCATTATTTGAGCTGTGCCAGAAAATGCCCCAAACGACATCACTCAGTACATCATGGAGAGTGGCCTCTCGGCTGTCCAACACGCAGTTTCTTTGGTTACTGGAGCTTCTTGTTTCTGGCATGAGGAATTTTGCATTGTGGTCTGACTTGCCGAGCAGATGGATCAGCTGAACTTGGTACCCGTCTTTAAATAAAGAGTAACAATGGCCCAGTGTCCTTTCTCCTTTAGTGGTACATGTAATGTGTTGACATTAGTTAGGCATTACCTTTCTTAGGTTATTCCTATTGAAGTCCTCGGCTATGATTAAAGTTGCATCCTGTTTTCATTCAGGTGCTTGTTGTTGAGTGTCTTGTACTGTTCAGACTGTGTACACTTGAGCTGGAAGGTACATGGTGGTGCCGATAGTTGACATGAACTTGCAGGGTAGATGGAATGGACTCATCAGGAGTTCTAGGTTAGGCATCCTGGACCTTGATAAGACTGCAATATTTCTATTGCACTAGTTGTTATTCACCATGAGACAATCACCGCCCCCATTTTTTTGCTGGATTCTTTCTGTCCATGCAATGAAGAGAATGGAAATCAGCAGGATGAATTGCATAGTCTGGTGCTGATGAGGTGAGTCATGTATCAGTGACACAAAAGATGTTACAGTCCCTGATATGGAGTCAGAATAGTGCCATATGTACTTGTATGTGTACTTTCCAATTTGCACCCGTAAAAAGAAATTTGCTCGC
>JABJVO010000045.1:7893222-7908054 GCA_026770805.1 Boulengeromyrus knoepffleri
TTTTTATTTTTTTTATTTACACGTTGTTTGGATACATTTATTTTCTTACTTTACAAATTACTGTTTTGATATATGTGTTTAGTACAGTATATGTTCTTCTTGTTTTATCCAGTGCATTTTGTGTTTAAATGCTAAAACACAAACATATTTAGGTGTAATTTTTTGTGGCCGGGAACCAATCAATTGGTTTTCCATTATTTCTTATGGGGGAAAATTCGATCAGAACTCGAACTTTTTAGGATTCGATAGGGAATTCTGAACGGATTAAATTCGAGTTCTGAGGTACCACTGTACTTTATAACATGAAAGATCTTAAGATTTAAAGGTACAAGTCTTCAATAAAATAAAAATTACAAATTATATTTTTATCCTATTTTTGGCAGTTTTTAAAAATGAAATAAACCAGGTAACTTCAGTTTATCCTTGAGGTGCTACCCGAGATTAAAAGAAAACATAGATACATAGAAACATTCTTGTCTCTTCTGCCACTTCTTTAATTTATAATGTAAATTACACCGAACGTTTGATCTAACCCATGTACAGATTATGAAGTCTCAATAAGAACTATTCTGCCTTTCTGCATTTAAAAATTAACTGTAATTATTGTTCATCTTCTTTGTGCATGAGTAATAGCGGTGGGCAATTTGACAAAAAAAATTACTATCACGGTATTTTTTACTTTTTGGGCGGGGACGGTATTATATCACAGTATTACATTTCTCCAGGTTTTGAGAGGAGGAATAGGTCCTGTCCCTTTATGCAAATTTTCTATATATACTGTGTGTGTGTGTGTGTGTGTGTTTGTGTGTCTGTATGTATATATATATATATATATATATATATATAATGGCAGGTGTTCAGACAAGCCCATTAAACGTCAAACTATGTTATAATCAGGGGTGCACATAACTGGTACGCACGTACGCATTCATCTTTAAGAACGATACGTGCGACAATCGATTGTTTGCAAAAGCACAAATGCGTACTTATTTTATGTGCATTTGCGCTATGAAAACAAAATATAATGCATTTTAATCTTTGCATGCTAACTTGACTTCATTTGCGGTATACGGGTTAAGATGCAAGGTATTTTCTTGTCATAGCAGCGCAAATGCACATAAAATAAGCGAGACTCTACTGTGTGAGTGTGTGTGTATGTATATATATATATGTGTGTGTGTGTGTAACAGTTTATTTATTACAATGTAAATAGTCTGTAATGTTTGCAAATTACCCCAACGCTTCTGGTATCTAATTTTAGGCTTATAATTGAATAATTTAGAGACCCATAAGATTTCCTGGTGTGCGTGAGTGTCACGCCAGATGCATGAGAGTTGGCAGACCTGTAAATGTACGTTTTTTAATTGTTTAATTGTTTATTTGTATAAAATATAACATTACTTTATACAATTAAAAACGTAAAACTTCACAGACATAAAATTACCAGTAAGCTACGTCAATTTATCCAACATTTTATATATAAAAAAAACATACTGCGCTTGAAAACAACACTAATTAACTGATTAACACTAATGGCACATTACTGGAAACAAAACGGCTGCATACGCCGTAGTATGTCTTGGCGGTTAAAGGAGTTTGACGTTAATTGGCGTGGGAAACAGGCAGTTCTAGCGTTAACTAGGCAGTTATGTCTTTTATCACGCACCTTCCTATGAAGGTAGCGTCGCATATATACAGTATGTTGATTTAGCGAATATGCTTTACTTTTAATTTGCTACTGTGTGTGTGTGTGTAACCAAATTATTTTTGTTTATTGTGTATAATTACACAAAATCTGATTATTATGAACTTGTTAATTTGCTATCGAGTATGTTTAATAGAAAATTCATACAACGCAGAATAATCGGTTACATATGCTATATAAGGAGAAGTATTCAAATAACAACTAAAGCTCTGAAGAAAATAATATGCTTATTTATAAATAGGCTGTGGCAAAATTAGGCTGTTGACTTCTCGCGGTGTTTATGGTATCGTGCAAATCCATATTGTGGGTCACAATAACACTGGTAATGGCTGTGACACTTGTGTTCTGCCCACCCGTAATAAGTGAAGGAATACTACCCATATCCAGAGTTTTTTTTCCCCTTACTGTTCCTCATTTTTTTTATATTGTACTGTAACTTGCTCGGACTTTTTTATTCTTTCCCTTAAACGAAGTTATAGTTATAGAACTCATATACAGTAAGTTTGTATTGTTAAATTTTGGCATTGCAAGGCATATACAAATTCAACCCTGTTACAGATTGTCTATCAAGGGAAATCCAATTATCCTCGTTAATGTATTTGTACTTGACTTTGAACAATAATTTTAACAATAGCAAGCTGCTGTCTTAATTGTATTAATGTATCTGACCAGCAGTAATTTTCTGATAGGTGAACATAATCACAATGTATTTTCAACAAATTATAACTTGACTGAATATGCGATTAATTACTTAGTTTTATGCGATACATTACAATTAATAAGATTACACATATACAATTATATAACTGTCTGTGTGACAGTGAAGCTTGAGGTCTAAGTGCTATTTTCTGGTGACCAAGGAGCATGTCACATGACAAATTTCACCGAATGAAAACACCTCAGTCAAAAGAAATTATTATTAGCCTACCTTACACACTCTCCCCATATCTCCAACAAATGTTATACATTTAAATTCTCCCCCAATAAATTCCACCAAGTTTTCCACGATACATTTCATCGACTGGCTGCCTTACTGCTATCGTTAGAGTGTGTGAAACAGGGAGGCTACCAATCAAAAATCAGTATACACTTTACTATAGAATATTCAGAAAATAATCACATAGTCCACATTTTTAAAATTACTCACCTGTAAAAAGATCAACTGAATACATTCACCAGGTCAAACGTCTGCTATCACCCTTCCATTTGCTGCCACTAAGTGGTGTCAAATTTGGGGCAAGCTGTCTCAAACTTTAATCAGTTCAGTTCAACACCCATATAATGCCTCTGCCAAGTTGGAAGAAGATCTGTCTAAAACTTTTAGAGTTATCGTCTTAATGGGAACAAGTGTCATAACTGCCCTTTTTTTGCTATCTGTATGCAGCAATGCTTCAGTTTTGGGACGATCTGTCTCAGTGGCAGAGATGGTGGACCGCTGCTAAAACCGTATGCATTCCTTGAAGGCCAGGAAATACATTTCTCAAACTGACCATAAAGAACACAAAGTGATTTCCCTCTTAATTAATTAATTAAAATTTTGTTTCACCCATGTTTAATAGATTTTGGGAAAGTATTTTGCTTTTCATTTTTAACTTAGCATAGCTGATTTAAATGCTTATACAAAGTATGGTTACATGTTAGACAGATTGTGCTTACCTTTATTTCCTTAAACACGGTCAAATTTAATTTTTAATAAGTGTAGGTTAACTTTTGCTATTGGTAGATGAAGCTAAACTTGAACATAGACCTGTGATTTTTTGTTTGTCTTCATGATCATATTATGCCCTGGATCACACGGATCACACACCTTACAAAGAAAGATATGAAAAAATATTAGATGCTTCCATGTACGGGAAAAGTAAAGACATTCAGTTTAGTAAACTAAACTGAAAAAGCCATCATTCTACTGCATAGACCATCTCAGTAAATGCAATGAAGACCTTCATTATGTATAAGTAAAAAATCCAGAATAATTTGTAATTCTCCCAAACTCTTCCCAAAAAGATTATGAATAGATTTTATAGAAATGTAACCTATCAATTAACTAACATTTAAATGCAGTGATTTGAATGAAATACGTGATGGATGGAGCAACCTGACCAGGATAAGTGATCAATAGATGGATGGATGGAGCTAATGAATGTGTTAGGATCAGTCCCTACTTTATTCCCCTGTCTGTTGTTTTCCCATTTGGCCAGCAGGTGCCACTGGCTATCCCATTCTTTCCACTTTGTTTCTTTGGGTTTAGCACCTCTCAGTCCCTATTGTCCACACTTGCTCCTCTGGCCGCCACATGGATGAATGGGTAGGGTGTGTGGTTGTTAATTATATATCCCATGCTGTTATGAGTTCAAGGCTGACCAAAGGTGTCTTCACCCATTCTGACATTTTGAGTTTGTGTGGCCCAAGATTTTTATTGTCACCCCCTTGTTAATTATGTTCCAGTTGTTTATGTACTCGGTGCTGGTCCTTGCTTTTAGTGTCCTTGTTCCTGGTTTACATGGCCTGTATCCAGCTTTATAGTTATGCCCTCTATTCCTTACCTCTTGTGTAGCATCTAGTCCTTAGTGGTTCATTGTTTGTAACTCACACCTGTTTCTTGTCTAGACTTTGTTACCAGTGAATACACACTCACTGGCCACTTTATTAGATACACTTGTTCAACTGCTTGTTGAAGCAAATATCTAATCAGTCAATCATATGTTAACAGCACAATGTACAAAATCATGCTGAAACAGGTCAGGAGCTTCAGTTCAGGTTCACATCACACACGAGGATGGGGAAGAAAGGTGACTTAAGTGACTTAAGTGACTTTGTACATGGCATGGTTGTTGGTATGAATATTTCAAACACTTACGATCTAGATTTTCACATACAACCATCTCTAAAAAAAAGCATCCAGTGCATGGCAGTTCCCTAGGTGAAAATGCCTTGATGATGGCAGAGGTCAGAGAAGAATGGCCAGACTGGTTCAAGCTGATAGAAAGGCAACAGTAACTAAAAATAACCAAATGTTACAACCAAGGTTTGCAGGAGAGCATCTCTGAATGCATAACATGTTGAACCTTGAAACAGATGGGCTACATCAGCAAAAGACCATGCTGGGTGCCACTCCTGTCAGCTAAGAACAAGAAACCAAGATTAAGGTGGGCACGGGCTAACCAAAACTGGACAATGAATGGTTGGGAACAGTGTTGCATGATCAGATGCATTTCTATTTCTGCTGCGATATTCAAATACTAGACTCAGAATTTTGCCATAAACAATATGACAGCATGGATCCATCCTGCCTTGAATCAACAATTCAGGCTGCTGGTTGGTGACATAGGGGTGTAGGGGAATTTTTCTTGGCACACTTTAGGCCCCTTAGTACCAATTGAGCTATGTTTAAATGTCACAACCTACCTCAATATTAACCATACTCAAACCTTTATAAGGTATACCCAGCATCTAATAGATACTTAGAGCAGGAGAACGCACAATGTCACAAAGCTCAAATCATCTCAGACTGGTTTCTTGAACATGACGATGAGTTCATTGTACTCAAATAAGGCACTTTCACACCGAAGTTCTGGAACCTGGTCCCTCTTTACACGTTCCTGGGCTGTCTCAACCAGGGACTTTTCTAGCTTCTGGCCACTTTCATGTGTCGCTTTCACACCTCACAACAGGAACTGAGAACCTTATGCTAAATAAGCAAGGAGGACACAAAAAGCTCACAGATTAAACTTCACACATAATTTTACATGAGACTGCCACCCCAGAACAAGGCAGGATAAACAAGTAATTTTGTTAGTTATTTGGTAGCTATTAGGCGGATCAATTGCAATCAAAATGGGACACAGCCTTTTATTTACATTTTATTTATATGACCTTTATGCTAAATAAGCACAAGAAATGCAAAAAGCTTGTAGGTTAAGCTTCACACATAATTTCACATGAAACTACACTGCCACCCCAAAAATGGGATGAACAAGTCATCTTGTTAGTTATTTATTAGTTATTGTGTTGACCCAAATATAACAGTTTTTTTCTCAAAATTGTTCTAAAAAAGTGGTGTCATCTTATATTCAGGGTCTAGACAAAAAAAGTAATAGATGGCGCCAAATACGATATTTTGTAACAAGTGTTTTGATTTACCGTTGTATAGATTTGCCATAAGATTTCTTGCATGAGCATGAGAGTCAAAAAGTGTGAGTGTCACGCCACATGTGTGAGTAGGATTGCGACTTGTCCATTATAATATGGGATCGCCCCATATAGTATGGGAGGCAACAGTTCTTCCAGTATGGGACGATCCCGTGTTATAAGGGACAGTTGACAACACTATGAGTGACAGTTGGCATCCCTGAGTGTTGCATAAATTGTTGACTTCCCTGGTTGTGTCACTGCTAGGAGTAAACCGATAGTGACTGTTAACAAAGATAATATTCATTTTAAAAGTGCTGTCATATCATTTATTAATATGGTTCAACCTTTCTCTGTAATATGCTTTTTTTACCCTCTTCATGTGGATGTGCTCCATCAAAAGTATTCTGCCCCCTCAAGAGTTGTGGAGTTTATAATATCCATTATCCACCCCCCACAAAATAATACATAATAATAATACAATTTTTGGAATGTTTGCTGTTTAATACACTTATTGTAATCCGATTGCTGGTTAACTTATTATATGTTCTTGTCAAGTTAAATAATTTTTCTTTATCAAGTTAATATTTGATATATTTTTTTCTAAAAACAGTTGCCAGAAAGGTGGGGGGTTGTCTAATAATCGGGATTATCTTATATTCAGGCTAATATGATATTTTATTTATACAACCCTCGACATATTTATAATTCTTATTAAATCTGGCCAGCAGATCGATCTTTCACTTTCCACAGAAAAAAAAAACATGTAATGGTTTCCTGATAATAAGCGCTGGCAAGTTTCACCATTGGCAATGCCAATATTAGACAAAAGCATGATGGTTATCGATCAAATTTTTCAATGCAGAAATATGGAGATGCAAGCAAAAAAATGTATAAGTGAATACTTCTATCCATTTTCCCTGCATTTCCGCCAAATTTCCAAGTTAAATGCAGTGCTTGTGGTCAACCAATGAGCAAGTTTATCGTTGTAAGCACCTCTCCAGTAGTCCGTGTTCAAATGATGAGTACCTAATCTGGAGTAGGGACTAATAATGGGTTCCAGAACTGCTTCTAAGGAGCTACAATTAGACCGAGTTCCTGCGGTGTGAACATGACAAAAGTTCCTGGTTCCGGAAAAAGGTGCTGGTTCCTAAAAAAAGTTCCTGTGGTATGAAAGCACTCACGGGCTCCACAGTCATTTAATCTCAATCCAATAGAGCATCTTTGGGATATGATAGAACGGGAGATTTGAATCATGATAATGTGGCCAACAAATCTGCAGCACCTTCATGATGCTATCATGTCAGCATGGACCAAAGTCTCTGAGGAATGTTTCAGGCACCTTGTTAAATCAATGCCACGCAGAATTAAGCCAATTCTGAAGGCAAAAGGGGGTTCAACCCCGTACAAGCAAGGAGTTCCTAATAAAATGGACACTGAGTGTGCATGTCTGCCCTTGCCCTGTTACTCTGTCAGTCACTGTATGTGCTGTAGGTGCTGAATATGAATGTGATTCTTGTCTGTGGTACTGGTACATATTCCCTCAGTGTTGCCTTGTCATAGTTGTAGCCTTTGTCTCGTCATAACAAAATGTTGATAATATAGCCTATGATGATAACCAATCATAATGTAGCCTGCTACAAAAAAAATTGCAAAAGAAATTACACAAAATGCAATGAACACCAATGGAAGCAAAATAACAGTAAATAAATGTGTCTATATTCCATCTTGTAATATTGTTTTCGAAACTACTTTTTGGATGCTTAGGTAAACTGCTTAATCATCTTAATATGGCAGTTGTAATTTTAGAGGTTAGAGAAGGTGACAGATTAACCGTAACATTAACCAAAATATGTAATCATCATTGCAGCAACATACAACAGTTAATATCATTCTAAAATTAGAATGCAATCTAACATAAGCAACAGGATTGGCTTGGAGCATCAAATTTTAAGTAGGAGCTGCTTAACTCTCAGTAACAAAAATTAATATAGCTAGAATATTTGAAATACAGCATAAATAGATAATACAGTAAAGGTTCTCATAACTGGTAACATCGACACTGAGACAATGCTGAATAATTAAATTTCCCAGACAGTTGAATGTTACTCTTGAAAAACACAGAATTGTAACAAGTTTCTTACTCTTTAACCAGTTTACATATCCACATGTTAATGATTATTGTGCTGTTATTTTAACACACTGCGACATTTCCATCATCCAGCTACTAAAGTGTGCTGCTCCATAGGCATGCAAAGGAACCAATATATGTATTTCACAGTGCTATTCTGTTACATTTAGTTAGTCTAGTGTAACCATTTAATAGAATACTCTTATTACATATTATTACAAAATTTTCATTTTCTTACTGATATTACAGTTTTTTGATGCAACATTTAGATTTTGGATTTAAGGTCTGTCCAGATTTGAAATCCTGTCTTTGAAATGTAACCACTACACCAAGACATTTAAAATTAGTCTATAGATTTTTCAACAGTACCTTGTGTTTCTGTGGAATGGAAATTTACTAGTGCTATACTTATTCATTGTGAAAGAAAACCAGAAAACAATCTACAGAATTATTTTAATCCATCCATACATTTTTTTGTTGTGTGCAAACTAATACAAAAATGATGGTGATATTATAATCCCAGGTATATTAAACAAAATATGTGTATATTATAGACAAGTGATGCATATAATAGTGTTATACTCTCAAGGTACCTGATTGCAATAGAAGCCAAGCTACCCTATGCTACAATTATGCTTTACATAAGAATTAATTATTTTTCACACAAATTTGAGATATTGAATTCATAGTGATAAAACAAAATAAATCTGCCACCATGACAGATATGTTGTTTTTATAGTTCCATCTATCCATCATCTTATCTAGCACATGGCTGCAGCAAGCCTGAAGCCTATTCCAGGAAGCAAGGGCACAAGGCACCCAAGGTAAGATCACATGCAATATGAAAAGACAGCACTTCACCCAAGTGCATGTTTTTGAACTATAGGTGAGAACCACACACACAGGGGGTAGGAAGCAAACCGGCGGCCCTGGAGATGTGGAGCCACTGAGCCACATCCACTGAGCCACCACAGCAGCATAATCTATATATTTTTTTTTTCTAAAAACACTAATTCAGATATTATGCAAGATGGCTGCAGAGGAAATAAACAATCTGGCTTTTTAAATTTATATATTTAATAACAAAAACATAAAGCATACAGAAACATGTAAAACAACATCTAGATTCATTGTATTTTGTTCACTTTATTCATTAATTTTATAATCTAGTTATAAAGTGATGTGACAGTTATTATAAAACAGTTCACATTTTTCATTATGTTCTGCTTAATCTGTGTATCAAATTTGTTTCGTTTTTCAAATATTATCCTCCTCAGTAATTCCTAAACTTTAACACCATTACATTCTACTTCTTTTTTAAAGGGTGTTAAAGAACACCAGTCAAAATCACATTCCTGAACATAATAGTTGTTGGGGTGGTGCCTTGGCACATTGGTTAGCACATCTGGGATAGACTCCAGAACTCATGATCCTGAATAGCAAGTCAGTACAGAAAATGGACGGTTAATGGATATTATAAAAGTAATATAGTGTGATATAATAGAAATATCCCACAAATGCATATCCTACAAACACTGGGCTTCATTATTTTATAATGGAAGATTTTCTGAAACAATCAGTCCCCAACCACCATGCAGAGGCTTCCAAAAAAGTCACCATAATGAACAATGAATCAGAAAGTTCCACCAGACAGAGGCCCAGACGAGTTCATTGGTGTTGGTGACTTTCTAATACAGAGTATAGCATGTTACTTTCAAAAGTCAGATGTTTCCATTTTTAGACCTGTTTCAAAATTTAACAGTGATTGAAAAAATTATGTAATACGTGAATTTATCTCTGATGTATAATAGCATTCTTGTTCATTCATAATGAATCTTTATTGTGCTGCAGGCTTTATTATAATAAATTACTACTACTACCACTACTACTACTACTACTACTATTACTACTTTAACTATGTCTGTTTTAATTGTTTGCTTGTTTATATAATGTGTGTATGCTTTTAAAAATATTATTTTCAGTTTATGACTACATTCATCCATTCACCTTGATGTACAAGCCAGATTTCCCTTATAAGTTAATATATAAAATACATACAAAAAGCTACAATACTTTTGAATTACACACAACTGTAGTGATGCCATGCAATGTACTTAATATAATGCTAAAGGGAAATCAGATACAGAGCAGAGATTTCCTGTAGTTTACAAATTGTTTTGTTTTGTCTTACGGGTATAGTTTTATTCAATTCAGTTTAGAGTATAGTTATTTGGTGTTTCTACACGATTTGGCAATCCATTATTGCCACAAAATAGAATTCTGAAAGACTCTGTTGCAACATTTCACATAAATGTTTTAATGTACCGCCACTTTAATAGTATCTGTTTTACTTCAATTGGAAACCATTCCTCTTTTTTATCAGTCTCCGCCTCCTCTTATAATCAATGAGGCTGAAATAGGCAGCAGAATATGTGGTGCAGTGCACATCCGCACTCACATCTCAGTCGTCAAAAGCCGTTTCATGCACATGTATACTGTAAATGTGGGCTAACTTCTTTTTAACTTAAACATCCAAGGCATTTACACTGTAATACTATGATACCAGGGATATTGAATAATGAGAAATAAATATCATAATGATAATCAAATACAAATGTTATTGACAGTCCTGTCCTGAATTCTTAAGAATCAGCATTTTGGATCCATCAGTATTGCTTATTCTGGCTATTTTACCATGATTGCGTACTGCAGTCATACAGCTTTGTCAAACAAAATGAACTCTGTATGTGCATATATGTTGAGGAAAATTGCCAAGTCATACTAAAGGTTTACTTATATATTGAATTTCTCATGCAAGCACCATAAGCTCCATAAGGCCCTTTTCCCTTTTTTCTCGGTGAGTGAATCAGAGCAAGTACCTCATAGTGTTTGGTTGCCTTGAATCTGCTTTTGTGTTCCAACCACACCAAATCCCATCCTCAGTGTTTGCAATATTTAAATTATTTTTTAGCCACTAATCATACATCACAATTAGCATATACTGACATTTCACAAAGGCAGGGATGACAGGATTTAGTACAGGCCGTATCACTGGAGCGTTTTACTTCACTGGAGTATTCTACTAAATTTTGTTCAATTACTCAAAAACCGAAATAATCTCAATAATATTCACTCACTTGCTAGTTTTAGTTAATTGTGAAAGGCATTTTAAAAGCTGCATAAAAACACGTACGTGAACCTTATATTATTATGTAGTCGTCAGCAGCACAGTACGTTTGACCGCCATGGAATTGGTATCAAGAACATTATTTAATTATTATTGTAAAAAAAAATTGCAACGACACAATTTAAAATTGCTTTATATATTAACAGACATATTTCTAGGCGCTACCGCCGCTACCCATTTCCATGATCTACAGACTCCTACAGCCGGGTACTCTCTCGATGGAATACTGCCTAAAGCAAAACCATCTAAATCCGTGACCCCCCCCCCCACCACCACCACCTCCATTTCTGTAGTCGACCCCTTCCCACTCCCAATCCAGTCAGAGACAAAAATGTAATCGCTGAAATGGTTATCGTGTGTGTGTGTGTGTGTAATATATATATATATATATTATATATATATACATATATTATATATATATATTATATATATATACACACACATACACACACACACACATAGATACATATGCACCTTTACTGCCATACTGTTAATCTTCAAGAATCGGAGGAATGCGATAGCTACGTGGATTTTTATTTGCGTGTAATACAGTGCATAACATATATTCTCATATGTCTGGACCTTGAACTATCTTCTCAATAAATACTTCCATCGCGCATGCAGTAACCTGTGTGTGACAATACACAAATTAACACATAGCGCATAGCGGTAAAATGGCCCGGAACGCAAAATTTTGATTTTCTACACTCCGTTTATAAATCTATGCATGCAATTGTGTCATACTGTGAACCACCAGCTCATGTAAGATGCCGATGCCAGATTGCAATGAAGATTTGGGAGGACAGAGAAAAGGAGGGGAAAAATTGGTATTAGGGGAGGAGGACATGGGTTGCGAAAAATATATAAGCTTACACTTCGTAGTTCCTGCGTACGATCCTTCATTGCTTCCTCGTTCCTCGCCAATAATATATTATAGCTTGGTTTTGCTGCCTTGACTGATTAATTTCCTTGGGTCCGTCTCGTATGTTATTTTTTCAGGCGTTTCTTTGGGGGTTTTGTATCCCCGGTGAACTGCCTCGTTTGTCCTTTTCTTCTCCTTCTATCCTCCCTCTTACACTGTTTGTGTGTCCTCCGAAACGGTGCAGTGTCGCTCCGCAGCGCGCTCCGTCTTGAGCTAATGAATGCAATAGAAGCGCGGTACTGATGCTGCAAAAAAAAAAGAAAAAAAGCGATGCAGTGGGATGAGACCCTCCTGCGCATGTTCGTTTTCTTTGCTTCATCTCGATCAGTTTTTCCTGGTTCCCCTCCCCCTTCGGCATTCGATTTCTCTCCACAGTGCGTAATCAGCCGGCGCTTTAAATGCAAACTAGGGAAATGTAGTTTGTCTTTTGGCTTTATAAACATATGCAGTATAAATACATAGAACTCATATTCACCCTCAAAATGCCGGCAGTTTTTAGAAATCTCGTCTAAATAATTGTGGGATGTTGTTATATTTAACATATAAACACACACCTTAAATCAACCAACCAAGTTTTTAAATATTTCTTTTTATGATGAGTCATGTTTTAGTTGACATTAGTAAAATGGGTTAGTGGTCAGTACTATGAATTGTACTGATGCCTTGCCATGTGAATTTCTAATGCTCTTCTTATATTTCTGCCAGTTTCTACCAGCAGTCCAGAAATATGCAGTAAGCTGAAAGAGTGACTACATTTCCTGTACCGTGTAAATGTATGGTATGCTATCCGAAATTTCCCTTGCTTGTGCTTCCTGGAATACATTGAATGTGATTCTTTATGGTATGGAATGGACAGACTGATGTTTTAGGTAACCCATTATCCTAGGGTTGGTGTGTAGCTCAGGGGATTAGGCTTCTACACTTGAAATTCAAGGATTCAAAGGATTTATTTGATAAATGCATGGTATACAGTCAGACTATAACTTGCAGTGAAATGCAAGAGGGTAAATACTCCACCATAATAAATAGATCAGAAGGTCACTAGATCAAATCCCATGGCTGAAAGAGTAATGCCATTGTTGGGCACCCAAAATGACGCTGGACGCAGTCTGATCTTGCACTATGACCCAAAACTTTCTTTCACCTGTATATATGTCTCATGGAGAGCAAGATGGGATATGTGAAGAAAAAAGGGAACGATTGAAGTTGCATTATTGTATAAGCAGTCCAATGCATTTGCAATAGAACCAATAAAGCTGAGTCAAAGATTGTTCCAATGGTAAAGTCCTTTAAAAAAATCTCTAACGTGACTAAAGGGATTTTTATAGAACCAGGATATTTTTATTGTCCCAGGGGACATTGATTGTGACTACATGCTACATGAAATAATTTCTATATCAAAATAAAAAAGTTAACATGTGGTAATAAGTGGGTGAGCATGAAAATATGTATAGTACTGTGGTGAAAAAATACAAATTTGCTAGTAATTATTGCACAAAATAAACCACTCAGTAGATATTTGTATGTTGTCGGGCCTCGCAATTGTGTTTCCCTATGGCAGGGGTGGCCAATCTTATCCACAAATGGCCGGTGTGTCTTTATTGAAAATTGCCCTGCCCTGATTGCACCTGTGTTCTTCCCTTAATATATAAGAGTTGCATCAGGGTCAGCTCTTGTTGTCCCACTCTGTGTCCCTTCCCCGTTTGGCCAGCAGGTGTTCCTGGTCATCCCGTCCCTCATGTTGTCAGTCTTTGTGTTTTCCCCGGTTCCCTGTCAGCCTCATGGCTCAACTTGTTGAGCATGTGGTTGCCTGTGAACTCTTGTCTTGTGTTCGAATCCCGCCTCCTTTGTTTTTGTATTTTGTTCTCGTGTCTTGTGATTTGTATTTGGTTTTAGTTTCATTTTTTGTACCCGTGCTTGTGTTTTTACCTATCTGTTATTTCCCTAGTGTAGATTCTGTTTCTTAGTTTCTTTGTTAGTTTGAGTTCCCTGAGTTTAATTATTAGTTTCAGCTGTTGCCTGTTCTTGTGCCTGCCCTTGTGTGTTTTCCAGATTGCTTGTTGTCCTGCACCCTCCCCGATTGGTTAACTGTCTGTCACTCCTGCTTGTCATTACTCTGTTCAGTTTTTGTATTTAAGTTCCTGCCTGAGTTTAGTTCCCTAGTGGGACGGAGTCGGCCGTAAGGGGAAAGCGGTGGGCGTGGCATGGACCGGGTGGGGAGTTGAGGCGGCGGTGGACAGTGGAAGCTACAGCGTTTGCTGGAATAATAAAATAAAACTTATTATTTGAAGATTTGTGGAGTAATCAAGGTAGAGGAGGTTGGCATAAACTGGTTTGTGACTGGATCAGGATGGTGGAACAGGGTGTAGATGAGGATGATGACACAAACTTTGGTGAATGGACTCCGGCTTTTGGTGGAAGGGGAAGTAGGAGAAACATCCCGCTTGATAGGCAGAATAGTAAAAGGAGCTGGGAAGAGATAGGTGCAGATGAAGGGGAGAGGAATGTTCGTAGGAAGGTTGGGAGGGAGGTCATCAAAATAATCTTGAAATTCAGAACGGAACATGAACTTGTTAGCTTCAGTCCGATAGCATTATCTAGGGAACTGAAAAAAAGGTAGGAGAGGTAGAAATGGCTAAGGTTCTGAGAGATGGGAGTTTGTTAGTAGTGTGTAAAATGGAAGAACAGAGGAATAAGGTAATGCATGTCAACAGTATATGTAAAAGAGTTGTATGTTGTATGGGTTTGGTGAAACTGGA
>JABJVO010000045.1:7935178-7953743 GCA_026770805.1 Boulengeromyrus knoepffleri
TTGTTGTGTCTAGCCTCCACTTAATAGTGTGTTTCTATGTTTTACAGCTAATAAGAAAAAGGTGTCTGTTCATATGACGTTTAATAGAAGGTGAGCCATTGTTTAACAAACAAATGATTTCCAACAGGACAAAAGAGAAGCATATGTGTACTGAGAAAACGACTAGGAATCTGTCACCGCGGTTACGTTAGCCTCATATTCCATATTCAGTTTTCTGGCTTTAATAACTTTTAACGGAAGTTGGGGCGTTTTTAATGACAGAATTGTGATGTCCAGTACACAGAAATCGATGCACACTGATTATTTTTGCGCTTCAAACCATTTGATGATTTGTGCCAAATCATGTTAATATCTAATATAATAGGTCCTTACATCTGCAATGACATGGTGGTTTGGCTTGGTGCTTTACGTACGAATTTTAATTAATTTTTGAATGTTCGAATGTATCCGTATAATGTGCAATGGGACAATATATGAATGGGTTAACAACTTTAAAACTAGACAAGACAGGCATATCTAGTGAAGTGTGCTTTGATCAGTGGACAACGGGAAACAATGCACACCCCTCGGGTTTTCAGAATAACTTTCTCTCTAACAGTTATTAATACATTGTACGCATATTATATGCCATTGCTCCATTTCGTACATATTGACAGAGAGAGCCCCTCACGATTCGTGCGCCAGTGTAGTATGGATCATCCAGGTACGCCGGCATTGTCTTCGGAGAAATTGTAGTTGGAGGGGAAGTGCTCATATAGGGCTGGCTTATGCAGAAACCTCGAAAAAACTGCGATCCTCCGGAACCACTACATTAGATATTTGTGAATGTTTGTATCACAGTTTCGGTCTCAATTTCAGAACCATTATATAATGCTGCACGTTATGTGTCAGAATTTATATGTCATATGTTAGTATTTCGTACTTATTATGTTGTTACATGATACAAAAAATTTTCAAATATCATCATGTGATTTTTTTGCCATAAATGCTGCAATATTTATAAAGCAAAGTTTGAAAATGACTGTGATTGGCTTGGAGAGCTCATTCAACAGTAATGGTGGTAAACTTCCATTTGTAAAACATATATTAGATAATCTTGAAAAGAAACAAACATTAAAACTGAAAAGCTAAGTTTTTTTTTCTATGACAGAATCAAAATATTTTTTAAACTTAAACCTCCCACACACTCAGCTAATTTTAATCACAGATTTCGAAAAACTGGAAATGTACAGAAAAATAATGTTAGTGGAAAAACCTTATACTGTGGTATAATGTCTGTACAGTATGAAGGTATGCAAAAGCCTGATCTGAACCCAGCTGTCACAGTCCTTGCAATTTGAGAATTGCAAGTGTATAACTAGCGATGTCTATATTAATATCATACATTGCCCAGCCCTACTGTACACAGAAGCACACAATAGTGTTCAGAATAATTTCTCTTGCTTCTGAAAATATTCCATTTTGAAAATCTTCTGGCTATTAATTAATGCAGACTGTACTGTGTATAAACACATAGTCCTTTGACAAAAGTTGACCATACTGCCCCCAAGATTTTTGGTGGCACTGCATCTCACGTACCCTTAGTATTAATTCCACACAAATGACACGTATAATGAACACAGGATATGCGTGGCAGTGTTGCGAACGTCGAGTATAAATGCAACTTATTGGCACGTTTGAGTTCTGCTAATAATTCTGGTTTACAATGCAAACATACACAGAATCCCAAGCCTGGAGGTATGAGGAAACGGACCTACAGACCCAGCAAAACTCCAAGTTGTGTTAATATATTTGAGAGTTGTACGTTGTATATTCTGTGTAACACGGAGACAACAATTTAGTAACAAACATTTTAACTGCAGTTTTGGGGGGATAAACTATTATGTCAAGATGTGTCATCAAAGTCATTGTTATATTGCAATGCCACCTCAACTATTTAAAATTACTCCTTTGTTCTTCGGGAAAGTAACTTTTTAAAAGTATGTTTTGTTTTTTTTAAAGAAATACACAGCTTAACAGCCGATACATTATTTGCGGGGAGGGGGGGTGTAGTTTTGTACTCTTCCATAAGACATGCCTTTAAGGAAGACATTCTCGGCTCTCTCCAGAGAAAGCCCTCCATATTTCAAAGCTTTGGAATGGCTTCCGTAACCCCACCGCGACCGTATGCAATACATCTGCACAGTTATTTAACTAATAAAAAATTATCACAATAACACTAAGTACATCAAATTCGGTTTTCAATCGCGTAGTGTTTTTAGTGAAGACTTGCCCATCTATTCGACAATGAATTAATACCATTAATATTTCATATATTAAACAGTCCATTAAATTAGAACTTCAATATATCGTGTATGTCTATCATAGGATGAACTGAGACAAGCTAGGGCTATTTCGGTGTTGAGGATTAAAACCCCACTACCTCACACACCTAACGAAGACGGAAGTAGAAGAGCAGCTAACCAGTTAGCCAGCTAGCTGTCGTTACTTCGACAAGAAATAAACAAACAGGAAACTTGCTACGTGACACTAGTTATTTTGCTTGGATTTGGCCATATTTATGCATATAACAAAAATGGTACTACCTTGTAGCAAACCTTCCGCTGAGGCTATCCAGCTAACTTAAATACAACACAAAAGATTTCATTAACTAAGCATTTGTAAAATGTTGCACATCACCTAGTCAGAATGAAGACGTTAAACGACAACTTACCCCTAAATCCATTCAGTGACAGTGCTATATGATTCTCTCAATCATCCTGTTGAAATGTATCTGAGCTAGAATATTTCTTTCTTTTTCTTCTTTTCTGCCATTGAGTCCGGCTCTTTGTGGCCGCCGCCTGCCGTGGTCGCTGATTCGCAGGAATCACTAATAGGACGTGACTGGTGCGTGTTCCCACCATGCAGTGCGAGAAGTGCAGAGGAGCGCTGCTCTTCGTAATACTTCGTAGTATGCTGAATATATGGTTTAACAATAAGGCGATACAGGAAAACAAAGCTTAAATTTGCCCTGAAAGCAGACACATTTAAATCTAAATTAAAAATGTTTCCATGTCTTTGATTAATTCCCGCACTGCATTTAACATTTTTTCTTTTTTTTTCCTCTGTAAAGCACTTTGAATTGCCTCTGTGTTTGAAATGTGGTATATAAATTCGTTGAGCTGCAAACATTATTCTGTGTTCCCTAACTCGGGTGTTCATATGTATATACATGTGATACAATTTCATTTGAGGTGTTCTTAACAGTGAATGCCTTTGATTCTTTTCAGATGGCCAAATAGATCGTACTTCATGTAACCTACGTGGTTATACTGACTATATTTACTAGTCAGTCGAGTATATAGCAGGCAACAGGTGCATTGGAATGCTTTTTTAATTGAGTCACACTACAGAGACTAAAGATGCAAAACAATACAATGCAGTGTAAAATAGTACGGATGCAAAACTATATGTTCAGCACCTCCTTCGGGCCCATCACGCTGGCAAATTTTGTTAAGTGAATTGACTCTTAGTTGACAGTGTTGGGGGGTGGATAATGCATTGATGAGGGCCAAATTAAAACATGCATAAGAAAGGTCTAAGCCATCAGGTGAGAGGAAAAAAAGGAAAGAAGAAGAGGAGAAACTCACAAGAGATAATGGTATACAGCTATTCCACCTCCTAATGTGTATAATATTATACATTAAATGAAATAGGCTAGTACAGTGATGCCTCAGAACTGGAACTTAATCAGTTAAGAATTCGGGTTAAAATCCTAAAAAGTTTGAGTTCTGATCGAATTTTCCCCATAAGAAATAATGGAAAACCAATTGATTGGTTTCCGGCCCCAAAAAATTATACCGTGCGTAACATTTTTTTCTTAATGGCTTCCAAAACGATAAAGAATTTAACCCCAACACTACCCCAAGCCATGCCCCAACACTGCGCCAAAACTAGACTATGCCATGTGGTCCATTTTTTATTGTTATTATTACTCTGTATTCGTTAATTTGTTCGTAAATCACAAACTTTTAGGTTGTAACATTTGTACAACTATTGCGTAACTTTTTGGTGAGCAATGGCTACCAAAATGATATAAAGTACAGTGTATTACCTGATATTTTCAATTAAAAAAAACACCATCACCAACAAACGATGTTGTCACAGCGAATGCGAGGCTGAGACTGAAGTGTTACCCTTTGTTTCCTCTGAGAGATGTGCCACTCACAACATGTCAAAGCTTGAAGCAAATGGTCTACCGCTGCAGAAAATCTCACCTGGTGCCACTCCTGTCACCTAAAAACTGCAAGTGAGTGGGGAGGCTAGCAACAAAAAAACAATATAGATTATACTATACAATATTCAGAAAATCTTCTCACGCCCCACAGTTTGAGAATCACTGACCAGAATAACGTTGCTGTGAAGTTTGCAAAGAGATCCATGGAATATAATTAGCTGCCAGATGGCTGTGTTCATAAAATGGTGGCCGCAGCCTCTATTTTCACTCTGTTTTCCATTTTCACTTCCCTCTGTCCTCTTGTTACAATTTTGGGTTGATTTGGGATCTTCACAACTATGGTCAAGCACTCTGAGTTAAAAGAGGATTGGGAGTGAAACCCATTCTCTTGTATTGCATTGATTTGGGGTCGATCATGGGGAGGATCTTCATCCATATAATGTTTTTGTGAAGTGGCAATAAGATCCATCAAATTTAAAAATAGAGTAAAAATATCAAATAGAGTTATTCTGTTCATAAGGATAAGCTTGTAATCATCTCACCCTTCTTTTTGCTGTTGCTAAGTGCCCTTGCTTCAATTTTGGTGCAACTTCTCAAAATTTGACCAGGTCTAGATTTTCACTTTTACAATAAGTCTGCAAAGGTTGGAAAAAATTGGGCTAATAATTTGAGTTATTGGGGAAAACAAGTGGTCTGATCTCCCTGCATCTGTGCCTCACATGATGTGTGAAAGGGAACTCAGCACCCCCTGCGGTAAAGGCAGCTCAGCCTCCCTTAGGCAAGGAGTGGGTCGTCTAGCCTCGTTCTCTAGATAGGGAGCCACCCAGTCCCTGTGCAGCACCATTTCATGTGTTTTCAGTTGTATTCCATACATGACATTCAACAGATGGTCCAACACCATGCCAGGACTGATACAGTCACTGCTGAGCTTCTTCTTCTCCTTGGTTCCGTTTTTATTGTCTCATGTCTTTTGTGTCTTTTATTTTATTATTTTTGTGGTGATGGTGGCCGCAGGGGTGGGGATATTGTTTTTATTATGTAAAGCATTTTGTGTCACATTGTGTCTGAATGAAAAGTGCTATATAAATAAAGTTCATTGAAATAAAGTTGATTGATTGCTAGGGATGTAATGATACACTCAACTCACTATTTGATATGATTCACGAGTTCACAATACGATTTTCTCACAGTTTGTTTTAACAGAATGAGCTGCAAAAAAATGTATTGAAAAATATTCCTTTATTTATCTTTCTAAATAGGCGGCATGGTGGTGCAGTGGTAACACTGCTGCCTCACAGCAAGAAAGTTCCCGGTTAGGGCATAGGACCTTTCTGTGTGGGGTTTGCATGATTTTTGGCCGGGGGCTCCGGTTTCCTCCCACAGTCCAAAAATGTGCGTGGTAGGTTAATTGGTGACTCTAAGTTGACCTCGTGCGTGTGTGCGCCCTGTGGTGTGTTCGCGACTGTCCAGGGTTGATTCCTGCCTGTGCCTGTTGTTCCCGGGATAGGCTCCGTCCCCCCCCCCCCACGACTCTGTTTCAGAAGCGGTTACGGTAATGGATGGATGGATCTTTCTAAACTGTGCAAGACGTGTCCTCTTCTTAACAGTGCAACTGAAATTGAATAAAATACTGTTTTTTAAAAATCCCAAATCAAAATAAGTAAATAAACAAACAAACAAACAAACAAACTAAGGCTTGCATGTGCAGCTTTAAATTTACATGCTGAGGTGGGGGCCTGGGTGAGATGGTTTTTGTTGCCCGTCGAAGACATTGTGTTCTGTTTATGTCCTCTAGTAAAGGCAGCGGGGTGTTGGTAATTTTTTGTGCTGATTTGCTGACTCCCTGGAGCTTCTTCTTGTCAGCCATGGAGCAGCTAGCATACCATAGCAGGATGCCACAGGTGAGTATGATTTCCACAGAGCACCGATAGCAGGACATCAGCAGCTGCTTGGACAGGTTAGCCTTCCTCAGTATCCTTAAGAGGTAGAGCCGCTTCTGTGCCTTCTTCACCAGAGAGGTTGTGTTGAGAGACCATGTGAGGTCCTGGGAGATGTATGTACCAAGGAATTTAAAGCTGGGCACTCTCTCCACTATGTCTCCTCTGATATATAGTGTTCCTCTTCCTGCTTCCTGAAGCTGATAATCAGCTCCTTTGTTTTGGAGGTGTTGAGTGCCAGGTTGTTGATGCAGCACCATTTTAATAGTTTGCTGACCTTGTCCCTTTAGGCAGACTCCTCACCATTGCGTATTAGTCTTACCACAGCGATGTTATCAGCAAACTTGATGATTTTATTTGTGCTTTGTGTTGGTACCCGATCGTGTGTATATAGGGAATAAGAAAGAGGGCTCAGCACGCAGCCCTGTGGAGCTCCGGTGCTGAGTGTCAGGGTTGGGTAGTGGTGAGTCCCCGGCCTAACAGTCTGTACTCAGTTTGTTAGGAAGTCCTTGAACAATCTGCATGTGTGCTGACTGACACCCAGGTTGAGCAGTTTGGTCACCATTTTGCTGGGGATGATCGTGTTAAAGGCAGAGCCTTTAGTCCACAAATAACATTCTCACGTATGCCCCCTTGTCTTTCAGGTGAGTCAGTATGTTATGGAGGGCTGTATTGATGGCATCTTCTATTGACCCGTTGGCTCTGTAGGTAACAGGTGCTGGTCCAGGGTGGATGGAAATGAAGATTTAATGTGCCTCAGGACGAGCTTCTCGAAGCGCTTCATTATAGTGGGGGTGAGAACTACAGGTCTGTAGTCATTAAGGCTACTGGTTGCTGTTTTCTTTAGGACAGGCACGATGGTGGAAGACAAGGAATTTGGGAACAGTGCATTGTGAGAGAGAGAGGTTAAAGATGTTGCTGAACACCTCTGCCAGCTGATCCACATACTCAGTGGTTGAGTCTTTGGGGGTCTCTATCATTGAAATGGCCTTCAACCTTCCCCTTGTTGTCTGCCTTTGCATTCTTGATGGCTCGCTCCAAGTTGGATCTGGTAACACTATATAATTCACCATTTCGAGACCTGAAGGCTACGTTGTGCTCTTTTAGCCGAAGCTTGACGCCTCTTGTAATCCATGGTTTACTGTTTAGGAAGCATCAAATGTGCTTTCGAAAGTTAACAGTGTCTACGCAGTTCTGTATAGAAAACAGGACACTGGATGTGTACTCCATGTCTTTTTGTGCAAAAAGGTCCCAGTGTGTGCGCTCAAAACAGTCCTGTGGCCTGTACTACAAAGCGGGGTTACTGGTTTATCGGGGTAACTTTGCAAGTAACTTGATGATGTGTGGTGTAACTTCGTGATTAACCCATGCTACGAAAGGTGGGTAGGTTTTACTCGAGGCATGCTGCTATGGCAATTTACGTTGTCTCAAACCTGCTCCGAGCAGGTTAAGTCAATGTTTCTGCATAAGCCAGCCCTATATGAGCACCGCCCCTCCAGCTACAATTTCTCCGAAGACAATGCCGGCGTACCTGGATGATCCATACAACATTAGCGTGCGAATCGTGTGTCATGTATCCAGGTGGGTATGGAGCGAGGACGAGCCATGGTGCAAGCACAAATGGTGGACGACCCACTTGCAGCTCCAAGGACAAAAACGGGGTTTATTAAATGAACTAAAAGACACAAGAAAACACTAACAAAACAAAGGACCATGAAGGGTCAAAAACAAAAGGGGATATACAAAGACTAAATTTACAAAGGGGGTCAGGCACGCAGGCTACTAACAGAATATTCAAAACTACACTAACAACTACATCAAACAACTCAAACAATGAACCACCCGGGAACGGAACAGAAGTAGGAACTAAAATACTATGGGGTAACGAGACTAACACTGGACAGGTGAGGTTAATTAACAAAGACCAGGAAAACAGGGCACAGATGAAACTAATAAACTCAAAGGAACTAAAAAGGGAAACTAAGAACTAACCAAGGAAACAGAAATTAACACTGGGAATATCAGACAGGTAGAAACACAAGCATAGGCACAAAGAATTTAAACCAAAACCAAATACAAATCAGAAGACACAGGAACTAGAAAAACTCGTACAATGAAAACACTAGGAACAAATACAAAGGAAGTGGGATTCGAACATGGGACAGAAGGGTTCACAGACAACCGACAGGGAGCAGAGGAAAACACAAAGACTGACAACATGAGGTGTGCAACAGTCGCCATGAGCCCAAAATGCTAAACCACCATGTCATTACAGCTGAAAGGACCTATTATATTAGCTATTAACACAATTTGGCACAAATCACCAAATGGTTTGAAGCGCAAAAATAATCGGTGTGCATCGATGTCTGGACATCACAATTCTGTCATTAAAAACGCCCCACCTTCCGTTAAAAGTTATTAAAGCTAGAAAACTGAATATGGAATATGAGGCTAACTTAACCGCGGTGACAGATTCCTAGTTGTTTTCTCACTCACATATGCTTCTGTATTGACCTGTTGTAAATTATTTGTTTGTTTAAACAATTAATGGCTCACCTTCTATTAAGTGTAATAAGAACAGACACCTTTTTCTTATTAGCTGTAATAAACACACTATTAAGTGAAGGCTAGACACAACAAATCTTTCATAATGATATAAATACATAGCCCTACCACTTGACATGATGTTTTTATATTTCATCTTGCATGACTTGCTGCTACGTACGCTTTCCACTACTACTGCATTTGAAATTGGATCAGTTAAGTTATTGTTAACAATAGGTTTACATTATGAGTAACATCACAGTAATAGAACTTTAGGGAGCATTACATTACTTAACAGCAAATAATAGGTGACTTCTGAATTGTGGCGCATCTGCAGTGAGCCTCTGTATTTATTAACAGTATTTCAATTCTTTTCAGAAAACACTTCATAGTCTAATACTCGGTCGTGAGATATTTTAGACCACGTTTTATTACCATGAAAATATACTTATGCATTTACAAAAGCCTGCCTGCTTTTTTGTTGGCTGCAGTGGTATTAGACTTTCTTTGCAGCGTTGATTTAAACTCCTCATAATCCTGCATAATTAGCACACAGTCTTCCTCCATGAAATATGGAGATCGCGCCGTGAGTCAAAAAGTGACTTGCGCTGCCGATCATGCTCTATCTATGTGAACGCGCACAAACTCCAATGCATTTAACACCAATGTAACAAATCAACTTCTTAACTGGCGTCGTAGTACTGATTAGCACCAACTGAGACAACCCGAGTTTGTCAACCCCGCGTTCGCAAATTAACTCCGGGTTAAGTCTGATTTGGTTAAACCCCCTTCGTAGTACAGGCCACTGGAGTTGAATGGAAGTGACTTCCAGGCCAAATCTGGATGGTTTTCATAGTTTACTCTGATTTGCTAATGTAGGGGTGAGAAAGGGGTAATCAGACTGGCCTAGGTGGGGTGGAGGGTGGAGACTCTATCTGTCCCTAATGTTGCTGTACACATTATCCAATGTGTTCTGGGCTCTCGTTGGACACGTTGGTCATATGTTAGTAGAATTTAGGAAAGACTATTTTCAAGTTTGCTTGATTGAAGTCTCCAGCTATGATAAAAATCCCATCAGTGTGAGCATTCTGTAATATGGTAATCGTTGTTAGCAGGGTGTCTAGTGCTGTCTTGGTGTTAGCGCTTGGTGGAATGTACACCACCACGACAATGACAGCAGTGAAGCTGCAGTTGTAGTTTTGTCACTGCTTTGATATTTAAATCATTACTTTTTATCTTTTATTTAATCCTGACCTATTCCACAATTTCTGTAAATCAGGAGTCACCAACCTTTTTGAAACAGAGCTACTTCACGCCATACAAAGGACTACCAGTTTGATACACTCTTCTTAAATAACAAATTTGCTCAGTTTATCTTTAGTCATATATTATCATTAATGATTAATGATACTCATCTATGTGAAGACACTGATCACGTTTATTTTTTTATCAACAATGACTTAACAAGGTGGGAAACTGATAATATCTGTCACGACAAGACTAGGAACAGCTGGTAATCAAGATGATTCCACACAAGGTTAACGAGGGGGCATGGCACACAGGAGGAGCGGCACAATCGGGACGTGACAATATCAATATTCAACACTTTATTTATATTAATCTCAACAATTGTTTAAATTTTAGAATGATCACTTCCACAGCATTTTATAGAATATCACCATGTCCCATTTTCATTAACCACAGACAAGCCCTTTTAACAAATCATGAACTATGTTGCACCACGTTTGAATGAGTTATCAATTATGTGATGTTTAACAGAAAACTTTCAGAATTTTAAATAAATCTTATCATATTTTGAACTAATGACCAAATCTGCAGTATTTTTAATAAAATTATGTTACATTTCATGAACACACTTTTGACTTTTCAATTGAACACAGTGTTTCAATATTTGAATTCAACTTTGCCATGGCACTGCCGTGTTGCCAATGACAACACCTGGTATCTGTTTCTTTGTCACTGGGAAGACTGGCATTGCATGCTGTTCAGCAGTGTACTGAAATCTGGTGTAGAACTTCACACTGCTACTCTGAGTGAATCCTGCAAATATGCATCAGTGAGGTGTGTTCTGTGTTTGTTCTTAGTGAAGTTCATGTCAGATAACATTGATTCAAAGAGACAGGTTGAACCAAACAGGCTGGCAACCTTCATAGCTGCTGTGCATACAACACTGTACTTTTCTGTGTCATCGATCAAGGCCCCAAAAGTTTGGTGGAGCTTGGCAGGCTTTGAGGTGGAGGTCATTTCGCAATGCTACAATTTCGATCTCCACTTTTCCCGAATCCAATTTGAACGTTGCACTCAGTTGCTCAGCAATGCATGTTATGTCCACATTCATGAAAGGATTGGAAATAAGACACTTGGCTCAAGATGATCAAGGTCACAAAACCTGTTCTCAAACTCTTGCTCAAGTCTGTTTATGACTTGACAGTACTTTTCTGCAACTTTGTCGAATGTCTCAGCTGTATAAGAATTGTCTTGCAGCACCAACTACACAGAGGGAAAGTGAGGCACCTTTTTTCCCTGTAAATGCACAGTGAAAATGTTCATCTTGGCTTTAAATGCATTTAAAGCACTCATCATATCAACAACAGTCTTACCCTTGCTTTGCAGCTCGCAGTTCAGTTGGTTTAGTTTCCCAGTAATGTCCATTAAAAATGCAAGGTCAAGTGTCCACTCTGTGGCCTCTAGCAGACGTCTTCGCCCTTGTACTGCATGAACTCTTTGATTTCACCCAAAAGAGACAATAAACTAAGTAAAACGTTTATGATTTTCGCAACGGGAGTCATCACGTGCTCCAAACTGATCACTTTTGCACATATCGCCTGCTGGTGAATGATGCATTTTTGGGAAGTCTGGGTCACCTTTACAGTGAGCAATGAAACCTGTATGTCGGCTGATCATAGCAGGCGCTCCGTCTATAGCAGGGGTATTCAACTAAAATTTAAAGAGGTCCAGTTAGAGAAAATTTCTTGAAGTAAAGGTCCGGAATATCATAATGTCTATTTAGTGTGATATATATTTAAGTAGCCTATTAGTTGCATCAACTTTGCATTTAATCAGTACCTGACTGTCAAATCAAATTAATTCAGTACAATTCAAAAACGTTTTGACAATATTTATTGTCACGTGACATAGAACTTCGGCCAGCTGACTGGAGTGAGATTTTCAGTTCGAGATGTCTGCACACACATGTAACAATTCTTACCTTGTAAATAGTCTGCTTTTGTATTTAACCGTGTAAATACACCTTTGACGTAGCTAATTATAGGTTTTATAATGGAATAATATAGATTTGCCGTAAGATTTCCAGCGTGAGTCTGAAAGCATGAGTGTCACCAGATGCTTCAGATTTGGCAGTCATGAAAATGTACATTTTTTGTTTCACCTGAGTTTATTTATATAACAGATAACATTATTGTATACATATGTTAAAAAGCAGAAACTTTACTGAACATGAAATCAACAATGAACTATGTATTTATCCAACATGTTATATAATACATACTGTATTTAAAAACTATTCAGCTGTATGATTTCAGGACAGACCAGTCACTCTGTTAAGAACATTACGGCTATTTGGTTGCAGGTTTTAGCTTCGCTGCTGCTATAACACTAAAGGCACATTAGCGCAGACAAAGGGCTGCATGAGACGAACTACGTCTAGCTTGGCGGTTAAAGGTGTTTGACGTTCATAGGCGTGGGAAACGGCGGTTCTACTGCTAAACCACTACCGAAAAGACCACAAAAGCTGCGCCGGTTAAAATAGAAGCGTCAGGTTTTAAATAATAACGTTTTGGCTATCGGTCCAGGTCCGTATAGGACAACTTCTGGGTCCGGACCCGGACCGCGGTCCGCCTGTTAGTGACCTCTGGTCTATAGTGACCACTGCCATCTTTTCCAGTGGTACATTTTTCTGTACGAACAACTCCTTCACCACGTTATAAATGTCAACTCCCCTCGTAGTTATCTTAAGTGGTAGTACTGTCAGGAGTTCTTTTGTGGAGAAATCTCCAGGACCCTCTACAATTTGCTTACAAATCAAACAGATTTGTTGATAACGCCATCAACATTTCCCTGCACTATACTCTGCAACACCTGGACAACCCTCAGACTTATACTCGGATCCTATTTGTGGACTTCAGCTCTGCTTTCAATACGATCAACCCAGATGTACTATTTGAGAAACTGATGTCCAGCTCTCTTAGAGTAACTGCCTGTCTCCTGGAATCTCCTCCATGTCCTTGAGACTGTGCAGGGAGACACAGCAAACCTTCTGGCAATGGCACGTATTGATGTGCCATCCTGGAGGAGTTGGACTGCCTGTGCAACCTCTGTGGAGTCCAGGTATCGCCACATGTGTGACACTGACCATAGCCAAATGCAAAACTAGTGAAAAAAAGTCAGAAAAGATGAAGGGGGGGGGGGAAACGGCTCTCCGCAATTTTCTTTTAAACTGTAATCATAGGCTAAATGACTAAATATAAGTATATATAAGTATTGATTTTCAATGTTGTAGTGTATATGCGTTGTATCAGTTATTATATATTACTTATTTTGTCTCCTTGGTCTATTTCATTGCACATAAGAAAAGCCACACAGAAAAATAAGCAAAACAATGAAGAATTTGATTTTGTTATGGTGTTTGTCATTAGAAGTTAATGGTGCTCTTATTTTGAAAGATCACTTTGACATCAAGACACATCGCAGAATGCCGTCTTTACATGGAATTAAATGGCTATCTATAGAAGTAAAAACATCATGCCTGTAGGCATGAAATATTAATGTGTTAATTATTGCTGTCTTTAGGCATGCATTTTTTACGCCAGTAGGCATAAAAAAATGCTACCTCTAGGTGAAAAGTTTAAGACGTTCTGGCTCTAATGGCCTTCCATATATTTTTCTCGTGATCTCAACATAGCCAAAGTTTTCTCAAGATCACAAAAGTTCTTGGAAAAACAAAAATAATTAGACACATGAACAGTATGTGTCATGACCAGGAGAGAAGCAGATTCCACTAAAAATGCCATGAATATTGCATTTGTGCAGTTTCTTTTATTGCACTCTGTACGGATCAACCGGGGTCTGTTATGCCATTAGCATGTTTATCAAATTTGTGGTTATATAGACATGTATTGTAGGTGCTTGACAGTCTGTCGAGCATAATGGATACAAACAGGATTCAAGGGAAACAAATAACGGCAGGGATACATATTTCTTTAGCTTTCCAGATAACGTTGGCTGATTAGACTAAGGTTGATATATCTTTATTTTATCTTTGATAAAATTCTCTGAAAAGGTTATACTATTACATGATAAAAACAAAAAACGTTCGTTAGGTTATTCACATTTGTGCAATTTTCACCACTTTTAAACATATTTTTTTGTTACAATGGACCTTACACCTAATGTTAAGGTAGTGTAAAATTTACATTATAACTTAGTGCTAGAACTGCAGGGTCTACAGAAATGCCCTGTTTGTGAATTCTGACCACAGTCTTGTTGTTGCTACTTCAGATTCAGCTTAGATCCAGTAGGCTACAACCTACAAGGAGAATGAGGCTGGACTTTGGCAGACTCCAAGATCAAGCTGTTTCTGATGAGATTGAATGCAGTTTGTATGTGGAACTTGCAGAGATGAGTGCCACTGCTGACTCTAATGTGATGTGGGAGACCTTCTTTGACAAGACCCTGAAGGTTGCGGAGGGTTGTGTTGATGTTGCCAATGTTCCCAGAAGGAGGTGTTTCATCTCGCAGGGCACCCTGGATAGTATTGAAAAGAGTCACAGCACACAACTTGGTGGCAACTCCAGTCTATACCAGGAACTGAGAAGGACCGTGATGAGGGCTCTGAGGGCTGATAAGGTCACACGCCATCTGTGGTCTAGTGACCCATGTCCCACTTACAGAGGAATCAAAGCATTACGTACATCTGAATCTGTTCCTCAGAAACTTGCAGTCAGGGCGGGTGATGGGACGGTCCTTACGGAAGACACTACAGTTGTGACCCGCTGGGCTACTTTGAGCAGTTGTTTAAAGCTGACCCTCCAACTAGGATGTTGTACATCTCTTGGCCCACAATTCTCGAAGCTGATCCTCTGATCAGATGTGAACCACCCAATCTCACAGATTGCATGGGTGGAGAATGAGATGGGGTTAGGGAAAGCCGCAGGGATGTATGGTATCCGGTGTGAACTTCTCCAGGCTGATGGTAAGGCTGTCCTCCTGGCATTGCAGGCAATCTTTGCTTCCTTTTAGGAATCAGGCGTCATCCCAACTGACTGGAAAACAGGGGATAAGGGAAGGGGAATCGTTTAGAATCTTTATTGTCATCATGCAAAGTACAATGAAATTGTATGCAGTCCTTCAGTGCAAATTAGGCATTTAAACATATGTACAAATTGAATAATTAAATACTTAAAAGATAATTAAGATCGTTATATTAATTATGTTTAAATAAAAATAAAATTCAGCACAATAACAAAATAAAATTACACTACAGTTTATATTGCACATAGACTTAAGGTGCAGCATAGCCCTACCTTCATTCATCACAGTATGTATTAAAAATGACTAGACAGAATTCAGAATGCGTATTGCAGTAGGGTAAAAGCTTTTTAAATTTTTTAATCTGTTTGTACAAGATTTGATAGACCTAAAACGTTTTCCAGAGGGCAACACCCCTTGGATTTCAGCAACTACAGGGGGATAACATTGCTCTCAGTGCCGGGTAGGGTTCTTGCTAGGGTCATCCTTAATAGGATCCGTGATCACTTGCTCACCTGTCAGTGACCGGAGCAGTCAAGTCTCATCTAAGAATTTTACCATCTACTGTATTCTGGCACTGAGGGTTCTCATGGAGCGCAAGCCAGAATATTGGCAGAGGTTCTTTGCAGCCTTTGTCGATTTTGGGGAAGGAACTAGCTTCTCTATGCAGGGAACAAACCAATAGCCAGGACTTAGGGACTCCAGCAAAGTTCCTGATCTCTCTGGGGATCTGAGGGGAGACACCCCCTCCAGAACTGGCACCCCGGAGTTCAAAAAGAGATAACACCACAGCAAATATATTAAAGAGGCAAAGAGAGTGACTCACCCTTTATGGAGCTTGCTTAGTACAGATGAATAATAGTCTTCGGGAGGCTGTTTTAAAAAAATCTTCTGATGTTCATTTTTATTTTAATCCAATAATAAAACTATTGTAAACAATTAATTTACGTGGCATAAATCTCCTGACAATCCCCTGCAGCTACTGTCATCACAATGCTTAATATTGGACTAACCAATTCTTGGTGCAATGTAAAATATTAAATATTATCCACCCAAAGTTTCCTCTAGCATATTACATGTGAACCCCAGACATAAGTCAGTGGTAGAGCACACAGATACATGCTCTTTTTACTCAGATGCATAGGAGAATGGAAGCCAAAGTGCGTATCTGGCTTAAGTGTGCATGTACCCCAGACTTAAATAGATGGTATTGTAAGGAAAAGTTGTAAAGATGTCCCAATGTTCTAGGTTGATCATTAGAATACAGACAGTGTTAGCTATTAATGATCAAGGGGGAATGATCAAGGGGGAAGTCTGGGAGAGAATGTGGGTTCCATCTGGCACCACTAGGGTGCGAAGGAAGATAATTCAATTTACAATGCCCAGAGAAGTGGCTGAGCTACCATTTGCTCTCACGGGAAATCTCCGTCCTGTCCTGTCCCATCCCTGCCTCAGGATCCTCACACTCCAGGGGGTCACTCTTTATATGTAAATTCACTTACAACACCTACACACAGCACCTTGTTGGGGAGAGTCTTTTGGGGTATAAAGGGGGGTGAAGAACTGCCCTTAATTTGTATTTGAGCTGCCTTTCAATATTGGTGTATGTCTACATTGTATTACATTATATTATTTTTTACTGTTCAATAAACCACCATTTTGCTGAAACTGCAGAGACTCTGCAAGTGGATTCCTTACAGTATAATATATTTAAGTGGAAAAATAGTGTGCAGCTATGAGTTTGTTTTTACTTGCATAGGAAGAAAAAGGCCTTTACTGTGTAACGGCACGGTTTGTGCAGAGTTTTGAACAAGCTCCATCCTGTGTATCATATTTAGGGGTAAAGAAAAATAAAGCATTACAGTTATGTGTGACAGGATGAGTCATTTACATTTACAGTGCTCCCCCTTTCACACAGACAATGAGTTCCAAGACCCAGCATGTAAAACAATTTTCTCTTATAACAGAGAACCCCTTACACAGTATGCAAATATTTCCTATATATAAATACAAATGGCACACATTTTGCCTATAAATAGGTTAAATAAGCACTCAACAATAAATCACTACCAGTGCACTCTGGGATCATTATTAACAACAAAATACTGTTATTAAATACACAAATAAAAATCACTGCTAACACAGTTGTTATATGGGAGAACTCTAGAGCGAGAATGAGGTGCGATTTGAACTTCTAGTGTAAACAAAGGAATGACTCAGATAATGCTACGGAGAGCGAGAAAGAGCACGACCTGGCAAGAGATGACTGTATGGGTATGGAACGATTTTAGTGTGCAAATTAACTACTTCTCTCTTTTTTCAATTTTTAAAACTTAATTGCCAAGCGCGTAAACCTGAAAACTTGTAATTTGATTCCACGTAAAAGGGGGACTACTGTATTTAGCAGACATTTTTGTCCAAAACAATGCAAATTGTTCATCCTAAAAATACTGCCTTTCAACACATATTATACATGTCTAACCTTAAGAATTCCATGCTGTACAATTATTTGAGTTTTTCTCCATGCCTGTTCAGCTTCATGAGTTTCTTTTAAGCTAGTTAAACTGCTCGTTTTTCCAAGGCATAGCCATAGTCAAAGGCTTTAATTTCCATTTCTCAGGTGCAACTAAATCTAGTATTCATCTTAAATAGACTGATTGCAATGGGGAAAAAAATCCAATCTGGTATATCTTCGATCCTGCTTGTGAAAGCAGTGGAAGTACCATTTTACACAAAAACTTTTTCAATACAACATAACAGAACACAATTCCAACTTGTTTAAACCATGTTCTGTCATTCATTCCTGCTCATCTGATGGACATGCTGGGTGTAAGTGCTAATATATGAGGAAAATCTACTGAAAGTTAATTTTTCTACATGAATTTCACATACATGTCTGATATCAGATTGATATCAATCTGATTTGCCTACCACTTCCTGGGAAGCTGCATAATTCAAACCATGTCCTGCAACTATTTTTTTTAGCTTATATTTTTTCAAGTAAAGGGCACCTTACCTCTTGTTTGCACTGTATCCTCATTAGGGCTGGGACGATTATTCGATGTAATCGACAATGTCGATTATAAAAATGTGTCGACGTGGAATTTTAGTGTCGACGCTTTGTGTAAAACTACGTAAATCAGGGGTCTCCAACTCCGGTCCTGGAGAGCTACCGTCCAGTAGGTTTTCTATCATACCCGGCTTCTAATGAGCCACACCTGTTCTCAGGTAAATACCAGGAACAGGTGTGGCTCATCCGAAGCCAAGTAGGATAGAAAACCTACTGGATAGTAGCTCTCCAGGACCGGAGTTGGAGACCCCTGACGTAAATGTTTTGTAACTGCAATGCACTAAGTGATAAGCTAAATGTATTGCAAGGGAAAGTACTTTATCCCTTAGGAGCACGTTAACGCTGTCCTTTTAAGAATTGCACAATAAAACAGTCTGCTAATAACTGAATTTTACTGTCCACCCGATGATCTCTTCGCCACTCGAGAGCTACAGTACAGTGGTACCTCAGAACTCGAATTTAATCCGTTCAGAACTCCGGATCGAATCCTAAAATGTTCGAGTTGTGATC
>JABJVO010000045.1:7975133-7993829 GCA_026770805.1 Boulengeromyrus knoepffleri
GTTCTGATCGAATTTTCCCCATAAGAAATAATGGAAAACCAATTAATTGGTTCCCGGCCCCAAAAAAATTACACCTATGTGTTTTTTTTTTTAGCATTTAAAACACAAAATGAATAGGATAAAACAAGAAGAGCATATACTGTACTAAACACATCTAAGCACATTTATCAAAACCGTAATTTGTAAAGAAAATAAATATCCAAACAATGTGTAAAATTAAAAAAAAAAAAAAACGTGCCCTGCCCCGATCGTCCGCTCCTTCCGTGTGCCACGCCACCTCGTTAACCACGTGTGGAATCCCCGTGTGATCAGCTGTTTCTGGTTGTTGTCATTAGTCCTGCGTATTTAGTCAGTGCTTCAGTTTGTTTCCCCAGTCTGGTCATTGTATTACCCGTCTGCGTTTTGTCTGCCTTACCTATAATTAAACCCCGTATTCCCCGATACCCTGACGTCTGCGCCTTTGTCTCCGTTCTGTGCCGCTTGGGATGACAATATTATTATAATGAAATGTATTAATGGTTTATTATTAATATTATTTTAAATATTTTAATTAAAATAATTAATAAGAAATCTTTATTTTTAAATGTATTTTATTAAATAATACTGTTACTGTCTATCATTGTCAATGTATTTCTACTGTCTAAACATATGTATTCAGCTAGTGTAAACATGCATGATGCTATCACAGCAAATGTGAGGTTGAGACTGAAGCGTTACCCTTTGTTTCCAATGAGAGATGTGCTGTGACTCATTTCCCCACGCATGCAAGTTCTTAGGTCAGCGTTCACGTTTCGACTTCTGAGATTGCAATCGAGTTCTAGGTAATTTTTTTCGAACTGGCTGGTTCGACTTAAGAAATTCAAGTTCTAATGAATTCGAGAACTGAGGTACCACTGCGTGTGTGTATTCACACACACACACTGAAGCTATAACAAAACCTAGCAAAGCTCAAAATAAATCACAGGGCTCTGATGATATCTTAGCTATAGTTTTAAAAGAGATGAGGGATATTATTTACCAACCTTTGACTTCATTATTTCAGATATCCTTATCTGCTGGTGTGATACCTTCTGATTGGAAGCATGCTAATATAACGTCCATATTCAAAAAAGGGGACAGAAGTAATCCATCAGACTAGAGGTCGACCGATATATCGGCCGGCCGATATGTGGCATATCTTAATGTATCGGCACTGGCCGATATCCGAGTGTAGAGAGACATGTCTGCGGGCAGACAAGTGTTATTGTTGCTGTGGAACACATGACCCATGCTGCCTTCTGCAGGACCCCAGCCAGAAGTTTTGGAAGAGTCCTGGGAGAAAATGGTAAGGCTTAAATTCTGATCTTTCAAAGACCTATTTATTTAACTGGTTTGCTATGAAATGTTGCTTTAAAAGAAAACGCGAATTACACTGTCGGGAACTGACGTAATGATAACAAGCCTTCAACCAACTGTAGCTTACATTGATTCTGACAGAGTTTGGAATTCTGATGCTGCTATTTTTGTTGTTTATAAGTTTAAGTTATTGTTCAGAAGTTGTATTGCAGGGGTAGCCAATCTTATCCGCAAAGGGCCAGTGTGTATGCGGGTTTTCGCTGCAACTCCCTAATTAGATCACTAATTAGAGGACTGATTGGCTGAAAGAGTCCTCACACCTGGGTTTGAACAGCTGACTTACAGGTTATCCCAAAAACCTGCATACACACCGGCCCTTTGCGTATAAGATTGGCTATCGCTGTTGTATTCAATAAATGCTAAGTTGAGAAATTTTGTGTATCATTTGTTATTATTAGTATGATATTTTACCATGCAAATAGAGGGGAAAACGTGCAATTATCGGCCAAAAAAAAAAAATCGGCAGCATATATCGGCCATCGGATGACCCTGACTCCTAAATATCGGCATCGGCTATATAAAAACCCATATCGGTCAAACTCTACATCAGACTATAGGCCAATTAGTTTAACTTGCAGAAGTGGAAAAGTAATGGAAGCTTTAATCCATCCTTGAGTTCTTTGAGGAAGCTACAAGAAAAATTGATCTCAAATTTTTACTTCTACTAAGATTTCCAGAAGGCCTCTGATGTTGTCCCCCAAAAATAGGTCCAGCTTAAGCTCAAAGCATCAGGGATTTTAGAAACTGTAGCAATTTGGATGGAAAACTGCTTAAAACACAGGAAGCAGCAGGTAGTTATTTAGAGGCACAATGTCATAGTGGGCCTGCGTTCATAGTGGGGTACCGCAGGGTTCAATTTTAAAATCACTGATATTCCTAATTTACATTAACAATATTGACAACAATATATACAGTAAACTGGTTAAATTTGCAGACCACATCAAGGTGGGTGGTGTAGCAGATACTGAACTAGCGGAACAGAGGCTTCAGTGGGATCATGATTTAATTAGTGACTGGGCTGATACCTGGCAGATGTAGACAAATGTAAGGTAATCCATGCACAGAGTAGAAATATGAAGTACAGATATTTTATGGGATCCACTGAAATAATGGAAGCTGATTATGAGAAAGACTGTATGTTGATGCTTCCCTGTCCCACGCTTACCAGTGTGGGGAAACAATTAAAAAGGCCAATAGGATGTTGGATCTCTAGGTGCGTGAAGTTTAAGTCAAGGAAGGTGATGCTAAGATTATACAATTCCTTTGTAAGATCCCACCTAGAATATTGTGTGCAGGTTTGGTCACCATACCTTAAAAAGGACATTGCTGCCTTGGAAAGGGTTCAACGTAGGGTTACAAGAATGATTCCTGATCTTAGAGGAATGTCTTATGAAGAGAGATTAGCTGAGCTGAATCTGTTCAGCCTCGAGCAAAGGAGACTAATGGGGTACATGATCCACGTATATAAGATTCTAACAGGTCTGGATGCTGTTCAGTCAAATGGCTATTTCAATTTTAAAAATATACAAAAACTCTTAGCCATAGGTGGAAATTAGCAGAAGAACATTTTACACTGGATTTTAGAAAGCACTTCTTTACACAGCGTGTAGTCAGAGTATGGAATAGTCTTCCTGTTAGTGTTGGGTTCCTTTAAATGAGAGCTAGATAACATTTTAACAACTCGGAGCAATTAATTGAGTTCTCCCCAAACAAGCTTGTTGGGCGAATGGTCTCATCTCGTTTGTAAATTTCTTATGTTCTTAAAGTCCAACGCTTTTTTTGGTAAATAGTCATTTTTATTTCAGTTCACAATTTTTAGGTGTCCATTTTAGTTTATGATAACACTGGTCCCAACAAGCCCAACACACACACACACACCGGCAATCAATGTAGAATAAGACCAGACTGTAGCCTAAACAGTTTCTGAAACAACTATTCAGTGGACATTCTAAGGTAGCAGGCAGACAACTTTATGGCTTTAATAATACTTAACAGCTATAAGGACAAAGGATATAAAAAAGCTCTCCATACTAATGGTAATTTAATAAAAATGAACAGACAACGCTTATGGTGGTTTTGATTATTCTGGCAGTTCAGAATAGCACCAGTGAGTTTTCTTTTCAGGTGTTTATGTACAGCACTAGTGCCACTGTGGTATGCCATCAAAATCTTGCACAATATACAAACTGTCGTTTTGTTTTGTGATAATCTGAACTACTCCCATAATTATGTAGTGAAATTAAAAGAAAACATTTGTTATAATTAATGTAAGCATGTTATAAATCAAAAAGGTTTTATTTAAATAACAAAGCATCAATTTATAATATTGATGTTGACATCTTCAGTGTCAACGTCATCAACTACGTTGACTAATTGTGGCAGCCCTAAAAATAAGGCAATCCAAAGAGGAGCGAAAGTTTTACCTAGGAAGCACCGTCAACAATAGTCAAACAAGAGTGGATCATATGGAGAGGAACCTTAACAGTGCCAGAGTTTGCAGAGGTCGCTTTTTGTGAAAGATAAAAATAATGCTAGTGTTTCCATGTGCTTGGTTCCATAAAAAATAGTACTGATCTTTGTGAGTTGGTGAACATCGCTTTTTTGTTAGCATGCTAACACTACTATATCGCATAATCCCCATTCTGTTTATGGTTGGTGACTGATAACCTAGTCAGAATTTTATGGATTTTTGAGCCACATGACTTATGAAAGGTAAGCTAACTACATAAAATTGTCTGCTTTCAAAAATATGACATGGAGACTCCCCAAAAGGGTCATTTTTACAATTTCATATCAGACAAACCAGCCACTATGTATGACAGAGGCAACATTGATTGGGTATAAACAATAAACTTGGGACACAGCAGTATGAAGAGTCTGACAATATCACAGACATTAAGAGAAGAAAGCAAAAAATCTCCCAAAACAGTAAATCAATCAAATGAAAGTCAGACATCCAGGGATAAAAACAATCAACAATTTACCTTTAAAACATTAATTTATGTGAGATCAAACCAGATTTGTTGTAATAAGCATAGCACTGTAAAGTTAAAATTACAGCACAGAGCAACAGAGTTGCTTAACGTTACCATCACATCACAAAAATAATATGAATACATAACAAAAATTTAGATTTATACTTGTACTTACCCGTGAATACACCAAAATATTTAATCCACACTTTCTGTATCCAGGCAGAAATAAATTAAACCTCCAGACTTTTAGTTTTTTGCTTTTGCTTCAGTATTACCATGACTTTTGAAAAATCAGCCAATTGATGATACTAATAAATGAGAGGGTGGCTCACAACCATTTTGCTTTCAGTGTATATGGTATCCAGTGATATCCATTTTCTCTTTAAATCATGCGATTATGTGATTATTCGCCTTTATGTTATTTCGTATCATTTGTGATGATTAAACACTACATTACTTGCATTAACATGCTCAGTGTACTCTACTACCATGACAATGCAGCGTGAGGCAACTGCACAATATACTGCAACCCTCCTATCATAGGCCTAGATTCACATTCTAACCCACTACAAGAGCCAACAAACAATTTTTAACAAGTAATCATGAGCTCAACTAATGCATCCCCAGTGGTTCTTTAAGACTTGTTACTCATTTCAGATATAACAGTATTTATCAATTCCATCCCCTCAAATTAAAAAATCCCTTATAATTTCTTAAAAATGGAGAAAAACTTTTCACAATAACCTAACTCTAGATTCATGACAGCTAATAGTGTTATACAATTCTTTTGCGAGAGCCCCTATTTTTATTGTTTGTGCATAAACTTGGCAAGCTACAGGTGCCTTTAACATATTTTTTGCTTAACATTCTCACTTTTATTGTTCATCAATAAACCAGGACTGTGTTGTTAAACATAACCAGTATCAAGTGGTATAATACGTTTTTAACAAACCGTTGCAGTTACAGTGAACCTGCTGTTCCATAAACACAGATGTGATGAAATGTTCCGTTATACTATGCTACGTTCTTTACGCTACGTGCTGTATTTCCCAGAGAAAACAAAAATATTTGGCGGGAGCTATTTAAGTGTGAGAGCAGAGCCCCAGTAACGTCCGTGAACTGCACGTACAGGTATACGCTACAAAACCACACCCTTCAGACAGGCTGCTCATAAAAAAGGGCCACAAAACCAATTACCATACATCACAATGTGATGCATTTTCATGAGACTCTACTTGTGTTATTGTATACAGTAATAAGCGGATGGCGTGAGAGTAGAGAAAATTTTACATACAACTTGTTTCAGCAGGCTACAACTTATCTGGAAACGGAGAACTGGACCTGAAAGGATGCCTTTCGGTCTAGCCGGATTCAGAACGCATTCTGGATAACAGCCAGTCGTCGTGCAATTAACCGATTTCATTTGGTGATTTTAATTTTAGGGACACGCGTTTTATGTAGTTGATAACCACAAATCGTACTTCAGTTAAAATGCATCATGCATCGTCAGGGCAATACACTTCAAAAATCAATTGGCCTTACTACCTATCAGTGGTAAGCACATAAAAGAATAAGACATACGGAAAAAAATCTCGAAAATTCTTCTTCTAGATGTAAATTGTTAAAATTACCTAACAAACAGCTAGCAAGCAGGGTGTTTTCAAGCGCATTTAAACCCACACGTCACGCAAATTAGCTAGCTAGCTAACACGTTCCGTATCAAAGCAACATCCCCAGATGCATGACGATGTTCGGTAAATTTCCCACTGACTAGTTTATAAAAAATATACGAGTAAAAATGCAACATAATAAATAAGAACACCCCTCCTAGTCTCTGATTACATTTGAGCAAACATAAATGAATAAAAATGCAAATGTAGTAATGCAAAAATGTAGTAGCCATCTTGCCTGCCGCTAACGTTATTGCCAACTCGGCTAAAAAGCTACAAATTAAAAAGTTATAGAGCGGACTGCTGCACTTTTTGACTCAGCAGTTAGCGAACTATTTCGGTAGGTTAGGTAGGTGCACACATCGCTTGTTAACACAGTATCGTCATATTGTCGAAACAAAAGCGAGTTTGTTAACCAGATATCAAACAGCTAAACCCGCGATGGGCAACCCACATACATGCATACATTCATAAATATCATGTAGATGTGCAGAAAGAGAAATGCAAACAAAATAAGTAGAATTCCGGCGGTCCGGCGGGCTAGCTACCTGCTGGCGTCCCGATTCATTTCTCTTCCTGCCTGTTATTGGTAACCTTTCGTCTCGGGTTTTTCGCCGCTTTCGACTCAATCAGCCAAGCCACGTCCACCGAGGCCCAAGACTCCGACAGCCGTCGTACCACAAACTCTTTCTTTCCCCTCTCCTCTGTTCTCCACCCTCTCTCCTCTTGACTAATTCCGCTCCGTTTTCGCTCCCTCGTTTCGCTCTCCTGTCTCGCGCAAGCATTTCCGTCGTGAACACTTACTTGCGCGCGCAACCCGAGCTCAGCGTATTTCCGAAAAGGGGAAAACTGTTCGGGGACCATAAATATGCCTATTGATCGTGATGGTATATATGTTTGATAGAACAGTATACCCTACCTTCTCAAAAACTGCCCTGTCTCCATTTCAAATAAATTTCCTTGACCCAACCTTTTTCCCATAAAGGGGAAAGTTTTGTAATGAGTGACAAGAAAATTTACATAAAGGAGAAATACCTTTTGAAGTACAGGCATGCAAGTTCCACTACACAGATACAAAACCTTAACAGGATGTGCCTTTATTGGTTTAACAAATTGTACAAAAATGCAGAAGCATAGAAATTAAATTATTCAATAAAATACATCAGTAAATACAAATCAGTTTCAAAAATGAGTTCAATAAAAGTTCCATATATGAGAAAAAAGCACACCGTTCTCTGCGCTACTCTTCAGCAGAAAAAAAAAATCATTACAACTAGTCAAAAGGACTGAAGCACGAAATCAGATCTACATTTCCTCTGAGTTTTAGCTGGAGCCCTCCTAGGTAACCAGCATAATGTTCCCTTCCAGCCCCTGCCCAAAAATATGAGCACCAATTACCCCACCCCCTTTACTGCATCTGTAGCCACTCCACAATCTACTTACTGCAAACACCTTGCAATACTTCTTGTCATTGACATCAAATCAAACCTAAGCTGAAAGGGAATATTTATAAATTATTATGTAAAGAATTCTATAAACTGAATGCTTCAATAACAGTGTCAGAACATCTGGCAATTCCAATACCTGGCAAAATGTTGTCCCTTCATTCAGAATGACTTTTCCCTGGATGTGACATACTTTTTAAGCCAGATTTTCATTTTTCATTGGAAGCAACCTGTTAGTGTATGCATTAAACAAAAAACATGCATTAATATATAAAATTGTTTAACAAACTTCAAACCAAGACCTTGCAATAGACAACTCAAGGCTTATTGTTTTACAATAACCTAAAAAAGTTTTTTTTAAAATGCATGAGTTTCACATCATTGCACAAATATTTTAAACATCACATATTTCATTTCTTTACCTGGACGTGTCTTAGTTCTGTTTGGTACAGTACACACTGAAATAAACCCTGAGTGAATCACTAAAAATAACGATGTGAACTTGAGAAAATACAGCGAATAGAAAGTGATATTGGTAATAAATTAATGTGTACTAACTGGCCTATTTTTATGAAAAAAAAATGTAAACTGCTCAAATTAGGTGAATAGGCAACTGCATCAATCTGATTCAGAAATACATTTTTATATTAGTAATGTGGTCTTATGGAATATGACGTAAAAACTGAGAAATGAAAACAAATTTATAAAATGGCTCAAAATAGTTAATATCAGTCAAAAATCATGAATAAAATGACATTTGTGTCACAATCATCAGATTTAAATTAAACACATCTACACTTTGTATATTGTATTGTGTGTGCTAGTAACCATTCAGAGAAATACTAGATATATGCAAAATAACACCAACCTATCACTAAGTAGACTTATGTACATGTTTGATTCTAAAAAGACCTTTACAGCAGCAACAACAAAACATGGTAGAATAGCTATTCAGTATTTGATTTTATTAGTAGAATAAAATGTGAAGTATACAGCTTGAGGTTTACTGGTCAAAAAAGTTTTTGGAGTTGTAATATACTATACATTTGAAGACAAAAATAACAGATAAATATAAAGGAAAAAAAGATTATATTCCATCCTGAATTACTGTAAAATTAAGAGGTCATTAAAATGTTTGGAAATTCATTTACCAAAACAGTTCGCATTCTGTTAGCATGATATATACAATTTAAATTTCACCCTTGCACGCAGTAGATGAAGGATACTAAGATAGCCTTATCACCGTATTTCATGCCCAGCGTGGGACTCTTCAATATTCTGAAGGAAATAAGTAATCAAAATTGTAATATTCGCATTCTGCAAACAGATATTACAAATAATATCAGGGTTTAAATCCTGCCTCTGGTTCTCCATATGCCTGTGTGGGTTTACTTGAACTGTTCAAAAAATGTGTATGAGCACCCTGTGATGGACCGATGTCACACCCAAGGTCTCCTCTGCCTTGCGCCCCATGAGTCCTGTGCCTCTGAACAGATGCATGGAATTTAAAAATGAGAGGTACATATGTAAATAATAAAATAATAATAAATATAGCTAGTAGCAACTCTATCAGATGAGTTTTGTTCCAAGGAAGCTACAGTGTCAGTCAATGTCTATTTGAGTACTGATCCATACTGCCCCATTATTCTTACACTGATAAACATTGGCTATATGAAAATATGTATATGGAAATCAAACTCGAGAAAATTAAAATTTAAAATGGAATGTCTCTATTGTTGGTGAGGAGGACATACTGCATAATGCACCGGTAATGCCAATTATTTACCTTTTCCGTGTTGAGCTTTGTGGCAACCTACGACTGATTTTTACTAGTTACTGAGCAGACAAACAGTTGGTGTTCAATCTATGGCCAATGATATAAAAACGTAAAAAGCCAGGGAGTTATACTCAACCATCCTTATTGCTGAGGGTAAATTACATTTTTATCCTTTAAAAACGTAAACAAAGTAAACATTTCAACAGGATTAAAGCAAAATCCACAATAAAATAATATAAAAAGAAAATAATGAACATTATATGCCAATTCCTGAATCCAATTCTTTTCTACTTTTTTGTGAATATGAACATTGCAGAAAACAGATGCGCTTGTTAAGCTTGCTGGAAGGGAATGTTGCATTACTGTGTACTAAGTCACCAATATTTTTACCTGTTTCTGGTTTACAATAAGTATTTTCTTTTTCCGAAGCTGGGAAACATATTCAAGCATCAGAAGTTCCTTATTTTAAAAATTTATGCATTAAAACAATGTGCATTTCTATTGGAAATAGGTCAACCACATATTCACACTTTACTAAGCTCTGCAAATGGGCTGAAAACAAGAATAAGACTACATGAGAAAAAATGCATCAAATTATCGTTACATCTGCATGTCGGTTTCTTTTGGGTTGTCTGTAATCTCCCCCAAAGCAGATTAATTTAAGATTTGATACATTTGACTTTTTTGCCAAGGTAATAAAAACTGCATTGCAGAAGCATTTGGATGTTTCCCATTTCATTTTGTGAAATGCATAATTCCAGATCTGCACTATCAAAAATCTTTATAATGGTTAGGTTTCTTTTGATTATGTTGAATTTTAACCATGATGCTTAGTTCACATAAAATATTGAACATATTTTTAGCACATGAAAAGGTCATTTAAATTTCAGAGCACGTAATCTCTTTGTCAATCTACATTACCTCATGCTAAGATCAGTGCTGTCACTGGTTATAAACTATGACTACTTTGCTATCAGAGATCAGTAGTTTATTGTATGATGTTCACCTGCATGACTAAGACACCTCACTGTAAACCACTGTCAATTTCTAGCTATGTTCCATTTGGTGTCATCTTTCTTCAGTTACCTTTAATGCAGACTACAGATGACATGTACTGAAATGCCAGCCCATCGGCTTCCTTCACTTAGTAAACTAAATGGAGTAAAAAGCTATATGTAAGAGGCACAGGTGTCTGATGATATATGAAGATGTCATGTAACTGCTCAAGTTCTTGCGGTATTGTGAGTCCGGAGATGTGCCTGCAGACGCTCAGGATGGGAAAAGCGCTTCCCACACAGCGAACAGCGCACCAGAGAACCGGTGGTGTGCGTCTGCTGGTGGACTTTCAGCAGGGGCTGTCGGCTGAATTTCCTTCCACACTGCTTGCAGGTGTAGTTCTTTCTCCCCACTGGGGCTTTAGCCTCCACATACTCCTTTTCATCTGCTTCCTCTTCCCCAGGAGGCAGTAGCTGATCTACATTAAGGACCTGTGGCTCCCTCTGATGCTCATGTGTGTCTGGTGATGCGCCAGAAGACGTGGGTAACGGCTCAACAGGAATGTCATGGTTAGAGCAGAGCAGCTCATTGAGCCCTTGCGATGGAATCGTCAGGAGTCTGTGCAGTATGGAGGGAGATTTGAGCTGGAGGTCATCACCAGATGGGCAGGGGCTGTGATCTTCGCCAACAGATGGATGCACATACATGAAGGAACTTCCTTTGGAAACAGATCAACCAAAATTAAATATCTGCTCCATACAAAACTTTGCATTGACTGATTGTACATCTGAATGTTCTAACAGTGAGAGTAAAATCCTCCATGATTGTGGTGCCTACTCCACACATCCATCCTACCTGAAGTGGTTTCTTGCTGGCTGGTGAAGAGGGTGTCCTTCTTCTCTGGGATGACACTATCTGGGGTGGCCATGGATGTAGCGCCTGTCTTGTTTGCGATCACATGTTCCTCACCTTCGAGCTCTTTGTTCTGCCACAAGTCGCTGCACCACTTTTGGCCAAAGACCTTATCCAGAATGGGTACCCAGTCTTGAGCTACAGAAAGGACAGTCTGCTTCCCTGTCACTGATCATGCAGAGGGAAATGAGTTAGTCCATCGAATAATAACTGAAGTACATACTGTCCATGCCAGAACAAAGAGCCCAAGACACAGAATACAAGATGGGGAAACCAGTCCCTCAGACACACAGATATACTCATACAGTAACACACTAAGTTAGTCAAGACATGTAAAGAACATTTGTGACTTCAGGTAGTAACACACATTTTAAAGTTACCTTCGATACATTTAAAGCTGAGCAAAAATCTTCCAAATTTTCCCATTCTAAAATGACCTACAGTTATGTGCACAACAACAGGAAGAATAAGAGGTCATAACACAGGTGCACTCCTGCAGACTGAGCTTGCAACCTGTCAGTCATAAATTAGTCCCATAATCATTATGGCATCTGCTGCAGTTACCCAAAGGTACTCAAGCATCACAAAGTGACCATGTGGTGGCACCAAACCCAAAGCCATATAGTGGTGCTTTTTCACATTGTTTGCAAAACAATATATATATGCGCCATTACCTACATCACAATCATATGCTGATTTGACAAGCAACAGGTATCAATGTATTCTAAAACCAACAGATTCTGTAATATTACAATCGTGGAAAATGGCCAAAATTTCAAATACAAACCAATATTTTTGGAGGACTGTCCAGAAGCTTACTCCATATCTATATGTTAAAATTAGCATATTAGTAGATTTCAGTTATACAAATAAATGCAAAAACAGATGTCAAGAGAGTTTGAGAGGATTTTTTTCTTTAATACTTATACAGATGCACCCTGGGTTGCAATGGTTCATGTTACGATATTTTGACTTTACAATGGGTATTCCATTTTGTTCTGTTTTTCACTTTCAGTACATTATTCAATAAATTACATGAGATATTCAACACTTTATTATATTATGATTTTGTTCAGCTGTAGGATAATGGAAATGTTCTAATCATGTTTAAGGTAGGTATGATGTACACTATTAAAATGCATTTTCACCTAACAGTAGGTTTCTATTAATCAACTAATCTGATTTGTTGAATTTTTTGCTGAAAAACTAAGAGGTAAATACTTAAATGGAAACATTAAATAATAACATCAGAATGTCAACATTTTATTGACTAATCAATTCCAGTCTAGGAATAATGGCCTGATAGCAAAAGTAACGCAATTTAACAAAAGTAATGCAGTTCAAGCAACACTGGTGCAGCTTCAAACTGGTTATCAGTAAAAACAGTGAGATCATCAGGTTCAAGTAACACTGGAGATAATGATATAGTGCAGGTTGAATCTGATTTTAATTACACACAGATAAGATCTGTTTCGCAGTCCAAAAGTAGTGCAAAGCTCGGTATAAGGAACACTTATCCTTACGATAAAATTAGTATCAGCCAATATTCATTACAAAAAATTAAGAATCGGCATCGGCCGACACTGTTGGGCAGTACTTAAATGTGATCAATATGCAATGTTAGGAACATAAAGTTACAAATGAGAGGAGGCCATTCGGCCCATCAAAATTCAAATTTGAAGGAATCTAGGGTTTTAGTTTGCACTACCCCATACTCTACCCCAGACTATTCCATACTTTAATTACACACCATGAGAAGAAGTTCTTTCTCAGATCCAAACTAAAGTGTTCCCCTACTCTTGGATAACTGTATCTAGTCACCACTTAGTCTCCTTTGCTTGAGGCTAAACAAATTCAGCTCTGCCAACCTCTGTCTGCAAGACATCCCCCTTAAGGCCAGGTATCATTCTTGCAGCCCTGCATTGGACCTCATCTAAAGCAGCGATGTCCTTTTTGAAGTAAGGTGACCAAACCTGGACACAGTATTGAAGGTAAACTGAGAGAATCACAGAGCCCTCCATTACATTTGGGACAAAGACACATTTTTCCTTGATTTACCCCTCTGCTCCACAGTTTAAAATTTCAAATCGAACAATTCAGACATGATTATAGCGCACATTCCATACTTTATATTAAAGTTATTTGCATACATCTTGGTTACGCCATGTAGAAATCACAACACATTTTATACATAGTCCCCCCATTTCAGGGCACCATAATGGTTGGGACATTTGGCTTCACAGGTGTTTGTAATTACTCAGGTGTGTTTCATTGCCTCATTAGTGCAGGAATATGTTACCTAGGCTTGCTTCTACCATATGGAGTCTGTAGTTGCCATTGTTAAACATGAGGAGAAGAGCTGTGCCAATGAAAGTCAAAGAAGCTATTATGAGGCTGAAATACAAAATAAAACCATTATAGACATCGGTCAAACCTTAGTATTACCAAAATCAACTGTCTGGAATATCATTAAGAAGAAATAATGAATAATGATCGGGTGATCTCAGTATTCGTGAAGTGATTGGTAGGCCAAGGAATACCTCCACTGCTGATGACAGGAAAAACCTCACTATGGGAAAGAAAAATCCCCAAATGCCTGTCCAACAGATCACAACAGAGGGGTAAATCAAGAAAAAAATGTGTCTTTGTCCCAAACATTATGGAGAGCACTGTATATAATCTTAGCATTACCTCCGTTGATTTAAACACCTGGAAATGCAGCCTAGCATTTCGTTTGCCTTTTTAACTGCTTCCCCGCATTGGAAAGAGTGAGACATGGAAGTGTCAATGTACACACCCAGATCTTTCCCGTAATCAGCTTCCTTAATTTCAGTTGAACCCATAAAATATTTCAAATATTTAATACATTAAATTTCATCTGCCATTTATCAGCATAGTCTTTAATTAGATCGAGGTCCTGCTGTAACATCTTTCCCTTTCCCTCCTAAACCCATGCTGGATGTCCCTCAGAATGGTATTAGTGTTTAGGTATTCAATAATGTTTCCCTGGATTATTGCCTCCTTCAATTGTCCAGTTAATTAAGATAATTGGTCTATAATCTGAAGGATCACTTATATCTCCATTTTTGAAAATGGGCGTGCTTCCTGCCCAAGAGTATCTCATATGCGGATAGAGAGTATTGAAAAATCTTGAAATATTTTTGAAAGACAACTATTCAAATAATGTAGATAAGTGCATTGAACAATCGGCAATTTTCTGTAGTTTAGGACAAGGGATTCCGTTGGCTCATTCACCACTCAAAAGAGATGTCAAAATGTCTTTAGAATTCAGTATTAAATCTGACACATTAATCTTTTTATTTTCCACAGAATTTACTGAATGAACAGAAACCTAACAGCAAACCCAAGCCATAATCTTGTCTAGTTGTCCGTTTTACAACTTTTATTAAATTTTCCCAACAGTAAATTTCCCATGATAATTTCGAATTACCCAATTTTGCTGACCAGTTACCAGACTACTACTGATAAAATTTGAGCGGTGGGGCTGGGGACAAAAATATATATGCATATAAATTTTATTTTATAATATTCAGAAAATCATCTTGTGTCCCATAGTTTGAGATACACTGTTCTGTACAATGTTCCTGGGAAGCTTGCAAAAAGATCCACAGAATACATGGCAGATGGCTGTGTTCACAAGATGGTGCTGCAGCCTCCCTTTTCGCCCTCTGCTGTCAGCTATAACTACTTTCTCAATATCTGTAGAATTTTATCTCCAAATCTGATAACTTCCAGACTATAACCCATAAAGATCTGTAAAATATTTTGAGTTATCACATTAATAAGATCAAGTGTGTGAGGCTGCCATTCTCTTCACTATCACAATGCAGTGCTGCTTCTGTTTTGGTGCAATTTATTTCAAAATTTTCAGATCTCTACTAATGTAATGTGCCTGCAAAATTTGAAAAAGACCTGCCAATTACTCTTTGAGTTAACCTGCTAACAAGATAAGTGTATGTGATAGTGGGGACCAGTTCAAAAACCACATGTATTACATATCTGGGGAACACAACGGTAAACTTGTATTAATGACAAATGAAATTAAAAAATGTAAAACTTACCCGCTTCCACATTCATTGGTTTCTCACTATGCTCCACATCTGCTCCACAGCTTTTACTACTTGGTGGGTCCTGAGATGACTCTTTATCCTGGTCACCTTTATCTGAACTGCTGGGGCATCTTGAATGGTTTTCTGGAGATTTAAGATCTATATTGCAATCTTGCTTTGAAATCTGATCACCCTCTGCCAAACTTTGCTTCAGAATTTTGCTTTCTTTGTCCTTTTTCACCAGTTCCAAAAGCAGGTCATCAAAGCTGGCTTCTACAATCTTCGTTAACTCCAAAACTGCAAATTTCAGTACCTGTTCCATCACAGCCTTCAATTGATCTGTAATTAAATATACATAAATAAATAAATAGCACTATTGTAATATTTGTTATTAATGTACAGTGTTACCTCGGTTCTCGAACTTAATCCGTTCCGGACTGCGGATCGAATCCTAAAAAGTTCGAGTTCTGATCGAATTTTTCCCATAAGAAATAATGGAAAATAAATAAATAAATGACATAAATGCTCTAATAGTACACGTAAGTTAGTGGTTTATTTATTGTTAGTTACTGTAATGTTGCGTTGCTTTATTTGGTTAATCGTCCAGTCTGTGAAGAAGGCATTCAAGTAAGAATTGCATTGTAGTATGACTCATTTCCTGGCGCGTACAATTTATATTAGGTCGGCATTCACGGTTCGACTTCTGATATTCAGATCGAGTTCTAGGTCAAACTGGTTTGATCGACTTTCAAGAAATTTGAGTTCTAGTGGGTTTGAGAACCGAGGTACCACTGCATATTAAAGCTGTTATTGGTATGTATGTTAGGATGTCAAGGTCTACTTGCTGCTTATGAATGTCCTATGAATTCATTATGAATGCATTATGCACTGAATGTTCTACAAATGTATTTTAAAGGCATTATGAAGGTGCAGTTAATGTGAAGTGCTACAATTTTGCTGGCAGAAAGGTAAATTCATTAAAGATTTTAAAAAATGTTTGGTGGCTTAATTGTTGTTCAAATGATAAAAATCTGAATAGACCAGAACTAGAGACATAACTAGGAGACAGAATAATCAGTGAATCAACCAAGAAAAATGAAATAGGTGCCTCCATACTGAAAACCACAAAAAATGCAAAAACGTTTGCTACGATTCCAAAATTCACGTGTGTATCCCAATTCCTTTCATCTTCTAAGCATGTATTCTGTACAGGGTCAGGGAGACCCTGAGATACTTAAATTCCTCCACTTGGGGAAGGACTCCCTCCCCGACCCGGAGAGAGCATTCTACCCGTTTCCGGCTGAGGACTATGGTCTCGTATTTGGAGGTGCGGATATTCATCCCAGTCACTTCACACTTGGCTGCGAACTGCTCCAGTGAGAGCCGAAGGTCACGGTGAGATGAAGCCAACAGAACCACATCATCTGCAAAAAAGCAGAGACCTAATCCTGAGGTCACCAAACCGGACACCCTCAATGCCCTGGCTACGCCTAGAAATTCTGTCCATAAAAGTTATGAACAGAATCGGTGACAAAGGGCAGCCCTGGTGGAATCCAACCCTCACTGGAAACGAGTCCGACTTACTGCCGACAATGCGGACCATGCTGACCAGTCGTACAGGGACCGAACAGCCCTTATAAGGAAGCCCGGCACCCCACACACCTGGAGCACTCCCCACTGGACTCCCCAAGGGACACGGCTGAACGCCTTCTCTAAGTCCACAAAGCACATGTAGACTCCCACACACACTCCAGGACCCTGCCGAGAGTATAGAGCTGGTTCACTGTTCCACGGCCTGGGCGAAAACCACACTGCTCCTCCTGAATCTGAGGTTCGAGTATTCGATGGACTCTCCTCCCCAGGACCCCCAAATAGACCTTACCAGAGGCGCTGAGGAGTGTGATCCCCTGTAGTTGGAACACACCCTCCAGTCCCCCTTCTTGAAGAGTGGGACCACCACCCCGGTCTGCCAACCCAGAGTCACTGCCCCCAATGTCCACACAATGCTGCAGATGCGTGTCAACCAGGTCAGCCCTGCAACATCCAGAGACTTGAGGAACTCCAGGAAGATCTCATCCACCCCCGGCCACCAAGGTGCTTTTTAACCACCTCAGCGACCTCCGGCCCAGAGATAGGTGAGCCCTCCCCCAAGTCCCCAGACTCCTCATTGGAAAGCGTGTCGGTGGGATTGAGGAGGTCTTCAAAGTATTCCTTCCACCGACCCACAACGTCCTGAGTTGAGGTCAGCAGCGCCACATCCCCACCATAAACAGTGTTGATACTGCACCGCTGCACAGATGGTGGACCAGAATCTCCTCAAAGCCACCTGGAAGTCATTCTCCATGGCCTCACCAAACTCCTCCCTCACCCGAGTTTTTGCATCAGCGACCACCAAAGCCACGTTCTGCTTGGCCCACTGGTACTCATCAGCTGCCTCTGGAGTCCCACAGGCCAAAAAGGCCCAATAGGACTCCTTCAGCTTGACAGCATCCCTCACCGCCGGTGTCCACCAGCGGGTATAGGGATTGCCACCACAACAGGCACCGACCACATGTTCCACGCCTCTACAATGGAGGCGTGGAACATGGCCCATTTGGACTCAATGTACCCCACCTCCCCCTTGACATAGGCGAAATTCTGCCGGAGGTAGGAGTTGAAGCTCCTTCTGACAGGGGATTCCGCCAGATGTTCCCAGCAGACCTTCACTACACGCTTGGGCCTGCCAGGCCTGACCGGCTTCCACCCCCACCAGCAGAGCCAACCCACCATCAGGTGGTGATCGGTTGACAGCTCCGCCCCTCTCCTCACCCAAGTGTACATGCGGCCGCAAGTCCGATGACATGACCGATCATTGAACTGTGGCCTAGGGTGTCTTGGTGCCAAATGCACATATGGACACCCTTATGTTTCAACATGGTGTTCATTATGGACAATCCATGATGAGCACAGAAGTCCAATAACAAAACAGCACTCGGGTTCCGATCGGGGGAGGGGGGGGGGGGGCGTTCCTCCCAATCACACCCCTCCAGGTCTCACTGTCATTGCCCACGTGAGCATTGAAGTCTCCCAGCAGAACAAGAGTGTCCCCAGGAGGAGCGCTCTCCAACACCCTTTCCAAGGACTGCAAAAAGGGTGGGTATTCTGAACTGCCATTTGGCGCAAACAGTCAGGACCCATCCCCCCACCCGAAGACGAAGGGAGGCTACCCTCTCGTCCAACGCCGTAAACCCCAATGTACAGGGATCCAGCCAGGGGGCAATAAGTATGCCCACCCCTGCTCGGCACCTCTCCCTGCAAGCAACTCCAGAGTGGAAGGGTCCAAACCCAGAGGTAGAATTACTTTGTTCGGGGGGCACAGCAATGTTTGCCTTTTATACCTTCAAATATAGGAGGGCACTAAGGCATTTTCCCGTAGGTTCGGAGGGCACCAAGGCAATCAAGAATTACTGGCCAGGG
>JABJVO010000045.1:7993929-8011670 GCA_026770805.1 Boulengeromyrus knoepffleri
CGATGTAAATCGATGATTGTTCACGTGCCAAAAATACCCCCAATACAGCCTCACTTTCAAAAGAACTTCTAAACCTTCTCACCCTCCCTATTCTATGAACATGTTGCTATTAGTTTCGGAGGGAGGTAAGCATCGGCTAGAATAGCCGCTCTGAATAATTTAACCATGGAGGCGTGGCTAACGTAAAATTATGGGATGCGCTTATCAACCCAGACATCATGGACATGGCGACAGAGAAGTAAAAAACGGAAGAACTTGTTCTTGATTTCATAAGTTTATTGACTTTATTATGATCTAAACATACACAATAGGGCACAAAGGCAACTGAGGAAGAGGGCACTGCAAGTATCTGCCGGCAAGAACTTGTAAATATTCAGGGCAGCACGGCAAATTGCTAAGGCACGGCGGCTTTTGCCGTCAATGCCGTCGATAAATTCGATCTCTGCAAACCCCCTCAAGGAGATCAGGTTCCAGAGCCAAAGCCATGTGTCGAGGGGAGCCCGACTATATCTAGTTGGAACCTCACAACCTCACGCACCAGCTCAGGCTCCTTTCCCCGCCAGAGAGGTGACATTCCATGTCCCTAGAGCTAGCTTCTGCAGTCGGATCGGACCGCCAAGGTCCCTGCCTTCGGTCACTGCCCAACTCATACTGCACCCAACCCCTTTGGCCCCTCCTACAGGTGGTGAGCCCATTGGAGGGGACACCCACGTTCCTTCTTCAGGCTGTGCCCGGCCCGGCCCCATGGGTGTAGGCCTGGCCACCAGGCATTTGCTATCGAGCCCCACCCAGAGGCCTGGCTCGGGGGGGAGTGGGGATGTCTGTTAATGAGAATAGTTAAGTGAGCCAAAGACAAACTCATTACCAAAAGGCATAAAGTTTAACATGACAAAGCATGATTACATCATTCACAGGTACAAAAATACTATTTAAATAAATAAATTAATTAAAAGGGCCTGAAAGCAAAAGTGTGGACACCCAACATGGTCAGTATTTAGAAGCAACCCCTTTGGTAAGTATCACAGCTTCCAAACAATTTTTATAGTCAGTCTTTCAATTATTACTCGTCACATTTGTTCTTGCAAAAAGTTTCTAATTCCGCAGGATTCTTGGTCCGTCTTGCATGCACTGCTCTTTTAAGATCTATCCACAGACTTTCAATAATGTTTTTGTTCAGGAGACTATGAGGGCCATGGGAAAACCTTCAGCTTGTACCTCTTGAGGTATTCCATTGTAGATTTTGAGGTGTATTTTGGATCATTACCTTATTGTAGAACCCATCCTCTTTTTAACCTCAACTTTTATTCTTTTACGGATGGTGTGATATGTGTACAGAATTTGCTGGTATTTATTTAAATCCATTCTTCCCTCCATCAGTGACATGTTCCCTGTGCAACTGGCTACAACACAAGCCCAAAGCAAGCTCGTTCAGCAGCAAACTTACATTTTGCCCCTCTTCAGACATCATTATACCCCTTTAGGCACTGAGCAGTAATCCAATGATTCCAGAAAATGAAGACACACTCGCTGCTTCCTCATCCCATGCTTACTTTACCTCGAACGGCTTAGGAGGAACTGTCGGGCTCCCATAGATGATGTGCTTGCACATTTTTACCTTGCGCACGAGCACATCTGTTTCCTCGGGCAAAAGGCAATCTGGCTTGCCAGGCAAACACGTCACTGTAATAGCAATCTGCCGTAGATCATGCGACGTTGCCTTTTAAAGGTGAGGTGACACGCCATTCCAATTGGTTCATTGCATGTTACGCCCAAACCACACCTATGAATAATTAAGAGTCAGGACAAGCTTTTTGCATCTTGTTCTGCCGGAAAGTCTGTTTTTTCCGCCATGAAAATAGCAAAATGGATTTGGAGCTGTCCATAAGTGTTATTTGTGCTTTGCATTAGTCAAAATAGAGCCCAGTCTTAATGAGCTAATGGTAAACGTTATCTGAGACCTCAAATATCTTGGGGGGGCCAAACTTTTGCATGGTGCTCCTTTCCTTTTTTCACTCTATAATTGCATAAAACAATAACAATACACTAATCTTGCCCGAAATACCAAAATGTGTCATCTTTATGCCTTTTGGTGATTGGTTCATCTGCTTAACTACTCACAGTAACAGACCTTTTAAGCAAGAGTACCCAAACTTTTCCATGCCACTGTAGTTCGGAACATGGACTTTACTCCATTGACTTAAGTGTTGCTTATACAGAAATTTTGCTACCTAATATAGATTGCAGTGGAATATCTAGCTGTGAAAGTTCCAAGTCTTTCCACTTTGCTATACACGACAGGTCACAGCAGCATGTAGTGCTCTTAACTGTGCCGCTTTATAATAGTATGTTAAACATGGTAAGGATTTACCCCCTTTCTCTTTCAATAGCTGCAGTTTTTAACTGAAAGCTTAAACCTATATTGTTATCCATCTTGAGCTAATGAAACTAGCCTAGCTCTTACTGTAGGTGTGATCACTTGATTATGATTGGACCAAAACTGTCACATGACACATGCAGTTGGAAGATATAAAATAGGTGCAGTGTAGGGTTGTAACGGTATACCGGTATGGCGGTTTATTGTGATATTGACATGTACGATTACCATATCATGCACATTTGCTTATCCGCGGTTTTGAAAAAAACCAGATCTCACCCGCGCTGCCATGTATATGCAGCTTCTTTCCACTTGACTGCTTAGACTCCACCCATACCTGCACAGCGGCGAAAATGTCCGATACAGAGGCTGCACATTCTAATCTCTATCTCCCGCCGAAAAAAAAATTAAAATCTGCAGTATGGGAATATTTTGGGTATCCGAAAAATGATCATGGGTTTGTCCTTGAAGATGGATATCCAGTTTGCAAGAAAAGTGGACGAAGAGTGGCCGCAAAAGGAGGAAATACGTCGAACATGTTCTCCCATATTCGCGAACACCATCCCTCCGTGAAGATAAAGGTAAGTTCCATTTATAACTTAAAGCCGTATTATTTCTGTGATGCAGAGGGAATCCCGGAATCCAGTCATGTAATTGGAGTCAATTACAGTATAATTCAGACGCCATGTAAAATGTGCGATTTGATAGATAGATAGATGGATGAATAAATCAAAATATAGCTGTGCAGTAAATCAAATCGCGATGTGCGTCTGTGAATATACAGCGCAAAAAGGCTGCCGCTCGCTCATTAACCAACTACCCCCTCCCCCCCCCCGCAGCGGCACAGATGATTATTTTGTCCTCCAGGTTCGTGTGCCGCCCCCCAGAGAATCCCACGTGACATGAAAAAGTGCCGCCCCGGGCGGCTGCCCCGTTCGCCCATGCCTAAAACCGCCACTGCATGGTGCTCATGGTTTTTAAAGCGTCTGCTGTCTCACTCACTATGTGAAGACGTGAACACATGAACATATCCAGAGCTACTCTCAGAGAACACTTAATGATCATTTTATAATTTTATTTAAAAGAATAATCATCAAATACACTAACTGAAAACTCATAGGTGTTTAGTACAACCTGTCAAAAAAAAAAAAAAAAGTTTGGTTTAGCCTGAAGAAGTAATGACTGAAATATATTACTGTTTTGTATAGCTTTTTTGCCCATATTTTAATTTAGTAAACCTCTCGTGTACAGAAACAAAAGTTGTTACATTTCATCTAATTGCATTTTCAATAATATATTTTGTATTGAATTATAGAATCCAGACCAATTATATCAGACAACCCATCCAAGTTATAGCCACATTTCAGTTCCTTTTACATCCATGTTGTTGGTTCATTATGTGGTTATATGTAGTAACATGCTAATTTTTTACATGCTAATCATGTTTATAATTCTGTTAATTCTTTAGGGTCAAACTACCATTGCAAAGACGCTTCCTGATCCAGCTCAACCAACGGTCACACAGTCACTTGCAAAAGGAATCAAGTTAGATCCTACATCCAAACAAGCGAAAGAACTGAATCATGCTGTAGCTTATTTCATTGCTAAAGACATGATGCCCTTTAGAGTAGTGGAAAAACTTGGCTTTCTCCACCTGATGAACAAGGCAATCCCAATGTACAAGGTACCATCAAAAACATACTTCTCCACCAATGAAATCCCTCGCATGTACAAAGAGGTAAGGGCCAGTGTTGAAGAACAGCTGAAGGAAGCTGTGTGGATTTCAGCCACCACAGACCTGTGGACCAGCAGTAGTGGAGGTGCGGAGCCATTCATAAGTTTTACAGTCCACTACATCTCCTCAGATTGGCAGCTTAAGTGCCACTGTTTGGAGTCTCATTTTTTTCCTGAAGACCACACCTCAGAAAACATCTCCGAGATGTTTGAAAATATGCTCCAGGAATGGAAGATTTCAAAAGAAAGTCTGTGCGGAATTACCACAGACAATGCAACAAATATGAAGAAGGCCTTTGCAGAGTTCCCTTGTGTTTGGCTCACTTGTTTTGGTCACAATTTAAATCTGGCCATTAGCAAAGCCTTGAAGATCCAAAGGGTTGAATCTGCTGTCAGGGCATGCAGACACTTGATTCAAGGATTTTCTCAGAGTTGGAAAAGGAAGAGAGAATTTAAAAAAAAAAAAAAAAAAAACAGGCAGGCCTGGAACTCCCTGAGCATACCCTCATCCATGACGTGGTAACAAGGTGGGGATCAACTTATGAGATGATCTCCAGGTTCCTGGAGCAACAGCAGACTGTCTGTGCAGTCCTGGCTAGTGACAGGAGTACATGGTATTTCATGCCAAAAGATAATGACATTGCCACTCTTGAGAATGTCAATCAGCTCCTTCGGCCACTCTATGACCTCACTGATGCCCTGGCATCGGAGAAACGGGTCACACTGTCCTCACTCACACCGGTACTGGAGCACATTGGCAGCGAAATCCTCTCTGAGCAAGCTGAAGACAATCTACTCATCAGACAGATGAAGCAAGTAATGAGAGAAGACTTGCAAAGGAGATACACAGAGCAGGTGGAACGAGTGCTACAAATCTCCAGCTTTGTGGATGCCCGATTTAAGGGAAGCTTCTGTAAAAACCTGGATGACACAGTTGAGGCATGTGTGGAAGAAGCTGTGAATCTTGCAACAGCAGTTCCTTTGGATAGAGAACATCCTCAAGCACAAAGAGGAGAAAATTGGGCAGAACCAGGAAGCAGCAGTACTACCACCACTAAAAAGAAAGAAAAAAGTCTATCTGGTTTGCTACAGCGAATCACTTCATCTAGGCTGAACAAGGCAACCTCAGGAAATGAGAATGTCAGTGATAAGGTGCTGTCTGAAATGATGATGTACAAGTCTCTTCCAACCATCAGCGCGGACACTGACCCACTGGCATGGTGGAAAATGCATGCAGACGAAATGCCTCTTCTGGCAAATGTGGCCAGAAAGTATCTTTGTGTCCCTGCCACGAGTGTACCTTCAGAGAGGATGTTTAGTACAAGTGGACACATTCTCTCACCTCAGCGGTGAAAAAAAGCAAAGAAATGCATGCTGCTATGATAATTTCAGGAAAATATTAACAAACATGACCCTGCACATATTGCTCTCCCATATATGCTGTTAAAGAGGAAGGACAGTTTGATTTATTCTTGTCTAATATAAAGAGAAATAACTTATTCCTTATTTTGTTCAAATGGGAGATGCGCAGCTTTATTTTATTTATTTTCCCCCCAAAAGTTAGACTCATACTTCCATAAGTTTTTTTTATTTTCATTAAAAAGTTTGTTAAAATAAACCATGTTCAACCAAAAACCATATCTCTTTTTATTCATTTAAGGGTCATTGTAGCTGATGATTATAATAATAATAATAATGATAGTTTAATACCGTATACCACGAAACCGTGATATTTTCTGAGACGATTATCATACCGTGAAAATCTCATACCGTTACAACCCTAGTACAGTGTGTAATACAGTGCCCTCCATAATGTTTGGGACAAAGGTACATTGTTCCTTGATCTACCCATCTGCTCTACAGTTAAAAATTTCAAATCAAACAATTCAGACATGAAGTACACATTTCAGACTTTAATATAAAAGTTATTTGCATGCATTTCGATTTTACCATGGAGAAATTACAACACATTTTATACATAGTTCCCCTCATTGCAGGGCACCATAATGTTTGGGACATTTGGCTTCACAGGTGTTTGTGATTACTCAGGTGTGTTTCATTGCCTCATTAGTGCAAGGATAAGTTACTTAGGCTTGCTTCTACCATTTGGAGTCTGTAGTTGTCATTGTTAAACATGAGGAGAAAAGCTGTGCCAATGAAAGTCAAAGAAGCTATTATGAGGCTGAAAAACAAAATAAAACCATTATAGACATCGGTCAAACCTTAGTATTACCAAAATGAACTGTCTGGAATATCATTAAGAAGAAAGAATGCACTGGTGATCTCAGTAATCACAAAGGGACTGGTAGGCCAAAGAAGACCTCCACTACTAATGACAGAAGAAACCTCACTATGGGAAAGAAAAAGGAAAAAAAAAAAAAAAAAAGACCCACAAAACATCTGTCCAACGGATTAGAAACAGTCTTCAGAAGGCAGGTGTGTCTGCAGAAGACTTCATGAACACAAATACAGAGGCTACACTGCAAGATGCAAACTAGTTAACCACAAATACAGAATTGCCAGATTACAGTTTGGGAAAAAGCACTTAAAAGAGCCTGCAGAATTCTTGAAAAAGGTCTCATGGACAGATGAGACCAAGAGGTACAAGCTGTATCAGAGTGATAGCAAGAGAAAAGGGTGGAGATGAATAAGGACAGTCTAAGATCCAAAGCATACCACCTCACCTGTTAAACATGGTGGTGGGAGTGTTATGGCTTGCGCCATGTATGGCTGCCATAGGTAATGGCACAATTATCTTCATTGATGATGTAACTGCTGACAGTAGGTCGCACAATGGATTTTGAGGTACATAGAAACATCATCTGCTCAAGGTCCAGTAAAAGCCTCCAAACTCATTGGACAGTACTTCATCCCACAACAAGATGATGATCCCAAACATACTGCTAAGGCAACATGGAAGTTTCTCAAAGCTAAAAATGGAAAATTCTTGAATGACCAAGCCAGTCAGCTGTTTAAAACCCAACTGAATGTGCCTTCCATATGCTGAAGAAGAAATATAAAGGGACAGGCCTGTGAAACAAGCAGGAGCTGAAGAAGGCTGCAGTAGAGAGAAGATACTCAGCAGCTGGTGATGTATACAAATCGCTGACTTCGAGCAGTCATTGCATGCAAGGGAAATGCAAAGAACTAAACATGACTGCTTTAATATATTCACCATTGCTTTGTTCCCAACAATATGGTGCCCTGAAACAGGGAGACTATGAATAAAAAGTGTTGTAAATTCTACATGGTAAAACCGAAATGTATGCAAATAACTATAATATAAAAGTATGGAATGTGCATTTTAATCATGTATGAATTGTTGCATTTGAAATTTTAAACTGTGGAGCAGAGGGGTAAATCAAGGAAAAATGTCCCAAGTATTATGGAGAGCACTGTATTTACAAAATATACAACTTGTCCTAACTTGAAATAAAATAATTTTGTAGTTGAGATGAAAAATTAGTTTTTTACATTAGTAACTAGGGATTAAATGGTTAGCGGTAAACAATGGTAAACATTTGGTAGTACCGCTTCAAATTTTAATCACCATTAAATCCATGGTTGATTGCCAAGCTTTAAAAAGAAAAAAAATAAAATAAATCACATTAATACTATCTAGCATAAACCGAAAGTTAGCAACAGTGTCCCAGACACAGGCACGCGGCCGCAGCATGCAACGTGGGTTTGTTTTGTGACAGTGAAAACATGAAGGAAGCCAAACACTACGTTTACATGCACACTAAGAAAATCGAATTATTGTGTTAGTCCAACTGAAATCATACCAAATCGAATTTCTCAAAGTCGGAATAAGGCACCCAGATAATGCGATTGGGAGTCGATTTACTCAGGCATGGAGCACGGCAGAGGACATACAGCACATATATGAAATGTACAGCACTGTAAAGCTGTCCAATTCACCACTCAACTACAGGGCACTTTTCCACTGCAGCAGGTACCGTACTTCTGGTACTTCAAGAAGGTACCAAAAGCACAATAGTTCAAGGTGTTGGTTTTCCACTGACTTAGAAACTGGTACCAGTGCCAAATGACTTTGTATTTTGTAGTGAATTCGAAAAATAGCTATAGTACATTAGAGGACTGGACGACATGTGATATTAATAACAACATCGCATGTTATGCACATCCAATTCTTACATCGTTAGTCAGCTACATTAAGATCAGGCTTCTTATTGTGTGCACCACACTGAACATGGACCAGAGAAAGCAAAGGAGAGAGCTGTCAGAAAGAAGACCATGTTAAAGGTAAAGACTATAAGACCATCTCCAAGCAGCTTCATGTTCCTGTGACCACAGTTGCCAATATTATTAAAAAGTATAAGGTTCATGGGATTGTAGCCAGCCTCCCAGGATATGGATGCAAGAGGAAATGCAACCCCAGGTTGATCAGAAGGATAATGTGGATGGTACAGACACCATCCAAACGGACACGGAAACCATCCAAAGCCATTCAAGCTGAGCTCCAGGGTCAAGGTACATCACTTTGATTGCACCAATAATAATGGACTCCATGGAAGAAGATCCAGAAAAATATAAAGAAGCCAGAGTGGAATTCACTAAAATGCATGTTGACAAGCCCCAAAGTTTCTGAGAAAATGTCCGTTAAACTGATGAGACAAAGCTGGAGATTTTTGGCCAGTCACATGAGCTCTATGATTACAGAAGGAAAAATGAAGCTTTAAAAGAAAAGAACACCATACCTACTGTGAAGCATGGAGGGGGCAAAAAGCATTTTGTTTTGGGGCAGCTCTGCTGCATTTGACATGGGGAACCTTGAATCTGTGCAGGGCACAATGAAGTCTCAAGACTACCAAGGCATCCTGTTTATGGAATAGGGAATTGGTCTCCCCTTTGCAGCTATAACAGTTGCCACTCTTCTTGTGAATTCCAAAGGTGTTCAGTGAGGTTGAGATCAGGGTTCTGTACAGGCCAGTCAAGTTATTCCATAAGTACTTCCACACTAAACTCACCCAATCATGTCTTTATGGGACTTGCTTTGTGCCCTGGGGCACAGCCATGTTGGAACAGAAAAGGACCTTCCCCAAAACTCTTTCCACACAGTTGGAAGCATAGAATTGTTTGAAATGTCTTGGTATGCTGAAGCATTAACAGTTCCTTTCACTGGAACAAACAGGCCTACCCCATACCGTTCCCACAAAGTTGGAAGCATAGAATTCTCCAAAATGTCTTGGTATGCATATGAACAAGAATGGAGATTGGGAGCCAGGCCTTCATGTCCAACATCAGGGCCTGACCTCACAAATGCTCTTCTGGATGAATGGGCAAAAATTCCCCACAGGCACACTCCAAAACTTTATGGAAACTATTCCCAGGAGAGTGGCAAAGAGGTGACCAACTCCATAATGATGCCTATGAATTTAAAATGGGATGTCACAAAATTTCCTTTGGATGCAATGGCCAGTTGTCCCAACACTTTTGTCTATATATATATATATATATATATAGGGTGAGAGAGAGAGAGAGAGAGAGAGATACACACATTTCCAGATATTTTGTTAATGTTAGTTTCAATGGATAAATTTACCTTAAGAAACATAGGGCTTTTATTTGATATGTTATGAGTTAATTATAAATATAATGTCTATACTTATGCCTTATGAAAAAAAGTGCGTAATATAGTATATAGTCAATACTATAAATATATGTTAAGTATTTAATCACTACTTTGTAAGTATCTGGTATTTAAGAGTGAATTTCTGAGTTATTCTCTATGTAACAGCATAACTGCTACAAAGCCACATGTAAATATGAGAGGAAAACAAAACGTAATTAATGAAAATCCTGAAGCTTCCTGTTATCGATGATATCTGATACTTGGTATACCGTCTTCTGTAAATTTGGAGGCTTTGGTACTACAACCTGTCCCACAAGCCCCACACTTGGGACATGTAACACACCCAATTGGCCTCTGTTCACGTATCATTATAAGTACAGAGAAAAGTTGTTGCGTGTCAGACCCCAGACATTTTCTATCTTTTACCAAAATTTTTCATACAATATTGCACATTTTATTTGCACGTCAAATAAAAAGCAGTATTCAAATGTTTCACAACCCAGCAGGGAACCATAGAAGCACATTTTACTCCAATGCATTTGTCTAGTGGTGACACGGTGCAGCTATCCCTTTAGGTGAAAATAAAATGTAATGTAAAATTTTTAGAGAGAAAAAAAGGGATTCTATAAATAAATAGAACAGAAATCACCGGCTCCAAAATCAGAATATAATCGATTAAAGAAGCTCAAATGGATTTTTGTGCAATACACCATTACCCAATATTCGCTATACTGGAATTTCTCACTCATAGATACTACCTTAAGGCTTTTCATAATGCGTTTATATGATTAACGCTAATATGTTAATATCACTGATAACCATCGTGGGCTTCATGCCTTTCAAACATCTGCAACCAGATAAGACATTCGGTCCATCGCTAGCATTGTACGCTTTTTTAACAGCTGTGCAATAAGTATGTTCTGCATTTTTCCCTAGACCAAACGATGAATTGCTATTCCTGTCGCAATGTTTTTTTGCCGTATTAACATAAAATGTTAAAGTGATGCTACTACACTGAATGTATTTAATTCGAATGCATATCTTAATTTCATTATACATGTGCATAGTGACAATAAAAGGCATTCATTCATATCGATTGAAGGCAGTAATTACGAATGATCCAAAATGAACGCACAGATGTTCTATTTCCAAAATCTACAGTGATGGAATTTTAAAACGTAATGAATGGATATTTTTAACACGTTGCATTTTAAAGAACAGCGCAATACGCTGATGCTACAGCGTTCATGCCCTGCAAATTCCCTGACGTCACGCAAACGGTTTTTTTTCCCAACGCTTTTCACTGCGCAGAGCATCGGAAAACATCCAGACATGCCCGTAGCAAAATATAAAATAAAAATCACGTCAAAATAACTGACAGGAAAAAGATTTAGACCAAATAAAAGAAAACAAACTAGTTTACGAGAGAGCTTACCGACAGCCTGCCCTCTCTGTTCCAGTCTGTAACTGCTGATGTGCATGGCGAGTTGAGAGCTTAGATTGGCGGCGTGTACCGGAATCTTTATATCTTCGCTCGTCGAGTCCTCCTCCATACCTTTACCGTGACCACAAGCATTTCCAGCCTCCCCGGAGTCAAACTTACTCGACTGGAGCCTTAACCTTAACCGCTGGTTTTCCTGGTCCTTGGCGGTCGTTTCTAACAACAGGGAATTTAAGCTCGCTCCGACGGTTTTGGTTATCTCCTGGACAGCAAGCTGCACGACTTGCTCCATTGTAGATTCAAGCTGACCTTGGAAGAACGAAATATATAAGGAACCGTTCATCATTTCTTCCACCTTATTGAAAGACCTCTTTCATTCTTCCCCCTCCCCCCAAAAATGACAAATAGAATTGAATACCAACTGATTGAAGCGTAGTACCTCCCAATCTACGCATCATGTTTACGTTGAATACTACCGTAATGGCACGTATGTAGGCACACGTAATTTTTCCCCACAACCTTAATGCCGTAAAACCAGTCGTATATACCATAGACCCTATTTCTTGCTACTGACTTATAGTTTTGGTACCATATCATGGATTATGGGTCAGTGAGATTGTTGGACGTATTTCCTGTTATGTATTTTTCTGCAAGAAATTCACATAGACACTTTATACCTGGATGTATTACAATTTTTTTTTATATTATTTCTCCACAAAAATGGTTGGTATGTAAGAAATAATGATGTTCACAATGCAAGTTTAAAGTGGGAAGTTTTTAAACACCACACCTACAAATAGCACAAAATTCACCCAATTCCCATAACCCAGCACACCCCCACTAGTAACTACAAGCCAAAGAAAGGTACAAAAGTTTACACAAGCAACGTGGTAATTGTGTAGTACATTTGATATTGGTTTGTAGATTTGGCATGATTTGTAAGTCACTTTGGATAAAAGTTAAATGCATAAGTGTAAAAATTCTGAACAAAGTCTGCAACAAGTCAAACTTTATTCATTAACCACAACGAATTTTTAACAAAAATATTTTAGTTATATACACACGGTAAATGTAAAAACTATCTTGCAAGAAACAGCATCAATTAAGTAACAATTAAGTAAAACTGACAGGTTTGACTAATTTCTGGCACATTTTCCAAGGTAACCATATGTTTTACGTTTTCTTTCACACCCACTAAGTTGCTGACATCTATCATGATTCTGGCTAGCTAACTAAAATTAAAACAAACTAGCAAAATACTAATTTACCCTACACAAGACATTACGTGAGAAAGAAACGGAGCTGATTGGTGGCTCACTGAATTCAGCAACGCATCTATCATAGGAAAAACGAGACATACGCTTTTCAATGAGTTCCATATTAAAAGAACGATATGGATAATTATGTTAAATATATTAGATATGAAATCGCATTAACTTGTTCTGACATTCGGAAATTGGACTTTGGGAGGGGGACTGGGACCGGGGGCTTATGGTGTGTTGTTTTGCTTGGTAACCCCCGAGAACGTGATGCCCAAATGCCCATATGGTTAGTCCGGTCCAAATGCCAAATAAAGCATAATTTCACTACAGAAAACGTCTACTGTAATAACTTACAGTCAAATGAGGTTTAGACGTTATAAGATTGATATAATTTCTATCAACATGGGTGTAACATATTTTTAGAATATTGAAAGAATTAAGATAAATTAAAAAGATTAGGCATCATAACAATCACGACATCTCAAATAGAAAAAATATTTTTAAAGTTAAATGGGAGTTAATCTCAAAAGGTTAATGAGTTTTAAAACGAAAATGTTCAAGAATAAAAAATAAAAGTTACCGGATAAATTTAAATTACATTGTTCTACCAGGCCCTGAATGGAGCAAATAAGAATGGTGTTTAAGTAGCATGACATTTGACTTTTTTGGCAATGCTACCTATACTGTATGCTTCTTCATGATTAATGATTTTCATCATGTACAAACCAGAAAACACACCACTGCTGTAATCCGTCATTTGCACTAATAGCTTAAGGCAAATATCTTTAAAATATTAAAGCTTTCTGTGTGCATAACTTAATCTTTCTTTTCAGAAATCATCATGGGTGTAATTTCAATAGAACAGGGTTCTTTTAAGAAATAAGACATTCGTGTATGTACAAAAACAATGCATTTCAAGATGTAATTGCAGCCTATGTACACCTGGACTGGTTCCCACAAAACACTGCTTAACGAGTCACTGTTTAAAACTTATTCTTGTCTGAAACACCCGATCAAGTGACCATCCAAATACTTACTTCAATACGTCATATCAGACCAGAGATTGACGAATTCCAGTTCATGCCGCACCATCCATAGATTGGAATTGCGCAGCGCTTTCCTAAATCACATTAATTAATCTGGTCATTCCATCCGTTATATCTAGCTATTTGTCCTCGGTAGATTCGTGGGGCTGGAAACTATTCCAGGTGGCATGGGTAATGAGGCAGGGGTGCAGGGCTGCAGGGATGCCATCACAGGGCACATCCACACAAATTATAATTCACCTTAGTTCGGACTGCTGGAGGAAACCGGAGTACCCACAAGAAAACATAGCAACATTGGGATAATATGAAAACACCACACGTGGGGGGGGGGGGCAACAGTGATACCCACTAATCTTAATTTGGATTAAGAACTCATGTAATGGTATGATTACATAATCTGAATACATGAATCGTATAATTATATCTTTAGGGTAATAATTTTAAAAACGCTTCTATTCTTTAGCGTTTTTCATTTAATTATCTGGTACATGCTGGCATTGCAATATGTATGTAATAAAACGTTTTTGCCTTTATTTATGCAACGTTAATAGCTTGGAAAAAAAAAAGTTATGCGCTGTTATCTTTCATTACGGTAAATAGACGTTTCAGCGGAGCACACCGGAAGAGGTTCTTGACGGTGTCGTACATTTTATGGAGGTTACGTTTCAGTATACTGTTTGTATTCAAATGTTTTTATTTTCTAGAATATATTGCAACAGTGGCCATTTCAGAAACACGATTCAACGTGATTAACTGCTAATTCTATAATCTTTCATTGTTCTAATTCCACACCTAAAGAATAGACGCGATGGTGACGTAGTCTAGGCAAACTTACGTTCACGTCTTCCTCAACTAGATAAAAAAGAAAAAACACGTAGATGTGGAAGTTCCAAAACCCTAGCCTACAACAGAGAGTTTTTATTTCATATATGTAGAATTTATGAGGCCTTTAAACTTCGGGAAAACATTTTAACTAAAAGCAAAAAATATTCATGCACTGTTAGACTTTTTATTGTATTTTTGCAAGAAGTCACTGGCAATGCCAGTGAGTTACTATAAATCCTCCTTTACAGTAAATACTGTATATGTGTTTTCAGTATGATGTCCTTGTACAGTATAATATCCTTGCCACACATCCTTGTAATACCCTTACTGCAACTTTTATGGTATAATAACCTTACTGTAATTGTAATTATAATTTGTTGAATGATATTGTATTTGTCTCATTGCATAATAATTTATTGTAATTGTATTTCACAGCACCATTTTTTATTCTTTTTGTCATTATTAATTACATCCATTATTAATGGATTATTGATCAATGTGATGCAACAATACAAAAAATACTCCATGAAGTTATAGCAATAACAGTATCTTTAAGAATAATATGAAAGTCAAATGAAAGAATAATCATTATTTCATTAGTCTGTGCTTGTTCAGCCCTGTGGGGCACCCTTTGTAACAAGCTGCACCACCCCAACAACTTTCATCTGAACTGAACAAAGTGTAAAAAAATACAGCTAACACCCATCCTGAGAATGAATGAACGGCTCCAGAACAGAAAGGGAACAAGATAATGAATATAACAAAAAACAACACAGTTGGTTTAGTTTATGTGTTAGCCTACAAGTACAGAGTTTATAAAGTCCATCCTAGGCTGGTATCCATACTGGCACATTGGCACAATTGTTGGACAGACAGGGCTAACAACCTGTACAGTATTGTACAGTTACAGCAGTATTGGCTGTAACACAAATTGTATTAGTCACCATATAAATAATATTACAGGGTTATTACAGGGGAATGGCCTTTCTCATTCTTTGCTACCTGTTGGTCGCAACATGGTTAAACATTTTTTTTCTCGTTTGATGGAAATTTCTAATTTTCCAGTTCATACAAATTTTTACCAATATCCATGACGTTTCCAAAACTTTATGGATTTATATATTTTTCCAAAACTTCTCCAGGCCTAAAAATTGTCATTATCAAATGATTTTTCAAACCCTGTAATTTGACTGCAGTAAAAAAAAGTACTCCACGGTGGTGCTGTGCTATGACAAGCACAAAGGCACTGCCAAAGAATATGGCCACTGAACTTACATAAACTAGACAACCTAACAGACTCTAGGCTAATTCAGATCACCCAATAGTACAGCTGGACATCACACTGGTCACAGTTACAGCAGTATTGGCTGTAACACAAACTGTATTGTGTCAATTGTATTTTCTTATAAACAAAAGAAACTCAAAGATTAAATGAGCATCCAGACAAATTCCATGAAAAAGACTCAAAGATAACTAAAAATGTTTGTTGATTAATAAATTACATCAGATGAGAAAATACTTACCTAGTTGTATGTCTTCCACTCAAATTCAGTGAGCTGTCAGAGAAAAGTTGTGACCCGGGAGCTGCCGCTTGTCACTTTTTTCTGGACAGCACCTCCTGTCTTGTAGCTTGTATTAACTGTTCCCATGCACTTAGTGCTCTCATCCAGGTTTATCCTTACGAAGAATCTTGACAGAAACATAGTGTCATACTCAGAGGAGCGGGGTGCCCTACCCATGGAACAAGTCATGATGTCACTGGCTCCCACTTATAAAGCTGGGATATGATCACACAACAGTGAAAAGTATTGTTGCTTTCATGTGCATTACTGAGCATTCTCTTCTGCCTGTCTCTCATTCTGCCCTGCCTGCCTTGCCTGCCCTGCTGCTGCTCCAGTTCCTGTAGTGGCACCTGAGAGATATGACACAACCCCAACCAGTGTAAAGCCTTTTTAATGCAATATGGGTTGTATAATGATAAGCATCCAGACAAATTCTATGAAAATTCCGCTGGAGTTTGGTTTGTCATCTCCCACCTAACAGGGAGAGCACTCGAGTAGGTGACAGCCCTTGCGACAGAGGAAATTTCTCTCCTGAACAGCACTGCCTCATTCCGGCAAGCACTCCAAAAGTGTACAACCACCCAGCTGTTGGCCAGAGTCTTGGAGATTGTCTCTGGAATCTCCGGCATGGATCCCAAACAGCCGCAGACTTCTCGCTAGAGTTCTGTACAGTTACTGAAAAGGGCTTTTCAGACGAATGCTCATACCAAAGCTGCAGCACAAGCATTCATGTCATGGTGAGCACAATTCATTTGAGAAATACATCCATCTGTCTATAACCTTAGACAACAAGAGACAGGACCATTGCCGGCACCGCAATCGGCTTGAGGGAAGACCAACCAGCTAACATGACTTGCTTGCTTCACGGTCTAGTTCTAATACTCATGTGTCCATTGTAGGTGCTTTCGGTGGTGGGCAGGGGTCAGCATGGGCATTCTGACCGGTGTCCAGCTATGCAGCCCCATACACAACGAGCTGCGATGCACTGTGTGTTTTGACACCTTTCTATCACTGCTAACATGAAGGTTTTCAGCAATTTGTGATTCAGTAGCTTTTCAGATGAGCTACACATATCAACAAGCTTTGGGCATCAATGGCCCTGTCACCAGTTCACCGGTTTTTCTTCCTTGGACCATTTTTGGTAGATACTAACCACTGTATATTGGGAACACCTCACAAGACTTGTTGTTTTGCAGATGCTGTAACCCAGTCATCTAGCCATCACAGTTTGGCCCTTTTCAAAGTTTCTCAGATCCTAATATATTACACCCTTTGACTGGTGCCATTTTAACAAGATAATGTTATTCACTTCACTTGTCAGTGGTTTCAATATTGTGGCTGATTGGTGTATGTACCATTACCTATTAAACAATTTATGCAATGAATTGCTCACCTTTATACCATCTCCAGCATACTAGATTCTAACTTTTGAGACTCCAGATTGATGACATGAAAGTAGTCCAAAAAGACAGTGAAGGCACCAGGGAAGTCATATAGCTGGTTCCCCGCAATGCTAACCATCCACTGGGTGGCAGACAAACTATTCCCTATAACAAAGGCATATTCATCTTATTTGCAGCATGTCATGGAACACCACAACATTCATTGCTTCTAAAACATCCTCCTCTGCTTGAAACTATTTCTCGTACCTAGCATGATTGCCCTTGGTATGGTGGACAGTGTCACTTTCTGCTCAGTGAAAATATTTGTCGAGGATGCCTGAAAACCAAAAAAGAGAAGTCTCTCAGATATTGCAAGTACAGTGGTACCTCAGTTCTCAAACTCATTAGAACTCGAATTTCTTAAAAGTCGAACCAACCAGTTTGTAGACTTGTAGTCAAGACCGCCTAAACCAAGACCAAGACACTACCAAGACCAGAGGGTATCGAGACCAAGACAAG
>JABJVO010000045.1:8011770-8042327 GCA_026770805.1 Boulengeromyrus knoepffleri
AAGTCAACACAACATGATATGCAGATGTTATTTGAAATCCAATGGTCACATTTATTTAGTCAACACCATTTTAAGTAAAATAATGTAATCAAACAATATAAAGACATCGAGACCAAGACTGGTCTCAAGACATCCAACTCTACCAGTTCGAAAAAAAATTACCTAAAGCTCAATCCGAATCTCAGAAGTCAAACCGTGAACGCCGACCTAAGATAACTTGTACGCGTGGGGAAATGAGTCATGTGGCACGTCTCTCCGCGGAAACAAAGGGTAACACTTCAGTCTCAGCCCCGCATTCGCTGTGATAGGATCGTGCATGTTTACACTAACTCAATACATATATTTAGACAGTAAAAACACATTTAGACAATGATAGACAGTAACAGTCATTTTTATTATATAATAAAATACATTTTAAAATAAAGATTTCTTATTCATTATTTTAATATCAATAATAAACCATTAACACGTTTAATTATAATAATGGAGACAAAGGCGCAGAGGTCAGGGTATCGGGGAATACGGGTTCAATTACACCACATCCTGTAGGACGAGGTTTACAGATGTAGCTAAAATTAGGGGGAGTGGATTGATTGAGTGCATAGAAATCGCCTGGTGGCTGCCAGGTCTCAGTGAGAAAAAAGAGGTCAACATTGTTATCTATTATCAGTTCATGGAGTAGAGATGACTTAGTGGAAACAGAGCGAACATTCAAAAGTGCACAGTTTACAAGTTGTGGTTTGAATGAAGTCTGGGGTAGAGTACGGAGATGGTTAAAATTAACAGCACGCTGGGTACAGGTAGTTGGTCGAATCCGAGTTGTCCAGAACATGCAGATGTTGGTATTGTCATAGCGGAGAAAAATTCTGTAGTGCCTCGAATCACGATGAATATAATGACGCCGGCGTAAAATGCCTGCTCGGCAAGCAGCGGAGGCAGCCTTTCTAAGGAGTCGGTGGTTGAGGTCTGCGGCAGAGTACTTGTAAAATCGTGGAGCAACTCGGAGAAGTGCAGTTGGTAAGGATATTAAGTAACCGATGCAGGCTGCGAATATTTGCGACTGGAGGAGTCCGGGCTGTAGCACCATTTCAAGTGGTACTGAATAATAGGAGAAGCTAGGCCAATACACTCACTTCATTTAGTGCTGATCTGCCCCTGATGTCGGAGCCAACCACCAGAAAAGCCGACAGCATGTGGCGCTCAACACAGCAGACTGTTGTGTTGTGGTTCGCCATATTCCCAGTATTTCCTAGTATGTGACATTCTTAGCGCTTGTTGATTATCCTCACCTGCTCCTCCTTGCCCCTAGTCTCTTATATTTGTTGTTGATTTGTAATAGCCCACACCGGTCCCTTGTTAGCCCCCATTATCTGTATATTTATGTACCTGCTGTTCCCCTGTGCTTCAGTTGGTCAGTGTGTTTGTTCATGTGAGGTCCCTCCATGTGCCACTGTTCTACCAGTGGTGCCCTAATGGTTAGGGATGCACACTTGTAATTGAAAGATTGCTGATTTGAATCCCCAACCAGGAAAGTACCACTGAGGTACCCTGAGCAAGATACTGGCCCCAAACACTGCTCCCCGGGTGCTGAATTAGCTGCCCCCTCCTATATCACGATGTGACATATGGGTTAAATGCAGAGGACACATTTTGCTATAGTATGTCAACAATGACAACTAATCACTTTCCCTTCCTTGCCTCATGAACCCTACATGGTTCCTTTTGTTTCTTGTTGTTTGATGAGTCCAATGAAGTCCTTTGTTTTATAAGGTGTAATGTGGATTGTCCTTTTCACCATCCCCTGCTGCAACAATTATCTAGCCGATGGGCCGGCTACTTTGAGCAGTTGTTTAAAGCTGACCCTCCAGCTAGAATGTTAGACATCTCTGGGTCCACGGTTCTTGAAGCTGATCCTTCGATCAGCTGTGAACCACCCAATCTCACTGAGATTGCACAGGTGGTGAATCAGCTGGGCGTAGGGAAGGCTGCAGGGATCTGTGGTATCCGGGGTGAACTACTCCAGGCTGATGGTAAGGCTGTCCTCCTGGCATTGCAGGCAATCTTTGCTTCTATTTGGGAGTCAGGCGTCATCTCAACTGACTGGAAAACGGGACTTGTAGTCCCTATCTGGAAATGGAAGGGTGATCGCCTGGATTGTGGCAACTTCAAGTGGATAACACTGCTTTCAGTGCCAGGTAAGGTCCTTGCTAGGGTCATCCTTAGCAGGATCTGTGAACACTAGCTTGCCTGTCAGTGACTGGAGCAGTCTGGTTTTACACCTAAGTGGTCTACCATCGGTTCTCATCAAGCACAAGCACGAATGTCAGCAGAGGTTCTTTGCAGCCTTTGTTGATTTTCGTAAAGTGAAAAATAGCAAACCAAAACTAACATCACAGAACATTTTGAACAAGAACACTGTCAATGACTCCACACGGAAACCGAGCAGGATCAGGAAATTAAATACAGAGGCTAACAAGAATAACACAGGACAGGTGAAAACAATTATAAAGGGTTGTCAAAACGGGCAACAGGTGAAACAAATAATTAAATCAAGGAACTCAGAACCTAGGGAACACAATCCAAACACTAGGGCAGGGGTCCCCAACTCCAGTCCTGGAGGGCCGGAGCCCTGCACATTTTTGGGTTTCCCCTCATTTAACACACCTGATTCAACTCCTTGTGCTAATTACCACACAGCTCTTGAGTTGAATCATTTGTGGTGGAACAGGGAAAGAACTAAGCTACCCAGGGCTGCGGCCCCCCAGGACTGGAGTTGGGCATCCCTGCACTAGGGAAAACAGACAGGTAAACACAACCAAGGGCACAAAGCAAAAAAAGCAAAACACTATGCAAACCACAAAATCACAGGAACTAGAAAAACTGATACAATTGAAACACTAGGAAACAAAATCTACAAAATACCAAACCAGAGCAGGGTGGACACATGACTACAGTTTGCGAGCCGTACGCTCAGCAAATTGAGCTATGTGGCAGTCCAGGGAGTAGGGGAAACACACTAAAGACTTGGACAACGAGCAGGACAGGATGGCCAACAACATCTGCTGGCCAAACAAGGAGGAGACATGAAAGGCTGGGACAGACAGGAGCAGACCCTGACACCAACATATTTCCGTACAGCGGAAGTCGAATATCTCTCAGTGACCAGTTGTTCGTTTTCTCATCCTTGCTTATTTTTATTAAATTGCTCACAAACACATTACATGAGAATTCAACAGCAAGAACAAAAACTCAGGTGACTACCACAGTCCTTCCAATATATAAGATATGAAAATTGGTACAGTACCAGTCGAATGTTTGAACACACCTATGCATAGTAATGTTTATTTATACTATTTTCTTAATTTTAGAATAATTATAAAGACATGTATTGAATTATGTACTGACCAGTCTCTGTTCAAAATCCTCCAACACCTTCTCTAGTAGGTTTAGGTCAGGTAGCCAGGTCATGTAATGCAACACCATCACTCTCCTTTGTAGGCAGCTTGGCGTGTTCAAACTTTTGGCTGGTGCTGTACAAAGTAGCCTCTTGATAAACACTGTAGCATACAGCCCACTGGTTAATAGTTATATGTGTAGCTGTTGGGTAGCTCCTTTTCCAAAATTCATTTTAAACTCAGCCTAGTTACACTTATATGTGGTTGACTCCTTGACGGCACAAATGTTTGCGATGTGCTATTTGTCTTGCTTGTACGTTGATTTGGACAAAGGTGCCTGTGAAATATGTCAATGTTACATGCAATATCAGGAAGACCACCTCATTGTGTTAATAGCCAAAAACTTAATCATGCAACTTCATATACTAGCAGATTGTAGTAGATGGAAGATGGTACAGGAAGCAGTAGAAAATTCTTGCGCAGCAGCTTAAATAAGTATTGAGACCAAAAATAGGCTATGAGCAGTATAAATCAGATTATCTGCTACAGGCATTTAACATTAACAACACATACAATAGTGTTGGACTGTCCATGATCCTGAATGTTCATACTTCTAGTGCCTGCACATCAGGTAACCGTGAACTTGATGTCACACCCTGAGTATCACTATAGACTAAAGCTGCTCTTAAAAGTCATGTTTATGATGTGTGGTATGGATGTTATAAGAATAAATAAAATTATACTAAAACTAACTGTGCACCATGGACTTACATTATTCATGACAGGGTAATTATCGTTAGCAAAACAGTTCTCTAAACTGAAATAAAATAAGATAAATAATATTGATCTTAAATTGGGATAATGTCAGGCAATGGATGGAGTACTTTAAGGACCTCCAAAATCCCCCTGATATGCTTTCCTTTGCAGGAAATAGAGTTGGAAAACTCAGTGGAGGACTTACCCATCACTAGGGCTGAGGTCACTGAAGTAGTCAAAAAACTCACCCCGAGTTTCTGAATACTCTTGATGTTGTTGAACTATCTTTGCTAGCATACCTCTTTAACATTGTTTGGAGGTTGGAGACAGTGATGCATGCTGTGCAGCCATGTGAGGGGATAGACCTGAGCAGGCTAAGATCTCAGGTTTTGGACGTCTTAATCCTCAGAGGCAAGCCAGGGCAGGTAGGCGGACTGGAGCTTTCTCTCTGAGGAACAGAGCCAGGATCTTCATCCACTCCGTGCAGTGCTACCTCTCCTTCAGCTGTGCGCTTGAAGGTGGCAAGGTATGCCTTGATGTCGTCCATGTTGGTGAGCTTGGTGAGCACTTGGTGGGCCCCACACTGACCAGTGCCCTCAGCTCTGAGTGGGGGATTGCCAGTAAATTGCTGGTTCAGCGCCCCAAGATGGGTGATCAGCTCCTGGTCCTGCTGGAGGGACCCTTAAAATAGCTGCTGGAGCAGGTCCACCATGGTGAGGATCTTGCTGTCCACGTAGTGTAGGTCCTCATACTGGTCCTGACATACCTGCATTCTCCACCACAGTCACAACGCGCAACCCTTGCTTCTGTGCGATTTAAATACTATTCGTGGCAGATTGCAAAGGGAGGGAAATATGACCAGCTGATTGTCAGCCAGTGCTTGGTTCACCTCCACATATTTCTTGCTACAGCAGTCCATGGTACTGGAAACCCCAGGGGCAGAGGTGGAGAATAGGAGGTTGCCCATCCTGCATCAATAAAAACTAAGTATATTTAAATTCTTTAAAGTAAAAACTAATGAAACCACGCCAAACTAAAACTAAACTAGATTTCAAATAAAATAAAAAGTAATATGAAACTAAATTATAAATAACACTGACACAAAAACATACACAGGGATATGGCATTGCAGTACAGTTGTATTTAATTTTATGTTTGTAGTCATTTGGGAGTCTTTATAATCCGGTAGCGAGGAATCATAAAAACGCTGGTATTTCTGGACTTTCTCAGTCAACCTATCTTCAAATCCACTAGCCATTTTTGTTATCATTTTGATCAAACAAGGTAAAAAGGTGTTTATATACAATTGTCTTGATTTTCCAGTGGTGTGCAACCTTGTATGCAGTTCCTTATGCAATGTCCAAGGCTGGCCCCTATAACAAAAAAATTACGTCTGCATGAAGTTTGAATCAGCCTTTAGGATTAGTAGTCAATACATTCATTTGTATTTCAAAATGCATTTTGATAGATTTGGGCAATACTCTGGTATTTTGGGTTTACTAGTACAATGCTAGAACTTCAGTGAACTTTATCATGGGGTACCTCACCCCCAGTCAGCTAATTTTATAGCCAGGATTTCAAAATACAGCGATATCCCCAAAATATATTCGAAAATACTGGAATAGCTTTGTACAAAGTACTGTACTTCCAGTCATTATTCTGTTGAGGAGTAAAATAACTCTGCACAAAGCTACATTTTCTGTCCATTGGTTTAGTCTCACACTCTAAATCAACTACACATTTCTTCTCCTAATGGGAGAAGTGGTAGTTCTCAGCCCAGAGTGGAATGTGCAAGCAAAAGGAGAAGTAGTTCCTGTCTTAGCACTGACATTTATGTCCTGGTGTTAGTTCATGTCTTGGTCCCAGTAATAATGATGTAAATGTATTTAATGTCCTGTTGTACCTTGGAACACAAAAGTAATTCATTCCAATTTGGTTGAAGTCCAAGTTGAATTTCCCTGTAAGAAATAATGTAAATGAACTTAATCCATTCCAGACTCCCAAATCAGAATCAGAATCAGAATCAGAAAAACTTTATTGATCCCGGAGGAAATTGCTCATGTTACTACTTAACGGTCACACAGAGACACAAGACAAGAACATAAAAAAAAAAAAAATCAGATATAAGAACCTGAAATAAAATTATAAAAGAGAGACTCTGTGCTATATACACCATGATATATACATAAGAGAAACAGAAATATGATATACATAAATAGAATAAATACTGTTAAGTGTAGTAAGTTGCCTATTTAAACTTGTACACCTAACTAATGTTAAAAAGCATTGATAATGAATATAAAACTAATTCACACATGAAAAAGCACACATTCAAAAGTGATAGATATGAAATAAACATCAATCCCATATTCCGAAGTGAGAGCAGACACATGTGCACCACCTTGAAGTCTCGGTATAATTTCCTTTTTAAGTTCTACAGTTACTCTCACTACTTTCCTCTTTGGTTTGTTCACACCTCAGGTGGAACCCAGGTTCCACACCTTGCCCCCAAGTGACTCTAATGACCTGTTGGATAGCAGGGTGTGTCACTTTCAAGGTGACAACCCCACTAGAGGATAAATACCTGGAACTTCCCATCAGACTTTTGAGAACTGAAGAAGCCTTTTGGATGAGAGGTGAAACATTTTCAAGAAATTGAAAAAGACATTCAGTTGCCTTCGATTCAAGCTCTTAAAACTATGGAGTTTGTTTCTTTTCTTCTGTTGCTTACTGGTGTTTATTTACTATTCATGCATGCTATTATTATGAACTGGAACATCTACCCACAGTGTCATTTTTTGCCCGACAATCTCTTAGGGCTGTAGAATGGAAGGACAGCTTCAGGATGAGGTGTACAAGAAACAGACTTAAGTACAGAGCATTAGATAAAATCAGGGTTGCCAAGTATCACACATCTGGCGTGAAACTCACGCTTTCAGACTCTCACGCTCACGTAAGAAATCTTACGGCAAATATGTATGGTTGCATTATAAACCTAATATTAGCTGCATCAAAAGTGTTGGGGTAGTTTGCAAACCCTGCAGATTATTTACAAGGTAATAAAAGTAGTAAATACATGTAAATGTGTGTGTCTTAAATTTAAAATCTCATTCCAGCCAGCTGACTAAAGTTGGCAACCCTGTAAAACTGGAACAGGAACCAGAACACAGGGACCAGAAAATGGGCCTGAAATACAAAAATAAGAAAACAGAGCCAGAATCACACTCTGGCCTTGCACCTTGACACAACAGCTGTTCAAATCCTGGCTCACCAAGACCACAAATCTAGAAACAAGACAAAAGCAAACATAAAAGCAAATACAGTAAATCAAACAAAAACCCTGGCCTGAAACACAGATAAAAAAATAACCCAATAAATCCAAATAGCAAGACTCCACCCCTAAATGAATGCTGAGGCTTACATACAGAAAGTGTATGAAAACTTCAATTTTCTGAACAAAACAACATATACCAACATAGCATTCATCACATACTAGCTTAACTACTCCCTTTGTTGTACTTTTTAAGATAGTTTTATTCTACAGCATGGGTGTACTTTCATAACCAGGCTAGACCTCTAGGATAGTTAAAACCATGGAGAATGAAATAAGAAATGACAATGAAAAGGTCAAATTTTCATCAAGAAATCCATTCTAAGCTCAGCATTTCTTAAATTTACTTCTCTTTTCCATTTTCTTCCAAACCGTGCAAGGATGAGTGACATTTCATCATCAGGGGTTTGTGCCGAACAGTGCACATGTAGCACAGATTCTTATGTCTAGCAGAAATCATGCACATCGACTGTGCATGTGCAAGGAAATTGACTAGATGTTTCCGGTAGGTGGCTTCCGGTACGATTCAAACCAGCGACCTTCCAATTGCTATATTGGTATACTATATTACCTTAAAATACTACCCAAGGCTGGACTAACATCCATCCATCCACTTTCTGTAACATTTATCACATTCAGTGTTGTGGAGGGTCCAGAGCCTATCCCAGGGGCTATGCGCACAAGACTGGGAACAACCCAGGTTGGGAAAGATTCACACACATATGTGTACCTAGGGACAGTTTTGGTAACTCAAATTAACCTCAGTATGTTTTTGGACTGTGGGGGAAAACTGGAGTACCAGGAGGAAACCCCACAATGACATGGAGAGAACATGCAAACCCCACACACATAGAGCCAAAGATGACGACCTAATCCATATCAGGAGGGACACTACAAGCTATTTCAGGTTTTACAAACTACTTTAAAACAGAAAGGTTCCCGTGCTCAGCTGAATTGTTTGGTTCGTCTTGTACTTGTACTGGTTTGTTTCCTTGATTGAAAGACTCATCCAGCTGTGTCACATTAACATTAGTGCATGATTATAGGAGACTGACCAATCTGCACACAGCAACAACTCATTGCTTCAGTGAAATCTGGGTCCTTTTAATTGGAATGGATTAAATGGTAGTTTACAAACTTGTCCTAGCTCATAGTGTCCCTCCTGATATGGATTGGGTGGTCACCCATGGTGGACACTTGAATGCTAGTCCTAAAGGTGTGGCAATGGTGCTACCCACTGTGTCATCCCCCCTACACTTACAACTGTTCATTAAAATTTTACATATTTCACTACACTACTTGTATTTGTTGCAGAGCTGCCCTCTGCTGGTCTGATGAAATATTTCTACTTAATGCTTGCACTGTCCATAACATGCACCCATGGCCAAATGTATGGCTCGTGATTTTTGTCCTATACTTTATGTTTGGCACTGGACCACAAAATATTCTGGTATGTTTGCACGTACTGGCAATAAAGTGAGTTCTGATCCTGAAACGTACACTAGCGTCTGCGCACAACTGTGCATAGCCCGAAATTGCAGTCGGTAAAGTGAAGTATGAATTGGCCTTCATCTGGCACTGGCCTGCCAAAATTGTGCCAAGTGTGGCTTATGCATGGCAACAGGGGTGTCAGCAAAAGGAAGTGAAATGAACATGATGTCAAATTCCTAATTTACACAGTCCAATAGAGCATTTTAGCAGGAGTTCCCGGTATGTCACTGTTCTTTGCTTATCAAAGTTTAATTATTTCTACGATCTAATCCATAAAATTAAAAAAAATCTGCCATAATTTAACCCATTAGTAATCCGCAGTCAGGGACATAGCTAGAAATTCTGAGCCAAAATTTTACCTTGGGGCCCCATGCTCATATAATTTTATATATTCAAGTGCTAGGTCCCCTGAATCTGTCAGGGTATCCATGCCCCTAATGCACCCCTGCAACCACCTTAGGTCTTAGGACAAGGATTATGTTTATTAAATATATCTTTTACTGAATTTATTTATTTATTTATTTTTACTGAATCTTATTATTCGCCAAGTACGGAGAAGTACAAGGGATTTCTTTTGATGCAGGTGGTGTCATGACAGATCCCCATTTTTTCCAATTTTTTGGAATCAGGGTGGCAAATCTGAAGAGTTTTACAGAATGATGTTGTGAGGGAGCAGGTTTATTTAGTGTGATCAAGTGACTGATTTGTATTGTTTTGTTGTGTCGTACCACCAGCAGCATGTACAATCTGAAATAGCTCTGTCCCCTGTGAAAGATGAAAGAACCTGATGAGCAGGTGCTTTCAGCAGGGCATAGATACCATTTACCATAGCTACCCAAACACAGAGAATGCCAACCATAGTTTAGATAGCTGAGATCCTGTTCATTTCCCAGACAGCCAGTGGCACTCAGGAAGGTAGCATAAATTGAATTCTCTGCATACTTGTTTAGGGAGTGGCTGACCAATTCTTGACAGCAAACTCTATAAATTAATCTGAAGCAAGCTGAACGTTCATTTTTCTCCACATAGGAAATTTTACTGAGACGTATTAGTAGGGTAAACTGATGAAAATTTATATTATGTTCCTTTACTGGCTTTTGGTTTTTCTAATCAGGATCCTGTCAATTAGGAAGAATTAGGTATTTATCTGAGACAACAAGCCGGGCAACGCGGTAGGCCGTATGCCGATACCGGCGTACCTGAGTGGGAGGTGAGATTCTCCAGGATTCTGTGACGCAACTTCGAAATTTGACAAATGGGGGAAAGAAACGAGTAGTTTCAATAGCAGCCAAAGCTATTCGAGAGTTGGCTACTCAACGTAAGGTAAGCATCAGTGAGATTTCTGTCGTAGGAACAGACGTTTTTTTTTTTTTTTTTTTAAGTTTCGTGTTTTGATGATAATACAATAGGACTATTTGCACTTTGCTTTGGTTCGATGACCGCATTGACCGGTTCAGTGAATGCTTAATTAACATTTTCCAGTGATTATTGTAAGTCTGGCGCACCAGCATTGCATGAAATTAATGGTGGCTTACCTGTTTTCCAATAAATTTAGGTAGTCTAAAAAGTTTATAAGCATATCGTTTAAAACGATCTAGTTTTAAACCTTTTGCTTCTTTTTTGCTTAAGAATCATTTCTTTTTCTTTTTTCTTAAATCAGTCTTTTTACTGTTAAATAGGTTTGGTTGGCGTTGAATGAGTTCCAGAAAATAACTCGTTTCCTTCAGAAACGTTTGTTTTTCCTGTTATACAGGTACGCATTCTGGCCACTCACTGCCGAGTAAGAACAATGCTTAGTTGCATCGCTATCCAAAAAAGTGTTTTGCATAGTCATTACAGAATTGTGCAGCAAAGGAATTGCGATTTTATTGATCAGTCACCGGGCAAGGTGAACTCGGGTGTGCTTTAAAGTAACCGAGGTTTTAAATGTTATCAAGCTTGATCACACCGCGTCATAGAGAAGCGGTGTGAGTTTGTTCCCCCACGAATTTTTGAGTGGAAGAAATTAAAGGCTGCGTTTCATTAAGTTGTTTCGAAGTACGACGATTGTAAATTACTATTTATGCTTGGGTATAATTTGATTCTTTCAGTCATTTGCTTTTACTTCCCGTTTTATCACATCATTGGAAATCTGGTTTCACCAGTCGGTATGTGCATTGTTTATAATTTAATATGTGGAAGTGTTTTATACGTACAAGTTTATGTCTAGAAATCCTAATCCCTCCTTTTAGCAGGATGGCTGGAGATAACGAAAGCTATACGATAAAGTTTATTCCCGTAATATCTCGAAGTAAGCTGTTTTGCTAACATTTCAAGTTCCCTTTTCTCTTAAAATTCTATAGGCTATCAAATAAAATATCTCTAAAGAGCCTGCTAAAGCAATGACTGTTATAAACCTGACAAGCAGGTTTATAACATTTTAACAATGTCATGCTTTGTTTGGAGGAGAGAAGTATTCTTGGGTACAAAGCCTGAGATTAAAACTGAAGGGATACAGGTAGGCCTATCGGTCGACTTGCGTCCGCATTTGGGACCGGGACCACCGGACGCAAGGCAGACCTGACCAGAAATGTAATATACAAACTGTTCTTTAAAAAAAATAATATAAATATAACATCAAAACTATTATAATATTCGATGCACCCTTTAACGTCGTACTACATCAACTTTCAGGCGTTTCGGTCATTTATCATGGACAAGTGTTGCGCGGGTCGGTTTTTTTTTTTTTTTTTAACACCCGCCCCAAACCGACCTGTCAGGAGATCCAAACCGCCCCGCCCAACCCGCAAAAATACGCGTGAATAATGACCCAAAACCCGACCCAACCCGAGGGGGGAAAAAAAAAAACCAGTGAGCCTGTATTGCCATGGAACCTACCAAAGAAGTGTCATTTGTGACACTGTAACCCATATATGACATAGATTTGTGCTAGATTCGCACTGAACAGGGTTCCCCCAGTTCTGGCAGAATAAATTTCCATGACTTTTTTTCAAAACTTTTCCAGTACCACAACAAAATTTTCAAAAACCCACAAGTTTGCTTTGATTTGATGATCATGTAGTTTCACATAGTAATTGTCCTTCCCCGATCGTCCGCTCCTTCCGTGTGCCACGCCCCCTCATTAACCTAGTGTGGGATCCCCGTGTGACCAGCTGTTTCTGGTTGTCATTAGTCCTGTATTTAGTCCGCGTTTCAGTTTGTTTCCCCAGTCTGGTCATTGTAATATCACTGCATGTTTTCTTTCCTGCCCCATTTATTTGTTTGTTTATTTAAAACCCCCGTGTTCCCCGATTTCCTGACTGCCGCTCCTCTGTCTCCGCTCCGCGTCCCGCATACGGCACGACAGTAATACTACAATTTTCGGTACGATAATAGCCAATCTGCTTACCTAATAAACACAGATGGTGGACAACTTTCGCCAATGTGCAAATAGCGTTCAATTATTAAGAAAATTAATCCCAATATTAAAATTATACGTACCTTATGATTGGTAGAGGTAAACGGAGTCAAAAACGGGAAGCTGTGATCAATAAAATTCAAATACGTGCAAATAAATAAAACCATAACTGTAATAGCGAGCAAAAAAGCAGCGATCTCAAATACGCGAAATCTGCGCGGAAACGGATGTTTACCAAGGTAGTTAACTATTGACTTCCACTCGTACATTTCTGTTAGCGCGTTGCGGAACGAAGCGGGAAACAAAAATGAACAAGGCTAGTTTACATAACTTTTCCTCTCTATCAAAGAAGTCCAAAATTTATCCAGGGCCTGGAAAAATTATTTCAAAATTCCAAAACTTTTCCAGGTTTTCCATGACCGCGAAAAAGAAACCGAAAGATCGATTTTTACGTCGTTATTTATTGAAGGGTTGCGGAAAATTGCATGAAAGACATCTCTCTCGCACACCCACAAACACATACAAGCGCGCATGTATGCATGCAAAACACACTAGTTGTCAAAACTGTAACATCGGATCTGAGAACTCTATCAGATTTGAATGAACTTAGGTCTTTTAATTTAATTTTGTCTAAAATGAAGTAGAGCAGAGCATACTTAACCGTGATATTTCACTAAACTAGTAGCTTATGGTGCGTTCGTTTTTTTTCTCGGAACTCGGAAATTCCGAATTGAGTGACATCACGTCCGACAATCTCCAGTTCGAGCTACCCACATCTCGGAACGAACATGCTGCCTCCATGAACGCGCTGCTGTGTGTTGTTGCTTTATATTTTAGCAGATTTGGAGTGAGATTTTTCCGAGAGACAAACAAACACGAACTAATCAAACCACATTAAAAGCTTTATAAAATATTTTAGTACATTCATGGCGATATTATTTTTTCAAACGGCAAACTACAAAAACCACAGACACTAACAAGTCTGGTAAAAATCTGATATTGCATTCTAGGATACTGTTTACGGTCATGATATGGTATTCTCTAAATCGAGAACGTGCAATTACATTTATAACTAATACACTTAACAAAATAAACATTTTAAAAAATTTATAAAATAGTATTACTGTTGAGTGTAAGCCGCCATGTTGAAATTACGTCACAGGGGCAACTCGGACAACAAAACTTGTCAGACTTCAACGTCATAAAAGAGGCGTGTTTCCGACGGGAAGTGACGCTCTTCGTGACGTTTTCATCCGAGTTCCGACTTGGAGAGAAATAATCGAACACACCATTATCCTACAAATTTAAAACTCCAAAATTGAAAAATATACGCCGACCCCGTTTGCAGCACGTTTTGATCGATAACTGAATGAAATTGAAAATGAAATGCGTTTTGTAACCTTTTGACCTGCCCGCCTGCACCCACGGTATTTTAAAAATGTCTGCCCTAAAACTGCCCGCACACGCCGGTCACGGGTTGACCCGCGCATCGCTACCATGGACCTTAATAGGACGCAAGTAGATGGATACTTGTTTGCGAAAGCTGGCTGTTATATTTAGAAAGTGGCTTAATGTAGAGTACACACTGCGGTAAATGTGTGCAGGTTATATATAGGTGTATTTCTGAGGGCATCCCATTGATTTTAATTTTAATGTAGTTAAGCAGTCCTGGATATCTAAAATGTGGTTATAATCAGTAATTTCAAGTGTGCATTTTAAGAATTTTTAAAATATTGTACCATTGTGCTTGTTGATATTCATAGTTTAGGCCTATTATTTTTTCTTAAAAGATGGCCCAGCCTAACAGCCTAATAGTTGTCCAGTCCGTTTTCTATAAAAACTCATGTGAAACGGAAGTGCAAACAGACCATTACCATTTCCTTGAAAGTTTAGTCCAGACATTACCTGGGGAGGAGTAGCAGATGACGTCAAGAACTTCTTGCTACCTTTTTTAAATACTGTATAGCTAAAGTAATGATTTGTCTTTGGTCCTCTCCTACAATGAACTTGAACAATAGAAACAGCCAAATGCACTACATAGTGACATTTTGTAGGAACCCCACAACTTTTTCTATCTATAGAAATAAAATAACTATTACCTAAAGTAAAATATAACTAGAGTTGCATCTTTAAAATAATGAAACTACAACTAAAGCTGAACTAGATTTCAAATAAAAACTTTAAATCGGAACAATAGTAACAGTGGCTCATAACACGTTTGTACTGCAACACCATATACCCATGTATTTTGAGTTTGTAGCCATGTTGGAATCTTTAGGCGTAATTTTGTATCGAGGAATCCCATAAATGCAATTATTTCTGAACTTTCTCAGCCAATCATTCTTCAAATCTATCCATTTTTATCATTCCTGAGCGAAGTCTCCGCAAAACTGGGTGCATGTCTTATTGGCTGTAACGTAAAGAATGTGAAACTATACATAATGTTTTTTGTAGGGATGCACCGATTGCAATTTTCTTGGCCGATCCCGATTACCGATTTTTTATTTTTTTTTTGGTATGTGCGATCAGCCGATACCGGTTTTTGACCTGAGAACAACAAATGAATACAAAAATCACATTTTCTTCACCTCAAAACTTTTCATAACAAACTCTTATTAAACTTTACAAATCCAAATAAATTAAACTAAAACAAACAAAACCCCAACTAAACATTAATATATTCTTAAAAATAATAGGTGCAGCAAGTAAACGTGTGTGACATGACATTAGATTGAACAACTCCGGTAGCTCGACGTCCGAAAAGTAACGCCTACTCGGTATTCTGTATTTTGGGCTGAGGTAATTTATCAGATTTCTGAAGCCTCTATCCTCAACTACAGAAAACGGCTGGTCATCCAGTGCCATAATTTTCCTCGTAATTTTTTGCTTTCTTCTCTGCTTATACCAGCGAAAGATAGCACAGACTGCTGGCTCTTAGATGGCTTCGAACATGCTTTGCTAGCTTGTTCAAACTGAGCGTCTTCACTAGGGTGATGTTTTTAAATGTCAAATTAAATTTGTTGTGTTAAATGTCTTTGTATTGATTTCCCCACGGTGTACCTGGTCATTACACTTACTGCAGATAGCGAATTTTGCGTTCGCTTGGCTCACGCTGAAGAATTTCCAAATTACGGACATTTTTGCGTGTCTGAAAGTACGCGCTACTGCGCATATGATTTATTGTGCATGCAAAACCGGTTTGTAATCGGAAATACGTGAGGCTGATCGGCCGATCACCGATCAGGCTGAAAATCGGCCCATTCCGATCGCTGGCCGATCGATCGGTGCATCCCTAGATTTTTAACACAGCCAGAGTCTCCATCTTCTGTATAAAAGTTTGTCTCTACTTGGATTTGTTTTGTTTAAAATTTCTTGACATTCCAAAATAAATATCCTTTGTCAGAATATTCTTAAGAATTAAAAGTTTTGAAAGGGTGTACTTGCATTATTATGCTATTACACAAGCTGCATAAAAATGATCTTAAAATGACACAAAAGCAGTAGTTATCATGACAGGCCTAAAGATTAGAAAGAAAAGTTTGGTAATTTAGCATCTGTGGGTGGAGGGCTTCACATATCCCCGGATTGTGGGTTTCCAGCCTCCAGATCTATGTGAGGAGTTTGTATGTTCTCCATTTGTGCATCTTTATTCTGGGTTTCCTAACATGTCTAACAACATGCAATTAGGCTAATTAGCAGGGATGCACGTAACTGGTACAAGTACACATCTCACCGTGAAATGGGATATACGAGTGGCAGTTCCTTGTCATAACTAGGCAAATGCATCCTTATTTTGTGCATTTGTGCTGTTATGACAAATTGGCACACGTATTGCTTTATACGGTACATGTACTTGCATACCAGTCATGTGCATCCCTGCTAATTAGCATCTCTGAATTGCTCTTTGGGTACCAGTGTGTGGGTGACACATGCCATATAATGCACTGGTATCCCATTCATGGTGTACGCTGTTTTGAGTTATCGGGCTGAATTCCATGTTTTCCATGACCACCTATAGCATAGCTGGTATGGAAAATATGCAGGTGAGTAGGTAAACGGTGTGTGTATATACAATGGTGCTTGGAGTGATGTAAAGGAACAGTGTGTTTATTCATTTTTTCCCCCTCTTTGAATATTTTTAAATGCATTACAATTTGAAGTTCATACACCTTTTTCCTATGTGTGCTTGCTGTATTGTACACAGAATTTTTTTTTTTTTTTTTTAAAAACATTCACACCTGGGCTGTCTCATGTAGAGGAACACTGACATTAAACAGATGTAAAGATAAAGCTCCTTACTGAATCTGCAAACAGTTTTGCATTGTATTTGTCAATGTTATTTCACTAATGATCAAGCATTTTAAATGTAAAATATATTTGTCAGTATAACCTGGCCTCTAATTAGTTACACATTGCTTAATGAAAACTGGCCAAACACTGTTTTTGAATGTCTAAGATTGTGTCAGCTGAGAATGTTTTTGAAATTTCGAACATGGGTAGACTGGCAAAATATTCTAATCACACTTCACTGACTGAAGTGTTTTCCCTGATTTATAATTCTACATAAAAGCAAACCTATGAGGACAAAGCAGTAACAGCACATGGTAAAATGCATTTGATGAAATTTTACTGTAGTTTGTCTGCTTTAAGTTGTGTGGTAGAAATGCAAAGTCTTGCAGGCTACTGAAATGTAACATTACTAAAACTGACATTTAATATTGGAAAAATAGCAGTCACCAAGTACCTATCATCTTTTCATTTACTTGCCTTTCTTTGTATTTAATGTATCTCATGCTGTTAAGCCCAATGGAAATACTACAGTATATGGTTAGGTGTAGATGTATACCTAAAATGTGGACTTTGCATGCTTAAATCAATTCTGAATTTAAGCAAAAACCGGCAACACTCCCCCTATCATTTAGCAGCTGCTTCTGAAGAATATTTTATGTACATCTTGTACTGCCCACATGGCATCTGATGATGGGATTTGTTTGGAATGAGTGGCTACAGTAGTGACTCGGTGGTTAACACTGATGGCTTGGATGTTCAGGGTCCTGCTCCTGGCTCAGAATGTGCAGTCGGCAAGTTCACCCAGTCATCTTTGAGTTTTGTTAGAGTTCCCCAGTTTCCATGCAGTTAGGTGGTGCCTCAGCTCACAGTTTGGATGTGTGTCCTGTGATGGGCTGCCATCACGTCCTGGGAGTCCCTTCCCTTATGTGCCATTGTCTGGGATGGGCTCTTGGATAAGTGATGTGGATGGATGCTTTGAATAAGTTTCTGCAGAAAGATGCCAGAAGTTACCTTGGGACCTGGCAGCAAAAACTCAAGTTCAGAATTTGACTAGTGCATCACAGGGAAAGCCATGCATACAATATAGGTTAAGTATCTTAAATTAGTGTCTGTGAAAGTTGGTGTAATCTTTATTCCATTGTAACTGTTGGTCATATTTTTGTCATAACTGGTGTATTACATCAGTAATCTGTAACAGCTCTGCATTCCACACTCTGTTCTGGGACCATGAGTCATAAATGTAATTCCTCTAACTTTGTCGTCCTTTCTGTTGTGGATGAAACAAAGGTGCAGAATAACCTGGCAAGTTAGTAGCTTGATTGACATACATCACTAAGTTGCTCTGTTGCATTCTTGTAGCAGAGCTAAAACAGGTTTGATCACTATCTTGTTTGTTCATCACTGCATTGGTCACATGGAGGTAACTCAAGTGCATTCAGGCTACTTGTACAAGTCATTTGGAACCAGTATGAGAGCCACATCTTTGGTTTATGAAATGGTGCTTCACAGTCACTATTGTGACAAAATTAGGAGTTAAAATCTGTTGTGTTTGGGTGGAAAAAATTATTGGTAGCCTCTTAAACTGTAGTTTACAATGCAAACATGTATTCTTCAAATTGGATAATCCTTTACTTTGCATTGCATCTTTTAACTTTAAATCTCTATTTGATCAATTTCAAACTTATTTCCATCAACATCATGCCTTGGAAGGCAAGAGGATTATTCCAATTAAGTCAGTTCTTGCTTTGACTCCAGGGGTAATCTGCCTATTAATTTACTGCTAGCAAAATGGAATATTACTTATAACTCAGAAGATATACATTTAATTTTCATAACTTAAATGTCTAAGACAACAGGTACACATTTTTAACAGCTGAACTTCTATGCTGTAGCTTTCTGTACTGTAGTTGTAGCAACTTCTTCTATTTGCACCTTTTGGTGATAAATGTGCCACATCTCCTAATACTCTTTGATGCTATGTTTTGGATTTAGGCAGAGCGCGTTCACCAGCAGCCAGGCAGACATGAGTGGCCTGGAAAAGTACCCTCCTGGGAGTGGTAAGCCCACCCACTCCAGGAACAGTAGCCACTCATCCCGCCACTCCCACCAGGTAAGGACCACAGTTTTGTGGTGGTAAATTCAACCAGGGAATTGAATCCTGCTTTCCTGTAATTGAATCCTGCTCTTGCATCTTATGTTTTCTATGCCTTTTTATTTCCCAGTGTAAGTTTCACTTTCATATGAAACAGTTATCACTGTACTGCTCTTGGTTAGATTTGTATTGGAAAATGTTCTGTTGAATTTAGTCATTGAGGTTGTGTTTAGGTGTGGTGTTTTGAGGTGTGTGTGTGTGTGTGTGTGTGAATGCAGCGTCTAAAGCTCTCCTTATGTAGTGACTGGCATACAGTATGTCCACACTTTTCTGACTAAAGGGAATGTGTGTGTGTGTGTGTGTGTGTGCGCCCATTGGCTTAACTAATCTTTATTACATTTTTTTTTAGCATGCATTTAGTATAAAGTGCAATTAAAACTGGTAACCATTATAAGTACTGGTTAGTAATGTGGCAGTCTTTCAATAAGCAGATATTGCAGCATCAGAGCAGCCAATGTAATAACTGCCACTTACGTAAATATTTCTGTTAATGCAATAAAAGTTGACTTGCCAATAAAATTTGAATCAAAAACATATTAACATTTTGTGCATAATGTATTACATTATTGGCTGGTGTAGCAGCCAATAATGTAATAACTGTTATTAATGTGTTTTTTGTTATTGGTAGTTATTACATTACTGGCTGCTGCAAGCCTTTCATATGAAGGTGAGCTGGCTTTAAGGCTAACTGAGGCTTCCTTCACAGAACTCTCGCCATTGGGAAGTAGTGGAGGATATTGCAAGTGTGACTTCAGGTGTGGAGTCTTTGCACGATGTGACTATTCCAGGCTTGTGTGAGGGTTTCCTCATGAAGAAGAAGAAGTGGCCCCTCACTGGCTGGCATAAGGTGGGCGCTGTGGAGCGGGAGACAAAACACACATTTGGTAGCTGTGCTGTGTGCTTGAGCTCATTTGATTTCATTTCAGAGGTATTTTGTGTTGGAGCAAGGGATCCTCCGATATGGCAAAACTCAACAAGATGTAAGTACTTAAATGTTGTCAAATTCTCCCCATAATTTGATCTATGGGCTATTTTTTATCATTTGACATTCATTATGTCCAATATTTACAAGCTGTCTCTGCCTCCTCAAAAACTGAGTCTCCTACTTTTTCCCCAGATTTGTAAAGGGAAGCTGCATGGCTCTTTAGATGTCAGCCTAGCAGTGATGTCTGTGAACAAGAAATCCAAACGGATTGACTTGGATGCAGGGGATAATCTCTATCACATGAAGGTATTCTATTTATTAAGAAGTTAATCATCTTGGTGCCTTTTGAGGGGAAAGGGTCTTATTTTCCAAATTGCATTGTATGATGTTCAGATGAACTGGTCTCAAGTTGGGTTTTGATGTACTTGCAAGTATGTTTGCTTTAAATATGCAATTCTGAAAAATGTACTTAAATGTGAGACAGGTGATTATGGGACACTGCCTATGTAGATTTGCATATGAAATATCAGGGTTATAACAGTGTAGGATTTTAAACTCTATCCTTTGCCCACAGGCAAAAAGCCATGAAATCTTTTATATTTGGGTGACCAAGCTTTGTGCTCATCGAATTTTCAAAAAGAATGAAGCTGTGCGTATGCACCATGGGGTGCTGAGGGCTCTCTCGGTAGGTAGTAGTGGTCTCCCAACAATAGCTTGCCTTGCCCATCGAAACCAGGCCCTGCCAGATATGGTGAGTCTATATTTTTTTAAAAAGGTGTATGGTCTCCCTTTAATAAGCTTTGTTGTGTAACACCTTCCTTTGCCTTTTCCTGCTCAGTACCAGGGCAGCACATCTGGAGAAGCACCCCTTAAAGAAGACTATCCAACGGACCTAACCAGCAAAGTGTCATCCTGGCTGGAGCAGAATCATGAAGTTGGCTACTGCACTCAGGGTACTAGAACCACAGATTTTGTTTTTTAAGCTTAACTACATTTTTGTGTGGTGTCTAGCTGGTTCCTGGGTTAAGGTTGACCTTGTATTTCAGTTCTCCCATGTTGAATTTCAAACTGGACTCAAACAAGCATGTGAACTCTACTCCCGCAGAGCTCACCCAGTGTCAGCTGGACTTGGTGGAGCTGAACCAGTTGGTCCAAAAGTTAAATCTTCTGCAGTCCTGGCCTGTTACTGACAATGACTTAGAACGTCGCATTAGTATGCAGGTGAGCTTACTGGAGTCTGGCACTGACCCTGATAGGGAACATCTGACAACCATTTTCATCCATCCATCCATCAGCTACTTATCTTGCACAAGGTATTTCAGACATGGGATGTAAGGCAGGGTTACACCAGGGATGATAAACTTGTACACTTCAGAGCACATAATGACCCATAATGTGTGATTGTGTGCATTATGGGACACAATCAAGCAAATTTATTTAATCTCATTTAGGAATTTAAGAGCCATCCATTTATAGCATTTGCTATATAATGTGTGGTTCTAAAAATCTTTGTGGTGCTTGCATTTGGGTCTAGTTGCCACCTGTCCTGTATCGAAAAAGTAAAATGCTGTCTCCCGTTTTGAGCCAATATGGCATGTGATTTGTCCTGTATTTTGCAATTTGACCCCCCCAGCTCAGGAACTCAGGGGAAGCATCTCGTATTTTAGATTTAAATTTCTGTTGTCTGTGGCTGTAAGCACTTGCATTCTGTGTGTTCTGCTGGATAGCAGTGCTTCAAGTGATGAAATGGGTTTGCAGTATTTTCAGTCTTGATTGGCATTAGTTTTCAGCAGAGTTTCACGCACAGCACAAGTCTATTGTGCTTGACATTACATTGCAAAGGCACCACCACACCATCAACGTCTCTCTCGCCTTGTTTATCCACAGATCTCCTTTTTTAAATGCCATAGTGGCTGCTGAGCTTTTGCTTTCTTTGCTGACGCTAGTAGTTTCCTCTGAGGGAGTCTCGCTGTGGTATCACTAAAACAATAGCATGTGGTGCTCCGCTAACTCAACCTTGCAGTATGTTAATTGGCAGCATTTAAGTGAGCACACACTGTCCATTAGGTGTTGCCAGGGCCGCATTAAGTGCCCCTGGGTTACAGCATACGTCATACCAGAAAGAAATGGAGCTAATCAGTGGCTTACCGAATTCAGAAACACAATCTAGTGTGTAATGTTTGTCAACGAGTGCCAAATTAAAAGGACAATATGTATTTAAATACACTGACTATTAAATCGCATCGAATTGTTAGACATTCATGAATGGGACCCGGAGGGTGGGGTTATGGGGGGGGGTTGCTGTGCTAGGTGTCCCTGGGCACTTACCCAAATGGCCATATGGTTAATCCATGCGAGGGTATTGCCATGGTGCCAAAAAGCTAGCATGCAAATCATTTTTTCAGTGTGTCAACGATTAATTTCCACGATTCCCCAACCCCCCCGGATTGCAACCCATCCCACAATGGGGTCATAACCCCCAGGGTAAAAACCATTGCTGATCAGCTGATCTTGAATTATATGGAATTGATTTGGTTTGTTTTAGGCCAGCTTGATGTTTGCTGCATCTCATTTCAGAATCTTACTCTAGAGAAGCCCAAGAAGAAATCTGGCAAGATTTGGGGCCACACTCGTAACCTGTCTGGAGTAGAGGCAAGTCCCCACATAATTGGGTACCATTAAATCAGGGGTCTCCACCCTTGTTTACAGTGAGAGCTACTTAAATAATCTGAGGAGGTACGTGTTTGATACAAAATTAGCCAGGGCCGGCAGCAATGATCAAGTGTCCATCCATGCATGTCTACTTTGCAGCATGCAAAAATAAAATATTAATTTTTTGTTTTTCTTACCAATGAAGGGCATTTGATCTACCCTGGATCGTTCTCCTCAGTGTGTGTTTATGTGTACATATATAATATATACACACACACACACCCACCCATACATTCATACATACATACATTCAACTATAATTTTTTCTACACCACAGTTCACCTCCAGCCATCTGAGCATTTCATCACACATGGGTGCATCAGTCCAGTCTATTCCTGACTACGTCTACACTCAGCTGTCTACACAGAGTGCCATGTCTCCTGAGGGCAGGAAGATCCAGCAGGAAATCTGTGTTGTGTCTCAGCGACGTAAGCATGAATATCTTTCCTGAAAAATACTAGAAGGCATCAGAATCGCCAATTACAGGATCTACATCAGTAGTACATTTTGTCTGATTCTTTTCTCCTCTTCCCTGAAGTGCATAACTCGCTCGCATCCGTGCATCAAGCCCTGGTGAGGGACAGGGAGCGTCTCCAGCAGGCCTGGGCAGGGCCGCATCTCCGAGAGGCTACATCCCACCAATTGGCCAGCCTGTGTACCACCCTCTCTGAGGTGAAGGGGTTTTTGGGGCCTGATACTTTCAAAAATGTTTACTTATTATGCATGCTCTTGTTTCTGTATTTTTGATTGTACTACCATGTGCTAAAGTAACCAGATCAGGGCACATGGAGATTCTTTTCCAATAGGAGATGTACAATGAACAATACAGAGGTATAGTCTGTGGAAAGCAAGGAATTGTAAACAATGCTTGAATTCCATTAAGCTCCCTCCATCCCTTCAAAGTGCTGCTTCATTATATCGCGATACCAACACGGAACCAGCTGAACCAGATAAACTGGACCATGACTCAGCTGTTAGTGAAAGGTCACATTCCTAGCCATTGCAGGTTTTTTTCTGAATGTGTAAATTTTTTTTTTTTTTTTTTTAAAACCTGGATTTATCCTTTGGTCTATATCTGTGTCCCTTTACAGCTAGAAGTACAGTCCCGTCTGACCAAAGTCCATTCCTTGTCCTTGTCTTCTGAATCTACCGAGGAGTCCTTCTGTACTGTACGACAGGAACAGGTGTTACCAGTTTACAGTTCATATCATTACATTGTAACATCACTTCATGTTGCTCCACTCTATCTTCCTCGATATCCTTTAGTCTGTCAAGTCTGTACCACACTTCTCATGCTTCACCCTGCATTTTTTTCCTCTTACAGCCAGCATTCTTAGGATGTCACAGGCCCCCATCTGTGGCTGATTCGATGGCAGAGTACTTTGATGCTAGTGACGTCCTCAAACGTGAAAGCTCCTCAGAAAATGAAGCTTCTGACGAGTCAGGACTAAGTGATATCACCACCAGTAACTCGGAGCCTGAGGAGAGTCATGGTTGGTAGTCTCTCCCCCCTACTCATGTTTAACTCTCACTTGGCGTCGACCACCACCCCCCCCCTACCATTAATTTTTTTTAGGTGTTACCCTCAACTTCTGGTTTTCCCCAACAGTGGTTTCCACCCAGACCTACCGTGCCAGTGTCTCAAGTGCCCCTGAAGTGTCCATTGTCCCCAAAGACACCGGCCGCCGCACCAGCCTTCCTGCCCCCTGCCCAGACAACAGCCACATTGGGCTGATGACCATCTTGTACAATAACATTGGAAAGGACTTGTCTCGAGTGTCCATGCCAGTTGCTCTCAATGAGCCCTTGTGTCTGATGCAGAGGCTATGTGAGGAGCTAGAGTATTCAGAGCTGCTTGACACTGCCAACCACACAGAGGACCCCTATCAGAGGATGGTAATGAGATTACATTATAAATCCAGTTACAATGTGCAACACATCTGATGCAAAGCTTGTGTAGTGACAATACCTAAATTACAACAATTCTTGTTTTACAGTTCACATACAAACAGTGCAAGTTAATTTTTACTTAATGTAGTACGTAGTGCTGAAATTCTTATTTAATTTTTCAATTTAATTTCTACCATGAAAAGAATAATTACATGGCTTATCCAAATTCTGATTTAAATTTCAGGCTTTTAGCATAGCAGTAAAGGTCAGTTAGTGTGGAGTTTTGTTAATGTTAGTAATGGTATTTAAAGGCATAAGGCAGGGATACACTCTGGATGGGATGGAGTTCTGTACAAGGCCAAATGTCTGGCTTGATATATTTTTATTTGGGCAGTACTCCATTTCTTTACTCGTACCACTTCCAGTTGTTTCTTAAGCCAGTTCATCCTCAGATTTCTGTAAATGAGATCATTGGGGAAAAATAAGGATGGATGGATAAAATGTTTCTCATGCAAGCTGCCATGTCTTGCCTTTCCACATTGAGGGATGTCCCATTTTAAGACTACATATCGTAAATATGAACGTTGAGTGTGACTAAATTTATGCAGCACCTTTTGAGATCTACTACTTGGTGAAATAATGTTCTGAGTGGTGAAATATTGCTGAATGTTCTGTCTGCTTGCTTGTCAGGTCTATATTGCTGCATTTGCTATCTCTGGTTATGCCTGGGCACGCTATCGCAACCGCTACAAACCCTTCAATCCTGTGCTTGGGGAGACTTTTGAATGTGTGCGTGAAGACCGAGGTTTTTGCTACGTCAGTGAGCAGGTGAGCACTTTTGAAATCAAAGCATTTTTAATTTTGAATTTCTTTATACTGTTTGGAGTGTCATGTTCTTCCCACGTTGCGTCTGCTGTCTCTTGCTCACCCAAGACATGCAGATATGGGAAATGGAATCTTTGAAGGGGTGTGTGTGTGTGTGTGTGTGTGTGTGTCATGGACTTGCATTCAGTATAGTGTAACCCTCTCTTTTACTCCATTCAGTCTGGCATGGTCTCCAGACCCCTGGTTCGTTTCTCCTTTAGGCGTGGTTACCATTTTTCTGCCCCCCCCTGAATCTGCCAGGGTATCCATGTCCCTACTACGCTCCGGGATGGGATCTCATTCAGTTGCAGGATGTATGGTGTATGCACACAGTGGATGTTGAAGAATAGATGTTGCAACACCTAATTGGCCTTAAAATGAAAGCTTACTCTTTCGGCTCCCTGGATGAATGACTTCGTCCGTAATCACAGGCATTCCCGTCGGAAAGCTGAATACTTGAAGTCCTCTAATGTGGAGGTTCATCGCTCTCATTTAAAGGAATTAATTGCTCGCTTCATTTAATTCTGTGGTCAGGGATGCTAGAACAGCTTTCTTTTCCAACCCTATTTTGACAAACAGGTGAAATTCCTAAGTGTAAATTGACACAATTCATAATATTGTCTTACTGGCTTCTGCTAATATTCAGGTTTTTTTCCGAACAGTGATTGTGATAACCTACTTAAGCATTTTGTTGGTAGGGTTAGTGATGTCAGGGCTAATATAATTCCAGCTTTATGTTTCAATCACAATCAGATATACAATCTCTTAATATGTTTATGCTGGTCTTTCATCTTTCTGCCTTGATTAGAAAAATGAAACCCTCATGCCATTCTGATTTATGTACGTTATTACTGTTAAAAGCTTTTGACTGTATTAATACGCATTTTAATTATAAATTGCTTGAGGTCTGGCATTGTTTCATCGCATTTTAAGCATGCTATAATTCAGGCGAAGAAACTAAACTAGATTTGGATCCCTCTACTGAACAACTATGGACCTTTTTTCAAAATTTCTTTCATTGCTAAAGTTTTAGGAAAGTTGAACAGCAGCTTGGCACATTCTTAGAGCAGCAGCAGATCTTTCAGTCTGGCTTTTGGAAACTGCAGAAAGTCATTTCTGTAGAATACAAAGTTTTTAGTGACCTAGTAATGGCCACTGATGCAGGGGAGTGTGTTGTATTATTGTTAGACCTTAGTGCAGCCTTTGATACGGTGGACCATAAAATCTTAATAGGATAGAGCAGTCTCTGGGACCTCTCACTCCTTCCTGGACTGATTCTTGTCTTATCCAACTAAAGGAGTTTATCGGTTGGTGTTTGCGGTTTATCATTTTATTTATTTATTTATTTATTTATTTATTTAATAAATACATCATATACTTCTCCTCTGATGTGTAGTGCCACCGGACTTGGTTCTTGGGCCGGTTCTGTTTTCTTTATACATTCATTCTCTGTCTCAGATTAACTCTTAGTGTGTTTCCTAACACTTATGCAGATGATATTCAGCTATGTTTCATTTAAACCTAATCAAATCGAAGCATCCATTCTGGTTGACTGCTTGCCACCGATTTAAAAAGTGGCTCTGCAATAATTGCCTGCAGTTGGATTCAGGAAAGACTGGGGTCCTAATTGTTGCACCCCTAACCTTCACTGCAAGATTAACCTTAAGATTGCTTTTGTATCTCCAGCTGCCTAATCGAGATATTATTATGTTATATGTGGGTTATCGATTAGTCTAAGCCTAGATTTGTATGTAAGATCAGTTATCCGCTCATGTTTCTTTTTAAGAAATGCTTCTAAACTGAGGACTGTAATTTCAAAATCAGAATTGGAGCTTCATGCTTTTCCCTTTGGATCTTGATTACTGTAATGCTTTTTATATGTCTAACCAAAATTTCCCACTCTTGGCTACAGTTGGTTCAAAATACACCGGCTAGGCTATTAACTCACTCTAGCTGCAGAGCACACATTACTCGCATTTTACATTGACTTCCGGTTGAGTATAGAATCAGTTTTCAAATTTTGGTGTTCACCTATAGAGCACTGCGTGGGCAAGTGCCAGAATACATTACTGGCCTCTTGCACTGCTACACAGCTTGCCTGGCACTTAGGTCTGGACTGCATGATTTGTCATTCCATGTACCTGGCTAAAGACACGCAAGGATTACGCTTCTCAGTATGTTGCACCAAGGCTTTGGAACGGTTTCCCGCCAGCATTGCGTTCAGCCGAGGTAGTTGATTCATTAAAAAAAAGCAAGAAAAGACTTTTCAAAAGACATTTGAATAGAGTTGTAATCTTTTTTCTGTATTTGGTTATTACTGCTAGTAGTGTTACTTTTTTTCCTTGTTTTGTTTCATCTTAATGGTACTCTTAAGCGTTTTAGGCTGTACAGCACTTTGACTTGTCTGTGATAGCTGCTTTATAAAGAAATGTTACTTATTTAAAAGGCCTGGTGTCTGAATTACTATTCCTAGGTTAGTCATCACCCTCCCATCTCTGCCTGCCATGCGGAGTCTGAGAACTTCTCATTTTGGCAAGGTAGGGTTCTAAAGCAGCCTGATGTACTTCCTGAAATTATAGAATTAAAGTCTCCCCAACTGAATCACAGGTAACCAAAAATCTGTTAACAGATCAACGATGGAAAAACAAGTTTTGGGGCAAATCCCTGGAAATTATTCCTACAGGAATGGTAAATGTCATGCTTCCAAGGTGAGTGTTGATCCCTCTGTCGATGATGTGAGTTGGAATGAGGGCAGTAATTTTAATGATGGCATCTTGTCACAGCATGTGATAGATCTCTGCAGAAGCTTTATAGTCTTAGTTATAGATTAAACAGTGTCTGTTTTTACAGGTTTGGTGATCATTATGAGTGGAACAAAGTGGTCACCTGCATCCACAATGTGCTCAGCCAGCAGCGTTGGCTAGAGCATTATGGTGAAGTTGTAATTCGCAACACCAACAGCAATGTCTGCACTTGCAAGATCACATTTGTGAAGGTCAGTTCTTTTTATGCAGCTTCAAGACATTCAGGTCTGAAGTGTTAGTCGCTGAAGAGGCTGTGGATTTAAATTGAGCTTTTTTTCCAACATTTAAAATGATTTCTAGTCAATTTCGTTTTATCTAATTACCTTTTTTAGTGATCTTTTAGTATGCCATCCTGCATACAAAGATTACCATTGGTCCCAATGATGTAATATTGAATTACATTTAGAGGGGAACTAATAATTTCCAAAAATTTTGAAGAAGTTTTCCTTCTGTTTGTATAATATATTTGCTAAATATTCAGATGGTCTATTGTGCAAATATCTCAGTCTGAAGTTTTGGCAAATTGTGTGTGACCTAAAATAAAATGTGAAGGAGGCATTCATTGTTGCATAGGCAATCATATTGTCTTACGCAAAACTCTTCCTGAACCACAGTCTCGCTACTGGAGCACAGACAGCAACATTAACGAGGTACAAGGACAGGTATTGAATGAGTCTGGTGAAGTGGTCCACCGTTTTGGCGGCCTCTGGCACGAGGGGATTTTTTGTGACACCTTTCCTGTGCCAAAGTGTGTTTGGAAACCTAGTAAGTACCAATTACAGGTTAAACTCTATTTAAAGGAATGTATCCTCACAATCAGGCAAGCCATCTCCCAGCCTCTCCTTTCACAAGTTGCAGCTTGGGAGATTAAGATGCCTAAACCTTTGCATATCCTGTTACATTTTGATGATCAACACAGCTACATGATGAATAACAAAAATGTTTTACAGGGCATCTTATCAATCACTTAAATGCCTGAAGAGACTAAAATATTCTCTAAGCTGCATGGTGCTCTGCAACATGTTTTAATGGCTCTGTTAAATGCCTGAAAAAGTGGAAATTCTTTAATGTTTTAAATTTACTTGAATTTAAATTGTTTGGGACTCATGGCTTTATCAACCATAACCACTTATCCAGTACATGGTCAGTGACTTTGAAGTAACTACCCATCACGGCTTAATTTTCAGATTGAATGTTAAGTGTTTAGGTTTTTATTGATTTTCATTGTTTTTCATTGATTTGTCATAAATTTTAAATTTCTTTCAGGATAAGTTTTCTGATTCACTTACCTGCAAATGATTTTCAGATTCTCAGCCAGAGGACCACTTTAAATACTATGGCTTCTCGCGCTTTGCCATGGAAATGAATGAGCTGACTCCTGAAATGCTGCCTTTGCTTCCTCCGACTGATAGCCGCTTCCGCCCTGATCAGAGGTAGGTGCTGTCAAATACATGACCAGATGGAGCTGTGTAGTTACTCTGAAGCATCCAGCCTGTTAGATTTGTGGCTACCTTCATTTCTAAAAAACAATTAGATTTTTATTTTTTTTTAAATATAGAACTTTTTGTTCTAGGATGCTCGATCCACGAGCTGTAAACCAGCACTACAATTTTATATATAACAATTATTCTCTGGTTTTGGGAGTAGGGGTTAATTATCAGCCTATTGATGTAACGCAGGGGTGGCCAATCTTATCTGCAAAGGGGCCGGTGTGTAGGCGGGTTTTCGCTGCAACTCGAATTAGAGGACTGGTTGAATGAAGAGTCCTCACACCTGGGTTTGAACAGCTGACCTAAAGGTTATCCCAAAAACCTGCATACACACCGGCCCTTTGCAGTTAAGATTTGGCACCCCTGATGTAACGTGTAGCTTCACCACTTATATGGTAGGATTTTAGATGCATACTTTTTGTTTGCTCCAAAGGCTTCTGGAAGAGGGTATGGTAAATGAGGCAGATAAACGCAAGGATGAAGTGGAGGAGAAGCAGAGGGAACGGAGGAAACTTCTGGCCAAGAAAGGCCAGGAGCATGTACCCCGATTTTTCAGGTTTGCTGCTCTCCTCTTGTCTGTTAAGTCAGCAGTTAATGTTATAATGTTAAACTGATGGGCTGAGCCTTGTAAGAAACCCTGATTTCTTTTGCTCTGTTTGCATAACAAATTACAATAGGTGCTTTCCCACTACAGGAAGTTTTTTTTTTATTATATATTTTCAGGAACCAGCAACTACTGTCACTTTCCCACTGCAGGAACTCTGTCTGATTTATAGTTTTCCTACGAAGTAGTTCAAGAAACCTTTTTTTTTTTTTTTTTTTTTAGTCCCTACTCAGGACTAGGTACTTTCGGTGTGAGCACAAACTACTGGGGTGATCCTTTAGTGAAACCCACAAGCACTGACACTTACTTGGAAGTTACTCAGAAGTGTGGGGAAAGTAGTGGAGCAAAAAATCGCCCCCCCCCCCCCCCCCCCCCCCCCCCCCACACCCAAACCACAAACACCTCCTGTTTGGTGATTGGATTTCGTTGGTTGTTTTGTGTGGTGTTTGGATTTTT
>JABJVO010000045.1:8057051-8068824 GCA_026770805.1 Boulengeromyrus knoepffleri
GGCAGTTCTGAAGGCGAAAGGGGGTCAAACACCGTATTAGTATGGTGTTCCTAATAATCCTTTAGGTGAGTGTAGGTTCAAAAGAAGTACTGTGTCCTCCCAATCCTAAGCCGCAGGTGCATGTATGCAACTTGTGCTGCTGCCAGAGTGAGACAGACGGGGATACCCTCATCATAACCATTATACGCTTAATGAGGTAGAGGTGTGGGCTTTTAGTGGCAGTGACTAGCAATTGGCTTGGAATAATACTTTGCCCCCTACACTGTAGTGTATGAACTTGATTTGACTGTGTAGTTGATTGCATTATTTTATTCTAAACTTTCAGTCCATGCTACTAATAATACTAACATTTACATGATATCTATTAGGTATATTTGCTTGTTTACAGAATTGTTCTGAATGAAAAGGGGAATAAAAAGCTGAAGTACATGCATTAGTTCTTAAACACAATGGGGCATTTTCAGAAACTCATTACCGTAACATATAATTTTTCTCAAATTTTTTAAATTAGTCTTATGACACATTATGTTATTGTCTAAAATGTCTATTTAATTGGTTGTGGAGAAACACAATTGACAATACAGTACAAAACAAAGAAATGAATGCACATCTTGTTAAACTGTCTATTGTAGGTTACTTGCAATGAAGTTAATAGATTTAAAAACATTTTATCTAGTTTTGATTTATTTGATCTTAAAAAGGCAACAGTAATGCCTGTTTGGGAAAATGGATGAGGGATCATTAAATCAGAGCTATAAATAATTTTAATATACCTAATAAGGTAACACAAACTGCTTGGCACAAACTTGAAACACCATATTTCGCCATAACATTTAAATTTTTTATCAAAGGATTCTTGTGTTCGTGAGAATGACCAAATTGTAGGAGGCTACACCAAATTTTCATTTTCGAAATATAAGGGTTTCTGCAGACTTCAATTGGGTTCGCAATGTAAATGAAATCGCCCAAATTTCGCATTTTGCTTGTTGTCAACATAATTGATGCCGTAATCCCTTTCTCTTGTTTGATTAATTAACTATATAGTACTTTGTGCATGGCCACATATTCTTTTTTGGATTAAGTACTGTCTGCACTGATGAGGGGAACATATGCATAACTCAAACGCATCTAACTCTTTAAACACTTTTTTGACTTGAGTGCTTGATGGGAATTTTTTGGCATGTTGAACATCAGAAAAACAGACAACACAAGGGAGAAGTAGGAATGGATAAAAAAAAATGTTTTCCCTACATTTTCTGTGTGTAATATGCAAAACTGCTCATTAGTAAACTTAAAAAATGTACAGGTTTGTTAATGTTTGCCAGCTAGCGCAGATGAGCAAGTCTACGGAATCCTAATAAGTCAGTTTGCAGACGCACATTTACTCACTCAGAGAACCCCTTCCATTTAAGCAGATATTCCACTCTGCCCTTCACCACCCGCCGGTCCAAAACCTTCTCCACTACATACTCTTCCACCTCCTCCTCAACCACTTCTTCCACCTTCTTCTTGTTCTGCTTCTTTCCTGAAGTTGCCGCCAGTTTGACTTCTGCCTGGGGGGCTGCTGGGCACAGAACATAGAAACATAATGCAACTGACACTAACCGACAACCTAAATCCCAGATTACGGTCATTTAAAAACACAATTTACTATCAAGATCAATTTCAGAATATCCATCCATCCATTATCATGACCGCTTATTCCCCACTGGGGTCGCGGAGCCTATCCTGGTGGGAACCAACACACCTCAGGGTGCACCACACTCACACAGCCACACGCACACTCACACAACTACAGGGCCAATTTAGACACGCCAATCAGCCTACCCTGCACGCTTCGGACTGTGGGAGGAAACCGGGGCCCCCAGCGAAAACCCACGTGAACACGGGGAGAGCTTGCTGTGAGGCGGCAGTGCTAACCACTTAGCCACCGTGCTGCCCTTATTAAAGAAATACGTGAGACCTTTTTTAAAATGAATTTTGTAGTTCTTTGTGCCCATATAATCAACATTAAATTTCACATTACTTCAAGCGGCAATAAAATTTTTAGTACTCTCGTGGTTTTAGACTAAATTTTGGACCTAGTCAGTATCAGGCTGGATAAAATCAATTTAAGGAGTTGTGTAAAACTGCAAAGGTAATATTGTTTTAACCAGTGGATAGATCTTTTTGGTCAATAGATGTAGAAGAGGTCATACCTCCTCTATTTCTGATATTAAATTATGAAAGAAGTAACTCTAAAACAACTGACTCAAATTACTAAAATTTTATTGTCATTTAAAAACATTTAAATACACTATTGTTTTACTATAAAAATGTGTTACCTTCTTACCTTCTTTTTTAGCCACCGGCTGCTACTGATCTTTATATATTTCATCTGTGCAATGTAAATGAACTGGTTGTGGTATCTGTCGGCAGATATCCTAGACCACGCTATGGGAGGACTGTACTGATCAGTAAAACCTGATGTAGAACAATCACTGTGTGCAACTAGTCATGTCATTTCACTTGTTTAATGCAGCTAAACAGATGTCATAATGTAAATGGAACAGATGAATGGCTGAAGGTGAAAGAGATGTGGAAATTTAAAAAAAGCCAGTTTAATTCCTTGTGCTGTATTTGCAGTTGGACTGGACTTTCTTCATAATTTGCAGGTGTTATTAAATGTTGCCACCAATGGAGATAATTGGTCTGTATTATTCATAACATTTTGTAATAAAATGCTAATTATTCCTGCTTCCATAAATCTTTCATTTCAATTTCAGGCTGAAGCCCAAATGTAGGCACTGATTCCCACTGGCTAAAGCAGACTCACATAACCATCTACCTCAATAAAAGCATTTATGCAGCAATCAAAATTTCACCTGCCAAAAATCTGAAAACAGCAAAACCCCAGTTTTTCTGGCCCAGCTTGCTTGATTTGTTTCTTTAGACATTTATGGATTTCCAGATTATTTTGGATTTCTCCATGTGTATGATAATGAGGTGGGCAGTCCTAATTTTCTCTTTTCCTTGGTAAGACCCGACCTAGAATATTGTGTGCAGGTTTGGTCACCATACCTTAAAAAGGACATTGCTGCCTTGGAAAGGGTTCAAGAATGATTCCTGGTCTTAGAGGAATGTCTTATGAGGAAAGGTTAGCGGAGCTGAATCTGTTCAGCCTCGAGCAAAGGAGACTAAGGGGGGACATGATCCAGGTATATAAGATTCTAACAGGTCTGGATGCTGTTCAGCCAAATAGTTACTTCAATATTAGTTCAATAAAAAGAACTGAATCGTGGCCATAGGTGGAAATTAGCGGGAGAACATTTTACACTGGATTTGAAAAAGCACTTCTTTAACAGCGTGTAGTTAGAGTATGGAATAGTCTTCCTGCTAGTGTAGCGGAAGCTAAAACCTTGGGTTGCTTTAAATCAGAGCTAGATAAGATTTGAACAACTCTGAGCTATTAGTTAAGTTCTCCCCAAAAGAGCTTGATGGGCGGAATGGTCTCCTCTCGTTTGTAAATTTCTTGTGTTCTTATGTTCTCTATCCCTATACTTTAGAGATGTTGTGGCCAGTCCAGCATTACAGCTAAGACACTACTTTGATTTATCGGATGGACAGAATTCCATCTTTTTCTGGGCAATTAATACGAGCGCTTTTCCTTCACTCTTCCAGCGGCCATAGGAGTCTTAGCTATGTCTGCCAGCAGTGCTGCAGTAAAATTTGTTTTCAGTCATGGTGACACCCTAATGTGACCCCATCATGCACAAATATCTGTCAGACTTTTATCGTAAATGCTTGGGACAAGTTCATAGTACACTGACTAGTGTCACCAACTTTGGTCAGCTGGCTGGTGAGAGATTTTCAATTCAAGGCTAGTCTGCACACTCATTTACATTTATGTAACAGTTCTATTAACTTGTAAATAGTCTGTAGGGTATTTTATGATACTTTGCCTCTTATTTTTAGAAACCTAAATCAAAATTTTTGTTAGAAATTTTGATTTAGGCTTCTAAAAATAAGAGGTAAGAGAAATAAATGTTTGTTTAGTGCAGTGAAAACATGTGGATAAACATTTTTGTTTTACAGTATAATTATGCTATCAAGCTGACTTTCTTGTGCATTACTTTTTATTTTTACACTATATTTATGTTCAGTTGCATTTGAATAAATAAGCGTATTTTTAAATGCAATTTCAGCATTTAATTGTTACTTGTAAAAAACAATATATTGTGTTTATATATGTATATAACTTTGTTATGGCATTAAATTAAAAAAATGATTATATTCAGACTTCTTTAGGACTGGTAGCTTAGGACTTTTGACTTTGTTTGGGTAAACCAAAACTGCTATTCCAAAAAAAGCAGAATTCCAAGGTTGCAAGGCAAGTGGCAAAGAACTTTAAATCCCAGTTTCAAGATGACCGTGAGCAATCTGGAGTGGTGATTTCTGCCTGTACTATATGCCACACACTAAACCAAATAGGATTCCATAGGCAAAGGCAAAGGAGGACACCACTATTAAAAGAATGGCACAAAAAGGCAAAACTTATGTTTGCAAAAACTCTTAGGTAAGCCACAATATTTCTGCAATAATGCTCTATGGACAAATGAAACCAAAGTAGAGCTCTTTGGGAATGTAGTGTAGCAGTTTGTTTATACACGACTGAGTGACGCCCATATCGAAATGAACACCCTATCTACAGTAAACATGGTAGACGTTCTATCATGTTGTGGGGCCGCTTTGCTACCTCTAGTACTGGAGGCACTGAATGTATCAAAGGAACGATGAAATCAGAAGATTATCAAGGCATTTTAGAGCAAAATGTATTATCCAGTGTCTAAAAACTAGGTTTGAGGCAAAAGTCTTGGACCTTTCAGCAGGACAACGACCAAAGCACACATCCAAAAGTACAAGAGCATAGTGGAAAAGGAAATAATGGACTGTTTTATACTGGCCAGCCATGAGTCCTGACCTAAATCCCATTGAAACCTTTGGAGAGAGCTGAAATCTGCCATTGCAAAAAGGACTCCTGCAAACTTAAGAGTCTGAATGCATAGCAATGGAAGAGCAGCAGAAACTACCAGCAGGTGGAGGCAAGAAGCATATGGATGCTACAAGAAACGTTTAGAAGCTGACACTGTAGCCAAACGTTCTGCAACCAAGTATTAGTGAAGGGTGCCAAAAATTGTGTCCAGCATACATTTTATGGCTATACTTTTTATTTTACTATATGGAATCTTTTTTTGTTGTCGTCGTTCAATAACTTAGGATATTTTCTTAAATATTCTGATTACACAAAAATTGGCTCATTCGATTTATTTCTGAAGATATTCCACATTCTGTACTTGCAATTGATAATTCTGACCAGGACTGTAAGTATTTTGTAATTTGTCAAAACTACCCAAAAGTATAACTTAACAAGGAATGTGGATCAACTTGTGATCACAGGTGGAAGGCTGCTCTTCTGATATCTCTAAGTTATCACATGCTCTTCTGATATCTCTAAGTTATCACATGCTCTTCTGATATCTCTAAAATAACATGTAGCCTAAAATTACTATTTAATTCTCATATTAAGACATTTTAAAATTAGAGCTTTTTCTCGTAATATTTTGACTTTATCCTTGAAATCTGATTTTTCCCCCCTCAATGTGACCATAATACTCCATCATATTATTGAAAATCAAAAACAGATAAACGTTAATTATTTCACTTCAGCACTCTCAGTTCCGCCTATGTAACATTTCCATTCCCTTGTTTTTTAGAACCCGTAGAAATACGAGCCGATTCTCTAAAGTCACCATGTGAGAACCAGCCCAGCACTGGCACCGGGTCCATGTTGATGGAAACAAGATATTTGTTCAACATGGAAACGGTGAACATGTATCTGCCCGTTGACACAATGATTAAAATGGGACTTACTGGACCAGGCGACCTTCTTCCACTGGTCTAAGGTCCAACCCCGATGATTGCGTGCCTATTTCAGGTACTCTGACCAGTAGAGAGGGATAACTATGGGCATCTAACTATATATATATATATATTTAAATATGTATATATGCACTATGTGAGATGTGTATATGTGTTTATCAGGCAATGTATCTAAGAAATGATAGTTCTAGAAATGTTTACTTATTTTACTAGATGCAATTCCCCCATCAGATTTCAAGTATGATAAATGACAGAAACTGACAACAATGTACTACCAAAAACATCACACTTCTAGAATTTCCTGTACATACTGATTTTGAATTACAAAACAGATTACTGATGTATTTGTGTATTTGTTTTTGCATCAAAGTCACACACACACACAATATATATACACCAACATTTTGTTCTAACTAAACATTTATATCTATCGCAAAAAATCAGATTTCTTATCAACATTACTGAAAACAGCATCTGCATAGAAGAAAGTAGCTAAAAACCTGCTTCATTAGGGGAGTCAGAGGGCTGGCTCATACTTGGCTGGGAAGTGTCAGTGGAACCAGCAGGTTCCTTGTCAACGTCAGAGCTGAACAGGGTGAAAAGGCAGGAGGGGGGTTAGGGAATTCATTTTTCAACAGGGAGAAATAACAAGGGTTAAAGAATTGCATTTATCAAAACAAATACATGCGACTCCTGCTATAAAAGTGCAATGGGCTCCTAGAATGGCCAGTGATGTGCACCTGATGGTTAAACTGTATGCCTTCCAAGCAAGCTTTTCTTAATGCTACTTACTCATCTTAGCAAAGGCAGCATCCTAATAATGCGTGCCGAGGGTCTGTGTTGACAACGACAGCCAGAAAACATGGCCACACATCCCAACAGATATTTCAACATCTCAATTGCATTTTAATGATACAAATTTGAGGGCAGCACAGTAGTCCAGGACCTCTGAGGCTAAATCCTGCCCTAACTCTGCCCATCAGCCTAAAAACTGGAGTCTCAAAATTGCTCTTAGTGTGTAACCGCTTGCATATCCTGTGATGGATGGACTTCCTGCCCAGGACGCATGCTGGCTTGTGCCATGTGCTTCCTGTATAAGAAACGGTTATGAAAATTCTATTGAAGAAAACACTAGTACATATATCTGAAGTAACTTATGCAAACTGCTCATTTTGCACGTACAACAAGTGATAAAATACAGTAAAGTAAAGACAGATGGATGAACAAATATCACGTTACCACCACTGGAGCAACACAGACAATATTTTAATTTACTTATAGCAAGCAAACTTATAATACAGACATAAAAAACTAATATACTCAAAAGTGATTACACTGTAGATAACTAGAGATGTTCTGGATCAACAAAACTATTTAATTTGAAATAAATTAAAGTATAATATATAACGTATGAAATTTTATAAAACACTTGTAATTATTCTGACTAATAAATTCAAGATTTTTGAAAGAGAAGTTTCATTTTATACAAGGTGCAGATTCCCCTTGGTGCCCAAGGGTCCACCTGCCTCCTCAGTCTCTTCTGGCTCTAAAGCTGGAAGCATCTGAAAGCGGTAAGACACCGTCACACCAGGTGATACCGCCTCTAAACTGTGTACGCCCTTTTCTACGTCTATGACCTATGTTCATCCAGCTCGCTTTACCTATCTGTTCTTCATTCTCCCCCCTCCCCGCTTGTGACATACACACCGTCTTCCTAAAAGGTGTATTAACTCTCTCCTTTAACTCCTTGTTGTGTTGGATGAGAGCTAGTTGCTCCTCGAGGTCACGAACCTTGACCATGAATGAGTCCACTAACATCGCTCGCAGATGAAGTCTGACTGGACGCAAACATCCAGAAGGACAAACATCTTGCAAACAACACTGAGCTGGCCCCATAATTACCTAACTCACTATGAGCCCGTCCTTTACTGCCAACCCAGTATATTAATATAGTGTGTTTAACTTTTAGTTGATCTAAGAGAAGGATGCAATATAAGAAAGATTTTTAAATAATTTTAAAATATGAAGATTTCATCATTTAAAATGAGACTATAACTATTTAGATTCCACAACTAAACGTAAGTTACAAAAGAATAACTGCATATGATATACGATAAAATTGTCTGACAGGATACAGGGCTATAGTCTTTGTTATATATGCTATCCTCACGGTCTGCATGTGCAGTGGCTACAATAATGGATGCATTCATAATGAAAGATAAGGAACGTTCTCTTAATTCCTCTTTATCTGTTTCATCTGTATCGACATAAATACGTTACAGAGCGAACATTAGGGGTGTCTGTACTTCGGCATTTTATAATAGCCTATGACACGCAACAGATTGCAATACACCAATCTCAGCTGAAAACTTGTGCCAACTAAAACTGGAAATGCTACGAATTTTAGCAAACACTTACAGTCACAGGCACCAGAAAGCCAGAGAAAAAAAACCCAATAAACCGTACTGTGGGCATATTACTAGCCTATGGAGCCCCACTGTATGACTTATTTATGAAAATTAGATTTCAATTTGCAGTCCATCAAATTTGTCATCTTTTACATGTTCTGTTTAAGGGGAATCCTAAGGAATTTTAAGTGTAAATGGAGCCTTGAAGTAAAATAATGACTTATTACCGAAATGATGAATGACAATTACACTGCTATGCATGATTATCTGGTGTTTTGCAAAAAGCATGTTTTTCTACTTAGTTTAGGATTTGCCAATTTGTTTTCTGTATCACATATGGTTTACTTGATATTTGGTGAACCTGTCATGCAAAATTTTTCCATATAATATGCTCTACCAAATCGCCAGGGCTAGATTTTTATGTTTTCTATGAGATATTAACATTAATGCTGGCTGCAACTTAAACTGTAGTGCATTGGTTATTTTAAAGATAAGTACCATGGCAGCACATGTAATGATGAAAAGCTGTTCAACTAAAAGAAGTTGTGTTAATTCCCCTGATTCATTGTCCTACATATGTGGAAGCTATACTCCATAGGTACAAAGACAAAAGACAACTGATTTTGTGAAGAAAGTTTACCGCACGTACTTTAGCATGACACTTGGGAACCAAGACAAGCTGTGAGCACCTCATACAGTATGCAAGACATGCGAGGAGGGTCACAGAAACTGGAGCAAGGGTGTGAAAAAAATTCACTTGGTTTTGGAATTCCAATGGTCTGGCGTGAACCCAAAAATCATGTTGACGATTGTTACTTTTGCAAGGGAAATACTCAATACGATTCAATTTATTTTTATATAGTGCCTTTTATGGCGTCACATTAGAGTCAAAACTAACATGCGTGTGGCTCAGTGGGCTAAGCCTGTGTGCTTGTAATCACAAGGTCGCCGGTTCAAACCCAGCCTCAGCATGTCTGTGGGTCCTTGAGCAAGGCCCTTAACCCCCAGCTCCCTGGGCGCCCCAACAGGTGGCTGCCCTTCGCGGACAACTTACTCTACAAAGAGTAAGTTGAGGGAGGCGTAAAAACAATTTCCCCACGGGGATCAATAAAGCATCAATTATTATGCCACTCGCGAGCGCGAAAGTGAAACTCGCGAGCACAGGACGAAGAGCTGCGTGCGTGTTCATCATAATATCACCTTCGCTAATGTATTGCGAAGCGCATTTCCTTCGGCCGCTCTCTGCGCTCGAGGGAAATTTCTGCACTTGCGTTCTGCCGGGAGGAGGTTTTGACCGTTTGGGGGTGGAGTCATGCCGTTTCTGACAGCAAACGCTATTGGCGGTTGAAGTATGGTTTATCTATGTTATAAGTATAATGCCACCGATTCCCCATCAATATAAAACAGATACAGTTACAGAAGGCAGCGACACCAGTTATTGGAATGCTGAGGCAGGCATTAGCTTCGGCATCTCCATACGGTACAGTAACGTTATCATGTGTTACGAGTTTCCATAGACCACCCATAATTTCTACACCTAAAATAGACAAAAATATCTTCACAGGGGGACACACTGAGTTGTCTCCATGATGTCATGTATTATAAACTAGTTCCAGATAAAGACTGTAGTGTTTTTAGTACTGACTTCATCCATTTAGTTTAAGTTAAATGATTAAATTATTAACTTTTGATTAAATGATTACAATGATCAGGTGATGAGGAAGACAGGGAACACCCACGAAAATCGTCGCTGTGAACACCTGAAAATCGTCTGTATCTAACATTTTCTTAGCTGTGAGATTTTGTCAAAAAAGTTTTTTTTTTTCCCCCCAATATTTTATGGGTTTCACATGATAGCTATACCGCAAAGCCTGATACACAGGAAATCAGTTTATGGCAAATAAAACTGAGAAAGTTTAAAGATACTATAGCAAACTATACACTGTTATTTGTAGTGACTCATGCTTATTCCAATATTGTTTCCCGCTTTACTGTGCCTGGTCATGTTCAAAAGATTTTTTTAATAGCATTTTGCGTTTTTTCGGTACAGCGTTAAAATTCACATTTGATTTGTGAAAAACCCTGATGTGATTTCAGCTACTTATTTGAAATCAATATGTAAAAATCATATAGAATCACCTTCAAACGTGGAGGCATCTGATTTTTTTTTTCAGAATGCACAGTGATGTTATATCAACTGATCTGTAAAGAAAAGAGGCAAAATCAGAAGCATTTCTAGGTTCAGAAAACACCTGGGGCACATCTCGGAATATCCAGGGCTTTTCTTCTACCATTGTAGTGGCGTCCAAAGAGTTACTGTGTTCACAAGAACGAGGGCTCATTTTCCACCTGTGCAAAGCGCACTTTGACCAACAAAAACCATGTCAAAAGTCAGTGGTATAATACAAAAAGAAAAACAATATATATTAAGTAAAGAACAAACCGTATCATTACAAAAACCTTGAGTCCATTATCAGAATTAAGCATGTACTGTAATTGAAAGGACATTTGGATTGCGGAAAATGTGCTTCAGATATTTAGAAGGTCAAGTGGAACATTACAATGCAGCCCTCAGAAGGTTGCGGCATTCTTTGTAATATATTGCATGTTGCGTAACATTGCCATGTGTGATGGATGTCTGGTGAGGACACAGAGGACTTTACAAGGCGTGTTCCTGAACTGCATGTGCCGATGCCAACAAAGGAGTGTATGCTGGCAGCAGTGCGGGCAAGGAGGGATCAGCTGCCAGAAGAGCTGAATCATCCATAGCCACAAAGTGCTACTGCTTCATTTTTGGGCATTTAGTCTGAAAATATGATAATATCACAGTGATATTATATCGCACATGCGCAATAAGCACAAGGGCTTCAGACTGGGCTTGATGCCAGCTTTTCAGTACTATACAGATTAGGAGTGTAACTGTACATATATTCATAGCGAAAGTTTTCGGTACGGGTCTCTTGGTTCGGTATGCATATGTTCCAAATGAATGCAGCAAATGCTTTCACTCAGAAAGGGATGGATGAAGCCATGCTACTACGTATGCACGTGTACGTCCTAATGTGAAGCTGTTAGTTGTTAATGTGAGCACAAACACAGCACAGGTGTTTTTTAAAATGTTACACCATAATGGATATTTTTGTTATGCTTTGTATTTTTTCAGACAATATTTGTGTTGCACAGTTCTAGGATGAAGCTGAAACCTGCTAATGTGAATACAGTACAGATCAGGTACAGTTAATTTTTGTGCACCTTAAACATTATTTTACTCTTATTTACTTCAGAGTAGAGCTGGGCGATATGTCCTAAAAATAAAATCTCCGATTTAAATGGTTCAAAACAAGTTTTACCTTTTTTTTTTTTTTTTAACTTTAGTGTTAAAGTGCAATCTGACAAGCCAAAAAAGATGCTTGTAAGTGAGATGGCAGACCACGCCATTGTAAACA
>JABJVO010000045.1:8088849-8104772 GCA_026770805.1 Boulengeromyrus knoepffleri
CAACATTTTCTGTGAGCAATCTTACTTGCCTAATTAAGTTTATAGTTTATTATGATATGAATTTCAGTTTCAGTTAATATCACTGTGACAGTTTTTTCCTAATATATACAAATGAATGTCATGTAGTTACCTTGCAATATGGCTACAGTCCAGAGCATAATTAATTTTAATTATGTACATTAAATGAAGCAGCTATTTGCTGTAAAATATAACTGGAACTAGACTGATGCTGCACAAAACAGGTAATTAATATATTCAAAACATTTTAATGTTATAGGGGTATTTAGCTCTCCATCATAACTGATGCAAATGATACACTCAATGCATATGCTCTTGCAATAATATTTATGAGCATGATTTGTACAGTTGGTCAAATATGCAGACAGTTGCTAAGGTATTCCAGCCACTCAGTCAGGGAGGGATTTTCCTGTGGGGGCTAAACAAAAGGTATCATCAGGTTAGATTCACAGAAACTCCCTCCTGCACTAGCAGTATGCTGTGCAAAGCCCAAACAATTAGTAAATACAAATACGATTGATAAAATCTCATCAATTGAAATTAACCTTACTACTCCTTGCATAATTGTGAGTTTGTAAATATTTCATATTTTAATCGAGAATTCTGCTTTATTATAGCCTTCAACCAGTGGAGCAATATTTCTTTTTTGTGTTGTTTAGGTCATATAAATACAAGAGCAGAGCCTTACCTGCAGAGCGGCAATACTGACGGGGCCCTTCTCTCCACGTACAGACATAAGGGTAATGCTCCCAGTGCGTGGGTAACCAGTATCAACACGGAAGCAGCACACAATCGACGCCGACTTCAGGAAAACCAGCTCTTGCTGTGCCGGCTGCCAGTCTATGGCAAACCTATAAAGCCCCAGGCAACAGGAAAGCTGGTCACTGGATCAATCTAATGCTAGGTCCAAGTGTGCAGCATATTACAATAATCTGCAGTTATATGGATTTATATACAATAGCTGGTTGTTACTAAGAAAAATAACCATCAGAGCAAGCACCACGAAAAGAAGATGATGGCTCACACAATTCAATGCAAGTCATTTTCCACTTACCTGGTGTGGAGGTTCTGAATCTCAGCAAGCATTTCACCTTGGCTCAGGTAGCGCTGCATAAGCTCAAGTAGGGCAGTGCTGACATGGGAAATGGGACCATGTAAGGACTCGGGGATAACTCCCACAGTGCCATGGAACACCTGAAAGTAGGTGCAAGTAGGATTAGGGGTCAAATATACAAATTTCCAATTTTGCTAAATTCTGTTCCTTTTCACACTATTACATCAGACTTGACAGATTGTTATAGTACTGACCCATTGTCCTGTGCAACATATCTTACAGCTGCTCTTATAAGAACATAAATTTACAAATGAGAGGAGGCTATTTGGTCCATCAAACTTGTTTGGAGAGAACTCAACTAATAGCTCAGAGTTGTTAAAATCTTATCTAGCTCTTATTTAAAGGAACCCAAGGTTTTAGCTTCCGCTACACTAGCAGGAAGACTATTCCATACTCTGACTTTGCGCTGTTAAAGAAGTGCTTTTGCAAAATTTTTAAATGTTCTCCAATTTCCACCTATGGCCACCAGTTCTTGTAACTGAACTAATATTGAAGTAACTACTTGGTTGAACAGCATCCAGACCTGTTAGAAACTGATCTTGGATCAGTTTTTGATCCAAGCTGCTGCAGTTCCTAAAATTCCTGCTGCTTTGAGCTTACACACTATTACCAGGCTTATCAGCTAAACATTCAAAACCATTACACCAGCTACCAAAAAAATCATACCCATTACCCTAAACTATAAACACTATTCCCCCGTTTTGATACACGATTCAGATTTATTGATCAGTTATAGCAAAACTCTACATACAAATCCTTACAATTCTCATTATCTAAACCATGTGCTCATTTACAAAGCACTTGCAGTCAATATCGTTTACTCAAGTCAGCAGAGCTTGAACCCAATTAGCACATTATTATCCGGATGGAAACACGACGAGTCAAAATTGTTCACACACCAATCAGAACCTTCAATAGTTAGATAAAAGGGCCTTGGGTCAGTTCACCTGGTTTTGGAAAAACGGATCTAGAAAGACTTGAAGAAAGAAGAGGAAGAGGATGAGGAAGGGAGAGGCTAAGGAGACAAGTAATGTCAGATGAAATTCGTGCCACTCTTGTCGACCATGTCCTTGTCCATGGTATGTCAATGAGGGAGGCTGGGCAACAAGTACAGCCAAATCTGAGGCGCTTCACCACTGCCTCGCTAATACGAACCTTCAGAGAGGAAAATAGGTGTTTTACATACTGCTCTCCACTAACTTATGTTGTAAAAGCGCAGAGTACAACAGATTACAGTAACTGTAGATGCTTGCTCTATAGCACTACAGTACATGTTGTCAGAAATACTTTGAATTATGTCCAGTCACAGAAATGTGTTACAGTATGTTACAGTTTAGTACAAAAAAAAGTTACATTAATACTTTTCTTTTTGTAGACGACCACCTGGTGGAGGAATGCAAATGTTTTCAGAGGAGCAGGAGAGGGGGAATATGGTTATTGCCAACAATGTAATCCGCTTCCGAGATTAAACAACGAGTGATTGAAGACCAACAAATATCTAGAGGGATAAACATGGTCAGGAATATGTACAAGTATGAATTCTCATTTTGTGTGAAGTATTTGAGAATATTTTTAAGAAATAAATAATAAAAAAAATGCAAATATGAACATTTGTGATGTTCATCATGTAAAGCAGTTTCTGTGAAGCAACATTACTTATTGTTGGTTTTTACAGTAGTGTTTGAATTGAGCTCACCAGTGTGTAAGACTATGTTGTAGTGTATGTGTTTTTGAGGGCTTATGTGTTATGTTTGAAGGCAAAGTTTAATTTTTCAGGGAGAGTGCATGGTTTTGAGTGGAGCGTTTGGCAGCTGCACTGCTTAGCAAATTTTAATGGTAGCAGACCGATAATTCTTGGCAAAATTTCATTGGTAAATTTAATTAAAGTTAATTTTTTGGAGAGGCGTAGGGTACGCTTGTGCAGTATTAAGATATTTTCATTATGTGCGCACCCCCCACACTTGGGGAAATTTATTGTGGGAGAATTTAATCATGTCACTTAGCCCTAGTCCCAGTCAGTTGCAGCACATGAAAGAACAGACGCAGACCTGATTACATTAAGTCTCACACAATGTTCCAGGTGCACTAGACAAATTGCCTAACCCTGCAGTTGGACTACAAGGGGGAACTTGCAAAGACTGACGGTGCAGATTAAGGCAATGTCATCAATAAGGGTTGTAACTGTACACGGTAAACTATCGGACCGTTCAGTGTGCCCTCGATGGTTCAATATGCACAAGTGAATCGTGGTATTACAATACGTCTGTCATTTTCCAATATGTTTTGGCGTGAATAAAAGGCTTTGTTTGTTCCCCAAAAAATACATCTAAAAAAAACTGGGGTTGTCTTATTTTTGTGGGCTAGAACTTGTATAGTATTATTTAACAGCAGAATGCATAAATCTCCTTCATCAAAAACATGCTGCACTCTCTGAGGTTGTGAAATTAGAATACAGTAAAAACTCGTATTGCAAGCATATTTCGTTCAGGACACGTGTTCGTAATCCAAAGCACTCGTATATCAAAGCGAATTTTCCCATTAGAAATAATGGAAACTCAGATGATTTGTTCCACAACCCAAAAATATTAAAAAAAGTGATTAATACAAAATATAAAGTAAAAATACATAAAACAAATTGACTTGCAATTTACCTTTGAATAGAATCGTGGATGGTGTGAGGGAGACGAAAGAGAGAAGAGGAGGTTTATTTTGTAGGACGACTCATAACTAACGGAATATCTGTTGGTTCACTGGAATCTTTTTCTTTTTGTGTGACTTTAACAAGGAACCTATCCAATGTCAGCCGCTTTTGCCTCCTTTTCAATTTTGCGGAAATGTGGACATTGCATTGTTGTTAAACAGATTCATTTCTCGCACTGCTATGACCTTATTCGGGTAGTGCTTTCTACTAAATTTTGACTATACGAGTGAGGCACGCCGACTGAGGCCGATCATGGGAGATAAGACCTGGTAGCAGTCACCTTGCTTCAGAGAGGGTTCACATGCTCATCTTAACAAAGAACCTCACCATAATGAAATGGTATCTCGTTAGGGTACCAACTTCATCTTGCACTTTGTGTTATTTTTAGAGGTGCACCAATCCGATATTCAGATCAGTATGGGCAGTGATCCAGACCTATTACACAGATCGGATATCGGCCATATGTGATCGATCCACGTCTGGTACTTATTTAGTTTTCAGTAGTCTGTAAAAAGATAGCTCATATTTCTTGCTAAATCAATTTGTACAATCAATCGCATGCCAACATTGTACCAAGTGTGAAGTTTGGTGGAGGGGGATTATGGTGTGGGGTTGTTTTTATATTTACATAAAGCATTAGAAGCATTTTTGGACAATTTCATGCTCCCATTGTGGGAACAGTTTGGGGATGGCTCCTTCTTGTCCAAGAAGACTGTGCACCAGTGCACAAAGCAAGGTCCATAAGGACATGGATAAGGGAGTCTGGTGTGGAGGATCTTGACTGGCCTGCACAGAACCCTGACCTCAACCTGACAGAACCCCTTTAGGATGAATTAGAACAGAGACAGAGCCAGGCCATCTCATCCAACATCGGAGCCAAACATCATAAATGCTCTCCTGGAAGAATGGTCAAAAAGTCCCATAAACACACTCCTAAACCTTGTGGACAGCCTTCCCAGAAGAGTTGAAGCTGTTATAGCTGCAAAGGGTGGGCCAACTCCATATCAAAGCCTATGTATTAAGAATGCAATGTCATTAAAGTTCATTGTGTGTGTAAAGGCAGGTGTCCCAATACTTTTGGCAATATAGTGTATTTTCTAAGCTGTGCTTAAGTGCATGAATGTTGGACTGATAAATAGATTTTATTTGTAGATTATTAAAATCAGATTCAAAATGCACAATTTTGTTACATCTTCAGTGATAGCAGAACCTGAAATCTGATCTGTTTGTACTGTTATTCAGTTGAAGCTGCACAAGTTTTTGTTATATTTCCAGTGTTGCTTAAACTGCATTACTTTTGATAAATTACACTACTTTCGGCATTAACCCTTTATTCCTGGAACTGTCTATTTCATCTGGAAATACCTTGCAAACCGACATGTAAGTGGAATGTGCTATAAATGAACAGGAGTGACATCATGACTAGGAGCATTCAGGTAAAAGCACATTTGGCTGTCATATTTCCAGTTGGTACAGAAATTGTAGTGGTTGCAGGGTGTGGCAGGAGAAAGGATTCGTTGGGGGAGGGGTGGTGAAGCTGTCTGGGAAATATAGATGCAGTTTTTCATATCATCCAGACATACCACGGTATACAGTAATTACAAATGCAACCCAATTCTGTAATCTCGATAAATCGTGAAAAAATCCCCCCCGAAGACCTGAAATACTGTGGTATAATATAATATTGTAATACCATCCAAGCCTATTTCAGATCATCAGTAACTTTTACTAAAATATTTCGTCAGAGAAACTTGAGCTCTACATGCATTCCGAGACGATCATAATCATTCTCGTCCTTGTTGTTGGACTCACTCACAGACAGTGTGGCATTTGCAGGGACAATGTAAAGCACTTTGAGGCAATGTAATATTGTCTAAATGCACCATATAAAAATAAATTGAACTGAACTGAAATGCAAACAAGAACTGGTAATCAAAAGACATTTGCCTCCTGTTATATGGAAATATTTTGGATTACAGAGAGATGATACTGAGAAAAAGCGCAAGTGATTTTTCAGCACTGCCTTGTGTCTGTACAACTCGTGAAAACAGCACCAACTTGTTCGACAGACTATTGGTAGATATGCTCCATTTCTGCTGTACTTTAAATTTTTTAATTCTTGAGATTTATAAATATTGCAAAATATATAAAATCAAATCACAATATCTGAAATTTTTCCAATAATGTGCAACCCTAATTCTAATCATGAATGCAAAGGTATTCTATTTCATTGAAAAATAGGTAGTTAGTGATTTATTATTAATTAAAAGCAAAGTGGTTACCTCCAAGTGAAACATTCCATCAGTGTTCCAGGTGAGTGAGAGAGAGAGTGGCTCCAGATGCCCCAGGGATGGCCGGCATGCTTGGGGTGACAGCTCTATGTGAAGCTTCTTCTCCCCCACCCATTGCAGCTTGTAGCCAGTCAAGCCCAGTGTAGCCTGCACTGATCGCTCCAGCCTGGAAGTGATGAATAAGAAACCACATTACATGATGGCCAGTAGAGACTTGCCATCATGTAATGTAGCGCCAAGCTTCACAAGATTGACTAATGTCAGCTCATCTGTGAACAGTCATCGTGGTTAAGCATATTTCTAAATGGAACTGCAGCACATCATTCTGATAGAAAAAAAATCAACTAATTAGCTTATGCATTACAGAAAATTCAGTCTGATGTTAGAGTTACTGAAAAAGTTTCACCTTTAGAACAACATACACCCATCAGCCTTAACACTGAGACCACCTGCCTGCCTAATATTGTGTAGGTTCCCTTCATGCTGCCAAAACAGCTCTGACCTATCAAGGCATGGACTCCACAAGACCTCTGAAGGTGTCCTCTGGTATCTGGCACTAAGACCTTAGAAGCCGATCCTTTAAGTCCTGTAAGTTGCATGAATCAGATTTGAGGCACTTTTGAAGTGAAGTTCAGGAAACCAGATCCTGGTTACGAGTTCCTGGGCTATTTCAACCCAGAACTTTTGTAGTTCCTGGCCACTTTCACATGTCGCTTTCCCCACTGTACAACATTTAAGCTAAATAAGCATGGGAGATGCAAAAAGCTTGTAGGTCATCCGATTAGCAAGTTCATTGCTATAAGCCCCACCCCAGTAGACTGTGGTTGAAAGAAAAGTACCTAGTCTAGAGTAGGGGTCAAAAAAGGTTCCAGTACTACCTCTGAGGAACAAGAAGCGGACCAAGTTTCTGTGGTGGGAATGCAACAGGAGTTCCTGGTTCCTGAAAAAAGTCCTAGTTCCAGAAAAAAATCCAATGGCAGGGCTCATTACCCTGCTGAAAGAGGCCATCACCATCAGGAAATACATTGCCATGAAGGGGTGTACTTGGTCTGAAACAATGTTTAGGTGGGTGGTATGAGTCAAAGTAACATCCATACGAATGCCAGGACCCAAAGTTTCCCAACAGAATATTGCCCAGAGCATCACACTGCCTCTGCCAGCTTGCCTTCTTCCCATAGTGCATCCTGTTACCATCTCTTCCCTAAGTAAATAATGCACATGCACCCAGCCATCCATGTGATGCAACAGAAAACAAGACTCATCAGACCAGGCCTTTTTCATCCATTCCTCCACGGCCGATTTCTAACGCTCATATGCCCCTTGCAGGTGCTTTCAGGGGTAGACAAGGGTTAGCATGGGCATTCTGATTGGTCTGTGGCTACGCAGTCCCATACGCAGCAAGCTGAGATACACTGTGTGTTCTGACACCTTTCCATTATAGCCAGCATTAACCTTTTCAGCCATTTCTGCTATAGTAGTTCTCCTGTGGGTCACTCAAATATTTGGTATCGTCCACGCTTGGCCATCTCAGAATTGAACCATTTTGTGGCAATTTGTTTGTCCCTGGGCTAATATGAAAAATCTAAAATTTCCCTGGCCTAGATCATATAGTTTAAGAGTTACACTGGCTTGAAATCTATCAATGAGATTTCTCCTTTGTTTGCTTGGTTGGCCATTTTCAGATGGCTGTTGCAACGGTAAAACCTAGGCACCTGAAAATAATTGTGGATATACAAGTCTGTGGCCCAATTCCAAATATGTATTTAAGCTTGTAGCATGTACCCTGCTTAAGACAAAAAAAATATTTCTCTAATCTGTCAGAGGCCCTGAATCTCAAGGGGTAGAGAAAATATTGCCACTTTCACTGTCATTTGAAAATTCCAGATTCCCTTTATAATATATTTTTTTAAAAACAGAATGTTTTCTGTCTGAGCATCAAATTGTCAATAAAACCCTTAAAACAAAAACGAAACCCTTAAACTCAAAACCCCATTCTGTTTTTTTTTATGCAGTAAAGACAACCTTTCACTATATCATTTGAAAGTTCTACATTCCCTTCACAACATAAGAAAAACATTTGACAAATTATTTGAGCTAGTTTGCTTACAATACAGCATCTGTACTATTAGTGAAACAAGCATTTTTTAACACTGAAATATAAATATAGATTTGTAGGGTTTTCCACACCATAGAAGTCAGCAAATACATACCCAGCCAACCATATCAGAATCATAGAAAATATGACATACGGTTTTTAAAAATGTACAAATGATTTTAATTAAATAAAAGTGTATGTTGAAGTAAATGGGATTTATTTATTTTTTACCGCGGTATTGAACTTGGTATACTGAGAATTGTGCAAATTCTCTGGTATTTGCACAGACTACTAAAATTCTGGTACTGTGACATCCCTACCTGTAACTACTAAGCAAGAAACGGAATGTTGGAGTACAAATTATTTGTTTGATTTCATAAAGCCAACAAAGGTAAGAAATTGCAGTGTTCAAAAGAGGGCTGTGATATTTGCAGTTAAATGTTATAAATCAAATTCTCTCTCCTATGACTTTTGATTTCCTTTTCAACATCCCTAACACCCACCCCCTACCTGGAACCTAGGGAAAACCCATTCAGTGCTCAATGGTGAAAAGATCCCATGGTTGTCAGGTTACACAAAAGCCAATTAAAATCTAGAGCTGCATAATAGTTCTGTTACTTGTACTGAATTAAAAAATCAATAGACAAATATCCAACATTATCTTCTTATGCAACTAATATAGTTTGAAAGTTTTAAGCTAGATATACTGGTTTGGTACATCTTTACTGTCACTCTTTAAACAACAAAGCCATTGCCTTTCATCTGCACATTCTTGGCTATCCACACTGCAGCACTTACTGGTCTTTGTGTAGCACCCAGTTGTCCAGGCGAGCACTGCAAGACGATATCTTGGCCTCGAGATTTGCAATCCTCTGCTCGGTCACTCGCAGAGCTTCCTGGCTGGCCTCCTGGGCAGACTGCACCTCCTGCAGTTTCACACTGGCCTCTCTCTGAAGAGCAAGGCACAAGGTAAAAAGCAAACTCTCAGATCACTTACAATAATCCAAGTTTTTAAGAACAGAGTAAAACCTAGAAAAGTACATTAGTGCTAATTATAAACCCAAAAAATGAGGGGAAGAAAACTTTACTGAAAGTTTGATTTATATAGGTAATAGATAACTTAATAGAAAATCAATTTGCTTATTTATTTTTCATGCTAATATGGGACTGGCTCTGGCATAATAAAAAATACAGATTGCCATCCTGTCCAGAGAGCACCCGAGCCATGTGCCCTAAGCTGACCATGTGACCTAATGTGACCCTGACTGAGATAAGCTATTAGAAAGGTATAGAAAACACCTACCTCAGTCTTCCTGTCCATTTTCATTTTTTGTTTTGCCTTTTCCTTTGCTTCTGCAATCTATTTAGAAGACAATTAATTGATTGATTAAAAACAGATATGAGGATGGGCAATGTGCACTTTCAGGAAGTTAATTTGAAGGAATGGAGCAGACTAACAGAGACAGGAATTCAAGACACAAAAAGCAAAAATTACAGAATGGCTGGATCAATTAAAATGACATTTTGATGCCTCTACAATAAGTGCTATATAACCCAAAATTCAGCCTGATAAGAAAATTATGGTGCAACTAGATTCTCTAATTATTACCTTTCTCTCCAAAGTAATCAGCATCTGGGCAATCATCTCTCTCTTTTTATTTGCCTGCTCCATTTTTTCCTGTACACTCACGATGCAGTCTTGCACACCCTGTGTGCCCTCTCTGTGCTGATTCTTCAGAGCTTTCCACTGAGCGTAGGCAAAGTCATCTGCAACATTTCATGGAAAGTTAGCAATGAAATCCAATTGCATTCTTTCGTTTCTTCAGATCAAATAGGTGTCCTGTATTAAATGGAAAAGGATCTTCTGTAAGCACCCCCATTTGGAATTTATGTCCATGCATGTGTGTGAGTAAATGCGTGGTGACGTGCACTGTTGTATGGTTCTTGCCTGCGTCCTTAGGACAAGAGCTGTTCAGCAGCTCCTCAGGTGACTCCAGACTTTCCAGAAGTTTGAGCATGTAGTCCAGCACACACAGCTGCTGGCTCATTACTTTCAGCTTCCTCCTGCTATCCTTAAGAGAGAGATGTGCAGAAACATGGTCCAGTCAGTTTGGCTATACCGGCCAAATTTTTATTTTGCCATCATTTATCATCAGGTCCAACTTATTAGGGCATGAATGTTTGTTCCCCACCAAGGAAACATCAGCCAAAATTCCACTATACCAACATAAACCATAAATACAAGATTTTAAAATGCTTTGTTCCTTTACCATAATTTTGTCAGGGGGGGAGCTGTATTCACAATACACCCTCAGGTTTCACAGGTCACATAAAAGTACAATCTCAGCTGTACTGTTAACCTTGTTCCCACCATGAACTATAATATAATATTATACAATTAGGAAAAAAAAAAGTTAAAATGTTCACAGCATATGATAATTTCCTTCCCCTTCACAATCTTGTGCCAAACACTAATTTTCATTTACAAAGTCAAAGGAGGCAAGAAGTGGAATTTAAGCATCCCATGGATAGCTTAATGGGCAAACCACTCCATGCTGACATCCATTTTTTCATGTGTTCAGTCCCATACATTTTCAAAAAATAAGGCTGCTCAGGCAAGACTTACACAAATACAAGCTATTTTGACAATGGACATCTGAAAACTGAAGAATTATATAATTTCTGTTTCTCCTTTGTTTCTACATGTTTTGGTGATTAAGATGAAAATCTCCAAGTAGGTCACTTAATTGTGTATATGTGACACATGACGGTGTGATTTGTGGAGGTACAGGGTGGGTTTTTTTTTCTCTTTATGTGACAGATACTCACAATTAGAAAGGGCACCATTGCTTTGGCCGGAAGCTCCACTTCCCCAGCCATTTGAGCATCCTCTACATTCAAAAGATTTCTTCGAGCAGCTTCCCATTGCTGCTCCAACCTAGAGGACCACACAAATCATTTAACTTAACAAATACTCTGTAAATGTCGTTCCTATATACACAATACCGAACAACTACCAAACGAAATCGAGGACATCATATAATAATTTTCTAAAGATCATAAGATTATTATATATACTAATCGATTATCGGGAAAAGAGGGGTGGAGCTGGGCTGGTCCAAATCGTTTCGAGCGAGAAAACAGCTATCACTAGGATAACCAGATTTTCAAAATCACATACAACTCACGTGTAGCGTGTGTATGTCGGCTGAGCTATGTTTGCTGCACATTACAAATTTTTGGAATAGGAAATTACTTCTCGGAACACCCGAACGCGTAGACTGAAATCGGAACATTCACTGCAAACGAGGATGTCTGGTCACCCAAGTTATCACAAAACACTTTTGAAGAACACAATCTATATATCATAAAGCATATATACACAATAACTATACAGTAACATATCAGGGCTCCTTTTATGTAAGAAAACACCAACGACTAATTACATATCCACTTACACAACAATCCTTTCAGTCGCCATTTCTGTTTTTCAAAAAGAGCCGCAAAAGAGCTTTGATATCTGATTGGCCAAAGGACGCGACACGTCATCTAATTTTAAAACAATACGGGCCTATCCCAAACCGAACCCTACACACTCCACCTTCGTTTGCGCAGAGCGTGCTCGGCTAAGGGGGAGTGGCCCATGATGAAGCGAGTCAGGAGCGACAAAAATATTTTGTCTACGTTGATTTAAAGCTCCGCTAGAAAAACCAATCAAATTTCACAATATTACACGGATCGCTCAGTTGACGAGCCAATCAAGTTTCAACTTCACCTTTAATCGCGCCCACGAAGTAATGCCGATTAACACGTTTACATGCACAATAAATACAGTCACGCTTATAGCTCGACTACGCCATTGAATCGGACTACTGTTCTTGTCCCAGTATACATACACGGGAAGGGAATCAATTTATTGATCGAAGCATGTCTGACTTCGCTGCAGTAGGTGGCAATATGGCTCATTTCAGCTGGTTAGTTTTGGGCTTCCACTTGACCCATTACGTCACAGACGTAAAAATAATAAAAGCAATAACAATGGATGCGCGGACAAATAAAATGACACAAGGCTTCTTCTGCGTCCGGAGGGGGGATGGAGAGACTGTGAAGCATTCGTAGAACGCCTAGGCCAGATTGAGTCCGACTGAACTTGTACATGCAGGAGCAAATCGACTCGCAATCGCATTATCTGAGTGTCTTAGTCCGACTTCGAGAAATTCTGTTTAGTACGACTAAGTTGTACTAACTTGTTTACATGTACTTTAAAACTCCGGTTTTAGTCGGACTACAATAATTCGATTTTCTTAGTTTGCATTTAAACGTACTGACTGAGGGAAAAGTCGTTCTCGAACAGAAAAAAAAGCCAGGAGTATTATGTTAAGAATAAACATACAATTTTTGTTCTGACAAAAATATAATCTGCGCAGACAATATTTCTTGTAATTATGTTTTAAACCCTTCAAATATTCCTAAGCGAAGTAATCAAGGGATAACTGTAATATTTGTGTACTATAGATTGTAAAAGACAAATCAGAAAAAAATATATAATACGGGAGAGTTATAATTTGATTGAAGCAACAATACATTATATATAATAGAAATAACATATTTTAGAATAGAAGAAACAGGAATATAATCATGTTCAATTCATTTTTATATAGCACCTTTCACAACAAAGTCAGCCGAAGTTGCTTTACAACAGTGTGTTGTGATATATTACATCATCAAGATGGAATAATACAAAAACAGGGAAAAGGGAAGACAAATGAAAAGAAAGTCAGGTCACAACAGAGAAGAGAAACCAAAAACTCCCAAGTAGGGAGAAAAAAAACCCTGGGGGTCCAAGGTGAACTGGCTGCCCACCCCTGCTGGGCACGCAAGCATCACTAAAAAAGAAAGAGTGGGCTTGCTTGCTAGAAGCAAGGTGTGAACTGTGAACAAGGTCAAAGCCAAAGTCCTTCAATGAATCATTTCTCCATGCTGGTCTGTGTAGGGTGGGAGATTGAAGTCTGAGTCCATGATGTTACAGTTCGTAAGTCACATCTGTAATGTCAGCCTTCCATGGGACAGATCCACGACTCCTACTCAAACTGTGCACTCCTGGGCACCATTCAGACATGTGGGAAGGAAGGCAGAGAGTATGGGTGGTCAGAACATGCATAGACACATTAATGAAAAAGCGAAATGGCATGTACAGCAGAACCAACAGCCATAGTTACAGTGTTATGTAAGTAGCAGGTAAGCTCAACTGAAGTAATAGGTCTTCAGTCAAGTCAAGATTTACCCTGCTAGGGTCTTTGTTGTTTGGTTACACAGGGAGTCCTGCTGGGTCTGGTGGACCCATTGCATTTTGGGCCTTTTAATTCAACATATTCAAACCTTTTTTGTTAAAATTCTCAGCAGATGTTTACTTCATCCCATTTGCAAGTAATAAAAACAAAACATGTTACTTTTGTTCTCTTTACCTTTGTTAAATCACATTTATGAATAGAAATGCAACTCAGTTTTGTTTTATTAAAATATAACAAAATAAGGAAATGCATCAAAAAACAGGCATAATTGGAAAATAATGAACAAATGTACAAATTAAGCAAGTTTTTCCAAAACTATAGTGTATTATTTATTTGAATTTCATTAGAAATTTAACTTACTCTGGTTAGTTTACACAACATCTGTCTGAGCAACACATTAGTTCCATTGAATATGGCTATTTTCAGACTATACCACACGAGGGGCAGAGTTTCAATGTGTGTGCATTGCAAATGTACTTCTTGCACTGGGTGCATGTATTGTGTTTTTCTGTCCATCTTGGGTCCACATACTTCACAGCGCTTCTTTTTGTTGCAGGCCACAATCTATGTGAAAAGATAAGGATCTTTACTAACACTTTACTCCTCTTTCTCAGAAACATAAATTATTATACTGCACCAGCATCAAACACTTACCCAAGGGTCTGCAGATGATGGTTCTGTAATTGGGCAGGATGTGGCACCATCATCTTCTGTTTTCAGCAACTGGAGAGGGAGCTCAGACTTGTTTTTGCGTACTGTTCCCACCATAGTCAGCTTCCGCTTTAGCAGCTCCTGTCCCAGCTTGTGCGATGTGAAAAAATTGTCGCATGTGATGTTGTGTCCAGAAAGTCCCTGAGCCATATCGAGGATTGATTTTTCTCAGGGGATCCTCCATTGTGCTTCCCTGTGTAGACCTGCAAGTTCCATGCATAAGATTAAGCAGCATCACAGGCAGCCCAAATCTTTATACCATACTTGGCAGGCTTAGATGGTATATATTGCCGAAATGGGCAGCGGCCGCGAAATGGCATCAACTGCTCATCAACGGTGACATTGGGGCCAGGGTTGTAAAACTGGGGGAGACCGGCCACCCACTTGTCCCACACCGTCCTGATGGCAGCTAGCTTGTCTCTCTGCTGTCGAGCTGGTCTATCATCACGGTCATCAAAACGGAGGGTCCTGGAAATTATTTTGAAAGTTTTCAGAGACATCGTTGACCGGAAAAGATCTCTGCCAGTTTCTTCATCCCACAGGGATTCTGTGGCCTCCCCTTTGGACCTGAAAACACCAGCAAGGATAAGAACCACAAAGTAAGCATCCAAATCAGTTTCGTCCAAAACCTTCTACGTCTCTCCAAAACCTCTGCTTCCTTCTAAATTGGTGCTATCCAGGATGATTTTCTTGGGTATGGCATGAAGAGGTCAAAAGACGACTTGATGTCTTGTGCATGAGTGGTTTGAAAAAAATAATTATTTCTATAATTTTTCTTAAGCAAAAAACTGAAAACGCTGAAGACCTTATAAGGGTAAAAGACTTGATACTGATCTGGCATCCCAAACATAGGCTGGCAAACCATTCCACAATATAGGGACCCTGTAACATAATGCTTTACTGCCACCTGTCACTTTATTATATGTGGAATGACAAGGAAACATGCATTCTGAGATTTGAGTGGATGATGTGGCTTGTAAACTTGAAGTAATTCTGTTAGGTAGGTAGGTGCTGGACCTTTTAAGTTCCTTATATGTAAGTAGGAGAACTCTGAAGTCAGTCCAGAGCCAGTGCAGGGAACTAAGAGCAGGGGTTATGTTTTCAATCTTCCTGCTCCTGGTGACAATTTGAATAAGAGAGCATTACAGTAACCTACTGTATGCAATGGCATGTATCAATTTCTCAGTGTCTTGAATAGTGAATCATAATTTGGCAATGTTACGCAACTGTAGGAAGCACACCTTTGATACAGCATCCACATGAGATTTGAATGAGGCTTATATCTAAGATGATAGCTGGGTTATGGGCTGAGCTGCTGAGGGAAAGGTTCAGCCCCTTAGAGTAGGGTGCAGAGATTATATCATTCCTATCTGCAGACTTGCCTCCGAACAAAAGTTTCTGTGCATTTAGTGATAAAAAGTTTTCAGTCATCCAGGTCTTTAGTAAGTAACACAAACTTCTGCTTTTATATTAAATTTTCAAAATGATCATCTTACACATTTCCCCATCATGTCTTACCTGTCCACAAGCACGTGTGGCTATGCATATGCCAACGACAAGTTCATTAGAGGTAGAGATAAGCCTCGTGTGAAAACTCCGACCAAGAATGACATAAAATGACACACCTAATCAGGCGGTTTATGTTTGCTATTTTCTCAATGGCATGCTTTCATTTTTCACCTAAGCAGCTCTGCAACAAGTT
>JABJVO010000045.1:8104872-8122156 GCA_026770805.1 Boulengeromyrus knoepffleri
CAATTATTTCCCAGCAGCAGTGATGAAATTAATTCATCCTCTGATGAAGATTGTGAGAGCTATGAGGATTGTCATTAGAATTGACTGCAAATCTCTGCTGAACACATCAACAAGGTTTATCTGCCCTCCTTGCAAGACTTACTTCAGACCTTGCAGGACCAGTAATGCAAAAGGGACACAACCTACCTAAAACCACCACTCCATTAGGCTGAGAGCTGGTAAATGCTACTGTAGTCTCTCAACGAGAACTGAGAGGTTCAGTAGGAGTTTCTACCCTCATGCCGTTAGATCACTCAAATTATTTAAATTGTTAGTTATAAGTTAATACTCGTTCCTTTCTCATACAGTACGCAGTTCAAATAAAGTACAGTTGACCCTTCTGCAGTGTGACGTTCCCCATCGTGGCTTCGATATATCATGGGGTGAGAGAAGTAAGGAGGGTGCACTGATTACAGCACGTTGCCGCACCCACCACACGACAAACCACCTCAGGGATAAGAACCTGAGTGCAGCCATATGGCGGACCAGTGTGAGGTTTTTTCCAGTGGATGGAGTGCCAATTCTGCCACCAACCCCCAAGTTATTCCCTGTAAGTTGGAGGACCTCCTTATAAGCCTGGGTGTAGATTAACGTCATACCCAGGATCAAGCAATTGCAGGTTAAGGGCCTTGCTCAAGGGCGCAACAGAGTAGAATCACTCTGTGCATTCACAGGACTTGAACCACAACCTTCCAGTTGCTGGCACAGAACCCTAGCCTCAGAGCCACCACTCCATCCCATGGGGTCAGCATAAGAAATTAAATGAGAATTTAGGAGTTGTTCAAAAGCCACAGATGACAAGCAAAGCCCAGCAGAGACAAAAATCTAGTAACTCATAAATGCATTAAACATATGTACAGTCTTGGTTTGGAGGATGCCAAGCATGTTTACAGCAGCCTCGCATCTCGCAGTATGCCACATTTCTCGTATTTTTTCGCTTTGCTGTGCTTGCATGCTCATTTTGCTCGGGGGAACAAAAATATTTTACACTTTTTTTTCCCATTTTCCCAGACTGAGGGGACCCTGCATCTCTAATCCCATCTATGTGGAAAGGTCAATTGTGCAACATACACCTCCAGTCATTTTTATCAGAGTACCTTTCTGATCCTTATTTATTATGTGTTTATTAAACTGGAACATATGTCTTTATTGCTTTCTATATAATTATTATGGTGGAGCTGACAACACTTTATTTCACTATAGGTTACAGCTTGCATATGACAAATAAAACCCTTGAATCCTTGACAGAAGTCTGAGAAAAGGTTCCTGAGAAAAATATCACATGAATAAAGACATGTACTCAGTCCTCACCTTCACTGAAAGTGCATAACAGCTAAGCTGTTTAAAATGCAGTCCCCTTTGCCTCTTACAGGTACCACCACCTATAAAAGCAAAAGCGTAGATAAAAAGAAAAATTAACAAAAAGTCAACCTTACAGCAAAATAGACAGAAAGGACCTCACAGATACACATGAAACAGTCTGCCTTAGGCATATCTCTATGCAACACTCAACATCTACATATTAAAAGATCATACATCTATGTCCTGATGTCTGCATTTTACGACACCATCAATATTCAAAAAACAAGACAAGTATTGCTTCTTGTGCACAAAAATCTAATGGCAAACCTGTGAACCAAAACAAGGACATATCTTGCCACTTCACTGGGTCATTACAGGGTTTACTGAGTAATATTGAGTGTACAACATGTTCGGAAGGTTTTATTTGCACAGACCAAAATTACATGTACCCAGTGGTGATCTACTAACCATATAGTAGATGACATCAGTTAACGGGCCCAATATCTACTGACTTTAATGCCTCTAGTTGTCACAACATAGGTTTCATTACATCTTCAAACTCAGCAACTGAAAGCATTATAAATTATGGCATCCAAGAGTTAGTCTCAGGTAAATAATTTATTTGCATCACACAAATGTCAGCGTGGTGCATGATTTCTCCTCATTGACCGACTTGGATGCATGTTTGAATATACACCGATGAGCCAAACACTATGTCCACTTCCACAATAAGTGAATAATGTTGGCTATCTAGTAAAAATGCTGCATGTCAAGGTCTGAGATGAAACAATCAACCTTACTCGGTGATGTGATCATAATGTTTTGGCTCATTGGTGCACATATTAAAGCTCTAACAGTACACATATTCATTGTGTGCCATACGGCACATTATTTTCAGTTTGGTAGACAAGAGTGAAACACTGCACATTTACTGACATACATTTATTGACACTGGTAGAACCTAAATTTAGAAGTAGATGTTCACTACAAAACATTATACTAATTGTGGCTAAAATGGAGCAGAAATAAATACTCCACCGTCAAGTCTGCTGCATTACAATTAATTCTGTATCAGTGATCTAAGATTATTAAAAACACTCACAAAATCACGAAGGGCTTTAAATCAGTGTTTCTCAACCAGGTCCTTGGAGCAAAAATGTGTAGTCCCCACACATATTTGGCATGTCACTGTAAGACTCCCACACTTTACTTGTCATCTCCAGCTTCAGAATGGCAGAATCCTCAGACAGGTCCAAAATCCTGCAGCATGAGGAAAATAATTACAGTTCCTATATCATTACTGCCTAATCATTGCATTCCAACTGCCAAGTTCAGTCAAAAAACTGATTCAGCCATTACAAATCTGCAACATCCAACAACTAGAATAAATGGACAAAACAAAATAAATGAGGGCCTTCTGAATCACTTCAACTTTTGCCAAGTAGAATACTTTAAGCTGCAATGAACATCAGCGTCCACCGAAACTTTGTTTTTCTGGGGAGGTTAACTGAAATACACTAACAACACCGATCATAATGGAACTAGAAAAGGGGGGTCTGTCAGAATGACACCATTGTATTCCCCCAGACAGCCCTGTGACCTTCTCCATCCATCTAATCCATACTCCTCACACAGTTTCTATAGTACTGGATAGATCAAATATGAAATGTGAATGGCAATAAATGTGTTTTTACCTGAATACTCGGAGTTCTAGATGTGACATGTAACTCTGAAGACACATTAATTTATTGCACATTCCACTTACATGTCAATCTGCAGAATCTTTCCCCAACAATTAGGCAGTTATCTGTATATGTCTTAATGTCCATGTCTGAAAATGTTATTTATATTATTCATGTGTCTAAATATTTATATCCCATTTCTCATCTGCATTCTGACCAACATTTTCCATGACATAACAGTGAAAACTGTAACAGGTACACTAATGATATAAATGCAGCGGGCAATAAGAACATTTAACTAATTTACATTTAGCTTAGTAAAGGGCTCAAGTCAGTCTCAGGAACATGATTAGAGAGCATCACTAACATCAGAGTGGTGCATGATCTTTCTTCATTGACTGACTTGTCTGTATTTTATAAAACAAATTCAACAAGAGTTAATAGTCCCCAGCTTTGTAGTCTCTGCCTGTTGTTCTTGCTAACTTTACCAATGGTCTCCATTCCATCCTAAGAGCTTTGGGGGAACTTATATTAAGTAAATTGTGCATGTGTGTGGGGGCGTGTGTACGTGTATGTCTGTATGTATGTGACTGACGCAGAGAGCGAGAGACTCACACACACGCAAGCATGTAGTACCAAAATGCATTTGTATGTATTTCCTTATGCAAGTTGTTTCCAAAACACATTTAAGGTAGGTTTTCTTACCAATTTCTCCAAGGCAAAAATAATAAAACCATAAACGAATATAACACATTAAAATTTGTTTTAAATGCAACTTTTTAAAAATAGGTTCTTTTTATTGATGCAGTCCTGGAACACTACTTTTGTACGGTTACTATAATACTGACTTTCAATAAAAAGTTCAGGTATTAAAATTGGATGCACTGATATTGTACTTTAAGTGTAACATTAATTTGAAAAAGTGACATAGCTGCGGGTTCCTGTTATTCCATAAACGCTATTCGACTAAATTACATTTTAGCAGTTGCACTTGGCATATTTCCAATTAGTCAAAATTACTCATCCATCATATTTAAAATTTCACGTTGCTTTACGTTCAGTGAAACAGTACTTGTCCACTATTATTATGTAAAAAATAATAAACAAGTTTTAAGTTTTCTTAGTGTGATAACCAAAGCACCAATGACCGGAAATGTTTGCGAAACCAATATCTGATAGCCCAGGACTCCCAACGTGCCAGAGACTAGCGGCCCCCTATTTTCGACGTTCCCCTCGGTTGATTTCGTCGGTTACAACGCGTACTACTTTTGTGGGAAATGTCTGAGATCGTTCGCATACAAAAACAGTTCGCAGAAAAAACTTGTTCTAATGTACTATTCTATATTAATCTAAGACTCATCTACAACATTAACATCAAGTTTCTGAATATAATAAAGATAAATATAATAAATATATGACAGAGTATTTATTTCTTCGAACGAGCTTTGGACAAAGACTTTCTGCTTATTAAACAAACGATATAACATTTGTACTTTTACAACACATCGGTGACCTACCACGTGGTGGGTTTTATCAAGTGAGGCTTAAAAGAATCATACTAGAAACCATAAAACAACGGCAAGGCATTACTGCGCAGAAGATCTTGAGTATTATTAAAATATGTTATACCACACATAACAACCTGAAGCTTGATTATAACAAATATAGTTTACAGAGGAAGTGGAAAGCAAAGCAATACCTACCACCACGGAGGCTTCTAGGAGAAAGACAGAACCCCTTGCGTTCCTCGCAGTCATCTCCTGTGGGTTTATGGGTATTAGGCACCGAATGAAAAGTGCATACGCCACCTACCGGCCGATGGTAAACGTAAACGCAACCCATGCAAAAACGTTAAGTCCTGGGAGTCGTTCGGAAAACCAAACTGCACATCCAAGTAATACACAGATCCAGCGAATGTTTCATGAATTTGAAGGAAAAAAAAACTCAAAATGACGTAAAACTGTACATTATTCACGCAATTTATATTTGCACGCTTAAATTTTAAATATATATATTAAAGACAAAAAGGACATTTAAAATTTAAGCGTGCAAATATAAATTGCGTGAATAATGTATAGTTTTACGTCATTTTGAGTTTATATATATATATGTGTGTGTGTGTGTGTCTGGGGTTCTGTGAACACAAACTTTATAACTCACAACAGTTACCTGTGGAACGGGATGTTTGCACTCCTGTAATGAGGGTCAGTGTGGGTCTCTCAAGGACAATAGGCCATGTCCAGAGACAATGACAGATATTTTATGGTCGCTCAAATCTTTATAAGAAGACAAAATATGTCTTCCATTTCAACTCAAGAATGATTTTCTATATCTGATAAGTAGGCACACAAAAGGTGTTTGCACATCACCGTAACTTTTTTCTGGAACCAAAACCTTTCTCCGGACCATAGGACTTTTGTCGTGTTCACACTGCAGGAACTTGATCCGATTGTAGCTCCTCGGAGGCAGTTCCAGAACCCTTTTTTAGTACTTACTTCAGACTAGGTATTTTTCCTTTGAACACAAATTACTGGCAAGGCGCTTACAGTGACAGCTTTCTGGTTGGTTGACCGCACGCACCAGCACTAATTTGGAAGCTATACAGAAGTGTTGGATAAAAGGTAGAACAGCGTGTCCCCGTCTCCCTCTTCTAGAGACAGACACCCAGCCTGCTCCTCTTATATGTCCTCAATTGCCCGGGGACCACACCAAGACCTGGGACTGGGCTGGTGCTTGCGTAGGGCTGAGGTGAGGGCCCACAGAACGGGACTTAGGGCAAAGCCCAGAGGGTCCCATTCCAATTCCTCCAATTGGCCATTGTCCAGGGCCATCCTCTCTGGGCTGGTGGCAGTCGGGGAGTCGGGTGTCGGGCTGGCAGCAAGGACAAGAGATGAGACAGGCACCAGAGCATTTAGGGGGAAGGCAATAAGGCAGGAACCTGGGTGATGTGAGCCGGAGACAATGAGGGGGACATCTGGGAGCTGATAGCTGGAACTGGGATCAACAAGACCTCATGGAACAGTGTGGCACCTCCTGGAGGCCATTGGGGACAATGAGGAGACGAGGCAGGAACTGACACGATGGCAGGCGATAGTGAGGCAGGAATGTTGATTATATAACCAATCGATAAAACCCTGGAATGTGCTGGTCCATGTGCCAACATGACGGCTGGCACCAGGGCAGAGACAGGACGGTCAGGCAGACATGGCGGGCAGGACATGACAGCCAGTTGTATTCTGTTTCAGAGTCAGGCTATTTGTATAAAAATTTGACAATGTAAGTCTCATCCCAAAGTCCTGAAGTATCAAAAAAGTAGCCCAGCTGCTTCAGTACTTTGGGTACTGGAACTCCACAAATCAACCTGGTCAACATGAGCCTAGTTTGGTCCTTCTGGGTCACTTTTTGGGGGTGGGGTGGGGATTTGGCCACTGGTCTGTGATGTAGCCCATATATTGCCATGGTATGTGGCCCCAGCTGGTTGGACCCTTTCAGTACTGGAACTTTTGGTACTGATACTCGGCCGGAAGTCAAATGGAAAGCGATCATATCGAAAATATGCGGTGGAAAAGCACTGCCTGCTGAAAGTCAGCGTCGTGACACCATTTATCACAGGTTCAATTTGTTTGGTTTAGTTGAGCTGGAGCCCCTGCTGTTATTGCTGTGTGTGCTATGCTGCACAACATTGCAGTATTTATTTTATAAAATGTAGTTTTAGGGCCACCTCCCTAATAAGTTGTTTTAACGTTTCTTTTGAGAAGTGTTCCTTCTTTTTTACCATTGTTGCTCACCATTGTTATTTTTTATAAGGAAGTAACATTACATTTTGAGCCCATTTATAGGCCTATATTTTCTAGGTTATTTTGGTCTTCATTTTGTGTCCTTTTGCGTGTTTTTATTGATTTTTTAAATGAATTATATTTGTTTGTCTTGATATGTCTGATGTGACAGTAATATAACGTATTTGTAGGATCGATGTTTCTGTTATTGAGAGTGTGTGCCTTTCTCATGTGGAGGGTGGGGAGGGGGCAACAGCGAAGTACTTTATTTACTAAGATCGATTGTTATTGGGAAACGCATCCCTGAGCAACACAGAGTCAATACAAATTAACACTCGGCTGAGATATGCCAAATAACTATTTATTATCGGACATTTCTCGTTCTTTAAACATAAATGTGTTGATCGCGCAATGGACAGCTAGTAGAGCCAGTGTAGTGTCGAGTTGAGCTACTTTGTTGAGTTAGGCTACCGCAGTGCTAATCGATAGCCCTAACCATAACCCTTACCTTAGCCCAAACCCTAACCCCCAAAAAAACCCTAAAACCCTTACCCTAACTCAAACTTCTAAAACCTAACACTAACCCCCAAACGGTGGAACTGCACATGCGCAAAAAGGCTCGATAGTATGTCTCGATAGGTAGCTCAACTCGTCAGAACACTGGCAGTAAAAAAAAAAAATATTATAAATTAGATATGACTTCAATCACTACAGAATTCACCCACATGGAATGGTTTATTATTATCTTTAGCTACCCTGCTTTTGTAAAGCCACTCTAAGGATGTTTATGGTCAGACGTGCCTTCTTAACAAAGACTTTATGGAGATCTCCCACCTAGACAATTATACCTGGGTAGTTAAGATCAAAGGCCAATACAGCAGTGCAATCACATAGATGATAATCGCCAACAGTGGAGGGAATCATGAAGAAAAGCGAATGCATTGGATAGATGATTCATTGTATGCAAATACTCTGCTATAACTGTAACTCAGTATGCCCTCAGTTCAGTTTAGGGATCTCAGTAAACAGTCTATACATTTTAAAAACTCGCACTTGATTGCAAAAGGTGGTAATGCTATATCCAATACTGCCAAGATGTTTTGGCGACTACATGAGCAGTAGGCCTATTTGTGGAAATTTAAAGAACTCTTTTTAAAATAACGGGCTCTGGAGAACTTTGCAGACAGCAAATGACTGACATATATGATACATCAAGTATTCCACAACACTGCATATTACTTGATATCTCCTGGATATGTTCTTTAACAACAAGGAAGGGGTGATTTATTTTAATTCTCCACAACAAAGGTACAAAGAGCAGTCTGGGACCAAAGACGATTTAACACTTCCTTTTTTAAAGAGACCGGGCGGCGCCATGGTGGAACGACAGCGTCTGTCATTAGGAAAGATGGGACAGATTGAGAGATATAAAAGAGGCGAAGAGAGAGAGAGAGAGAGAGAGAGAGAGAGAGAGAGAGAGAATGGGTGAAGGTAAATCTGAAGTTAAGTTTTCTGACTTGGATAAAGTGTAACGAGGAATAGCCTAATATTTGCTTCTGTTTTTAGCGTAGGTCTATGCTATAGGTTCCATAGACTAGTAACGTTGCCCTTTGTTGACCTGCAAGTATACAAAAAGCGATTGTTAATGGATAAAGTCATCCAGTCAAAAATGCGTAAGTATCCATTTAGTTACCATGTATACTTCAAACATGTATACTTCAAACTAATAATAATAATAATGATAATAATAATAATATATTTAAGTAGTTAGTAATTCTTGGCAAATGCACCGCTGCAATCCTGAAGTAATGTACGGAGCTTTTCCACACGCGGGTGTGTTGTGTAATCGAACTTGAGCATTGAAATGTATCATTGTAATATTGCTAACATTGATGACAATAATATAGATACTCCTTGCTTTTCTATGGTGCGATAGCGATGCACATTCAGTAGTCATCAAACTTTTAATTTTGATCTTTTCCCGGCGTTAGCGATATGTGGTGTGATACTTGACTGATGCCATGGCGATGGAAACATCCATCCATCCAGTCTAACTATGGTCGCGAGCGTAATCATCTAATACAGTGCTTACCGCCATATCGTACTAAGGTCGATTTAACGATAGGATAAACATATGTTAATTTATTTACTTTTCATTTTCTGATATTGATAACACTTTATTGACGGTGCACAAATAATATAGTTTTAAGCTATAATGTAATAATTAACCGCAAAGTTTTACATACTGATTTCATGTTAATTCATCATTAATGAATCGTGACGTCTGTTTTATCTCAAGCAGTTACTGTATTTGTTACCTTATCTGCTAATTCAGTAAATCTTTGTCAACTACTTCAATCCATGAATAACACGTTAAATGTTGATCTCATGTTTGTTCATCATTAATGAATCATGATGCATCTTTTATCCAAAGCAGTTACTATGTTTGTTACTATATCTGTTAATTCTGTAAACCTTTGTGGACTACTGAAGGAACAAGCAATGAATAACACAAGTGAAATACTGATCTCATGTTTGTTCATGATTTCATGATTTGTTCATGATTTCATGATTTGTTCATGATTGGCACTTCAGTACGAAATGAGTAATTACTGTACTATGTATTTGTGCTCTGTCTAGTCTTACCCTAGTATCTATCTATCTATCTATCTATCTATCTATCTATCTGTCTGTCTGATATCCATATATAATTACTTATGACATCATACTCTTACAGTACTATTTTCCAACTTATGATGCGTTAATTGGAACGTAACCCCTTCAAAAGTTGAGAAGTATATGCTATATGCTAAGTATATACACTATAATAGTATGGTTTGATAGAAGTTCTGTATAGCATCTCATTAGAATATAATAACAATTGTAAATATGAATGAAAAACATTTGGCACTCTATACTACTATCCTGAAGTTTAAAATTAAGTCATTCTAAAGACATGTAGAGTTAACGGATCAATGGTAGTTCTAAAAACTTCTAAAAATCATACTTATTTTAAAAACGACAAACACGGAAGTATTAAGTTAAAAGTCTTGTAATGGTAAGATTTGAAATAAATGTTCATCCAGAGACCAAGCAAGAGAAGGCAGAACCGTCCCCCATCAGCCCACAGGGGAACAGAGCCGATCAGAGTCGGAGGCATCGGACCGCATTCACTCGAGAACAGATATTCCAGCTGGAAGGGGAGTACTGCAAGGAAAACTACGTGTCAAAATCCAGAAGATGCGAGTTAGCTTCAGTCCTCAATTTACCCGAGACCACTATTAAGGTACATAACAAACAAAATTCTGAAATAATTTAATCTGACATATATACAACAAATACAATGTAGATAATATTAAAGTTATCATTGTGTACATTCCACACTGGGTTTATTTTTATTTTAGTATTTAATAATATTAAGAGCTACTTTTTATTGATCCCTGTGGGGAAATTCTCTTTGCACCTTCCACATCTTGCTCTTCATAAGAGCAGGCTTAATCATGAAGGACAGCCAGCCTCAACAGCCCCCATGTAGCTGGGGGTCAAGGTCCTTACTCAAGCACCCACAGATGTGCCAAGGACAGGCTTGAACCTGCAACCTTCTGATCACAGGCACAGAGGCTTAGCCCACTGAGCCACACACATGGCTTATGAATAATCTCTTTAGTCACTCATAACATTAGGAAAGCAAACTCCAAAGTAGATATAAGTCTAGATGGCATACAGTATGAAATTTGTAATATAATGTAGTAATTTCTTTCTCTCCATTGTGAATTTGTGAACTCAGGTATGGTTCCAAAACAGGAGGATGAAAGACAAACGGCAAAGACAAACGCTGAGCTGGCCCCATCCCCTGGACCCCAGTGTGTACGCCTATGTGATGGGCCAGGCTGCACTCACTTTGCCTCATCCCCTTTTACCCCACGTTCCCCTGAATCTTTACCAAGGTCTCTGTGGATATGCAATAAACCACAGCTCCTTTAGGACTCTGGATCCCCTCCAAATGGCTCCCTCCCCATATTGCAGGCGTGAGCTCCTGGGGAGTTTTTCACAGCCCACCGTCTATCCGCATCACATACATGATGCATCTCTCTGCTATTTCATTCCAATGGAGACTGGAGCAGCACCACAGAGCTAGGTGGGACACTCTTAATATGAGGCTGTCTGCTACCATAAGCCATTAGAATAAGTTTTATTTTTAGCATCCCTCCAACAACGTAGTTTCACTAATGTGCTGTGCACCATATATATATATATATATAAGCTACTGGATGAAAAAGATTTTAGTCACTATGGTTAAAATGAAGCTGTGGCCTCTATACCTTATGATGCTTTCCAGAATAATTTATAAAGATACATTTGTCTGTATATCTATACATTTGTCTTTGGGAATAATTTGAGCAATATAGCAAAATATTCAAATAATCTATTTGGTGGTAAGGGAACAAAATGAAATGGTTTGGTAAATGAAAGCCACAAAAACAAATTTCAGAAAATAATATTCTTAGACAGCACTCTGCCACTTTAGCTCTATTTATGTTGATTTACAATAACATGGTGTCTTTGAAGCTAAACTGTGAATAGTTTAAGATAGGAAATGACGAAAAAATGATTAACCAAAAAATCTTCTGTGGAAAAAATGTGCAACATGCAGTACAATGGATAATTTAAGAATAATAAAAGGTCTTTGCCACCATGGTTCATTCAAGCACAGCAAAATACCTATTGTAGAAATATGGTGATGTCAACCAATATCTTACTGCATTTAAAAGTCTTTACAATGATGTTTTAAATTTCACACATTCTATTGATTCAGTTAACTGAGTGTATCATATTTAGATTTTTTTGTTCTTTACAGGCAAACTTCACCTTTGGTTAAAAAAAATTCTGAGCAAAGAATTGCCTTTTTTGATAGAGTAAATGTTGCTGGTTTTTGAATAATCTGACTCACTAATTTGCACTACTGTATACAATTTTCATGAATATATACTTGGAATAAAGTATTAAAATCTGTATAAACATGTCAATAAAATATTTATTGATTTTACTGGTGATCCTGTGTATGTATTTCATGCACGTGTTGTAAACTGAGTAGATTTTATTTTCCATGCCGGAATAAACTGTAAACCTCCCTGCTTAGACTGCTGTCCCTGTGACCTGACCCCGGATAAGCAGCAGAAAAAGGGTGGATGGATGGATGGATAAACTGTAAACTATAAATGCCCATTGTTGTGCTACAGAACATAAAGTGCACCAGCTGGAAGTGTATTAGTTCTGTTTCTTTCAATAGCACTTATTACACTGAACATTCATCCATCTTCTGACCACTTATCCTGGTTACGGGGAGGCGTAAAGTCTTTCCCAGGTAGCATGAGGCTGGGAGACACCCTGGATATGGTGCTCTTCTATCGTAGGGCACATACACAATCATACTCTATGGGCAATTTAGAGACACCAATTAGTCTACCGACATGTCCTTGGACCGCGAGAAGACTGTCCAAAATGGAAAAAATTAAATAATTAACAAATTATGTAGCAGTTTTGTGTTTACTAACTCAAATTCCACATCAGATAATGAGATATATCAAGGACTATATGAGGGGCTTGTGTTTCTGGGAACTCTATTATTGTGTTCTTAGAGTTAGGCTTAAAGTTGGCCAGACAGTGTCTCCACAGTCAAAACCTATCAGCTACATTATTATTATTTATTGACTTAAGATTCTTGCCGCTACCCTGTCATCATGGCCATTATATGCTGCAGTATGTTCTTTCTAGACTAAAAATAGTGGCTAATTATGGCGAAAGACAAAACAACAACAAGAGGCTTCCAGGTGTAAGACTTGCTGAAGCTCTAAAAACACAGGCAAGCATTAATTGTCAGTTTGTATTAAGGCCCCTTTAATGCAATTGGCACTTGGCATTTCTATACATTTAGTCTACATATTTCATAATACTATGAAAAAGTAGTGGCTAAGTGGGTAGCATTAATGCTTTGCTCCCCCTTATGGGGGAGTTTATGGGGGGTTTGTGGATTTCAAATGTTATTGTGCTGCACAGGTTTCTTCCTGCAGTCCAAATACATGCAGTTAGGATAATTGCTGTCTCTGCAGTTCCTGTAATGTATGATTCTGTATACGCCCTGCAATGGACTGTCATAATGTCCAGGGTGGACCCTTGTGCTCTGTGCTGCCCACTATATTCCCAACCTCCTCGCGAATCTGATGAAGATTCAAGAAGCAACTGGAAGATGGATAAATAGTCATCCAAGGATTCTTTTGAGCAAACTTCCCAATTATTTGTAATGGCAGTAATACAGAATTTCAATCTCCCATTTTCTGTTTCCCACTATAAAGTCCTACTTCCGAAAGCAACAACTTGATTAGGTTTTGTACATTTCCAACTTGGATAATAAAAAATAAAATTCAGAAGGAGAATTGTTACATGGACCCTGGATATGCGAGTGTGGTGATGTGAAGGTATCTGATTGGGCACGCCTACCCACATGACACCAATTAATAGTAGAATGTGACCCCAACTTATAAGAAGGTGGAATTTTGGGGGTGCACTTTGCATTTTGGAATCCCCTCCCCATTCCATTGTTCTTTGCTGGTAACACTTACATGTTCCACTGTGGAGTCTGGACACCTGGACATTTCTCAGCTTTTAGCACTGAATGCTGCTGTGCTTGTGGAATATCCAGTCACTGCAATGAGAGCTTAGGACCATAGTAAGGTTTTTATTTTATTGCTATTTTTAATATTATGTATTTATGCCCCCCTTCCCTATGGCATTAGTTTCTTCCAAAGATCACAAGAGCAGGTACACACACACACACACAGAACTCTTTTGCAGTAGTGTATTGTTGAACTTGTTAGCAGAGCATCAGCATCAATCTCTTTTTCAAATGTGTATGAAAATATAGGCATAGTTTGTTTTGCAAGATAGTTGGCGAGTAACAGCTAAAGTTAACCATCCCTCAATCCAGTTTAGCCTTCTAGCTCAACAGCTAGTCATGACTTGTGATAATATAGCATCCTATTTAATAATGATAAAAGAGAGCTGCGTGAATATTATTACAGTGAGCTGATTTTACCACCACAATCACAGGTTGTAGTTAGCAAAACACTGAACTCCATTTATTATCTCCTGGTCAAGATGCAGTGGAATATTTCAGAATACAGATTTCCCTGTAGAGTTTTGGATTGTTGCAACCCATCTAGGGGTAGAAGCCATAACAGAAAGTGAAGGGAAAAAGGGTCTAACAAAGCACACAAGTGAGATACAAATAAACAAAAGGCTATATTTTTCAAAACTATAAACACAACAACACACACTTATCCCCACAAAACCCAAACTTCTAGAATAAATTAGACACTTGTCATACCTGTTCCTGATTAGTAATCATGCAGCTGAGCCTGCTCTGTGGCTCTGAGCCAAGTGGTAATGTATCGCATCCCTATTTAAAAAGAGCAGAGAGCATAATTGCCCACTGCAGTCACTGTCATTGCTCTTAGGTCAATTCATATTTCAGTTTTCTGTGTGCTGTTATGGTCCATGCACAGGGTGTGATGTAAATTTCACGGAGATGGGAGGACGTAGCCTTGTGAATTTTTTGAAGCACCTTCCTGGATGTGTCGTAAAAAGATTCAAAGCTTGAAAACAATTAGCACAGTGACATCTAGTGGTAAATAAAAAACAGCAGCCATTTCCTTGAAACCGCAAAGGAAAGAGGTACACTATTTTATGTTTGTTCATGCAATCTGTGCAACAAATGTGAGGACAATTAAATGTTTATGGAAATACTACCTATGAAAATATGTAAATGAATGTGTGAGGTTGTTTATTAAAAAATAATTAATATTCATCTTAATATTCATCTTCCATGTGAAAGGAGAATGTTGGTGTGAGATTAGCAATAAATATATAAATCTGTGTTTGTGGTATAGGGGGTACAGCAGGTTCTTGTTTAAAAACTGTACTTGTTCAACTATGCCAGGGTTCAAGTGACTTTTCTTCTGGCTGACACTTTCACCAGCCTAGTAGAAGATCCTTTTTCCAAGGTATGGTTGATGCAGGTGTACATAGGTGTTTCATAGCAACTTTTTCAGGTTTAAACAGCCTTGTGAGCAGCCCAGTAAGTCAATGGGTCCTCTGACCTTGGAATGTGTGAATCTTTGGCATGCCTACACAGACGGAAAGAGAAATGTCATTTTATGAAAGGCATTCCCAAAGAATAAATGCATAGAATAAATAGAGCACTTTACCTTTGGACTTCTGCAATAGCGCTAACTGTTGCACTGGTCACTTGCTGTTGTGCATCCACATTATGGTCAAGCCTACCCCAGAGATCCACTTACTGTTGAGCTGAGAACCAGATCTTACAGAAGGTACTGATTACTGCTGTGATGCTGGAATGAATTCTCTTGTCAGCCTTTCCACAGTTGCCCGAGTGCAGCTGACATTCCTGAACACCAGTTCTTTAAATCTGGGGTCCAGCATCATAGCCAAGGACAGATCAGTAATCCTTTCTATTACTAAAAAAATTATATTCAGATATCAATCCATCAATTCATCCATCTTCGGCCGCTCATCCTACTCCCTTCTTTTCTCTTTCATTCAGATTATTTTTTATATTATAAAAATTATTTATACACACTGTTTAGCTACCCTGGACCCCTTCTGTTCCTCAGACATCTCCAGTGGCTTGATGTGTCATGCCCTGCATCTCTGCCCCTCTCTCTCTCCTGTAGCTCATTTGTCTTCCCTCTGGTTTCAGCCCTCGTGTGATTCACACCAGATGTCCTCGTGTGTTCCTCATGAGTGGTGTATAAGAGTGCCTCCCAGCTCTGTGCTCCCCATTCCAGTCTTTGACAATGCCCTAGTGTGTGCTCCAGTGGTTCCCCTATTGCCAGTTTTGCCTTTTGTTTGGTCCCACATGGTCTATGTTTGTTAGCCCTGTTCACGTTGCTTTAATAAACCCCTCATTGTCTTGCCCTCATGCCTGCTCCTGCCTTCTTTGTGTTTGGAACACAACAGAATGACTGGACTCGCCTAACTTTCTCACGGCTTTCAAGCCAACCTCCACCCGGTGGATGGTTTTCCCTGGGTGTCTTGGAGAAGGGGATCCTGCAAGTTGCTTTTGCCATGGAAACCCAACTGCGTTCAGGTGGAGGCATACATGTCCCTCCCACAAACTGTAACACACCAGTGGTACGGGAGAGCCCCAAGGCAGCCGTACTACTTCGATCCGTGGGTAGAAGACTCACTTTGCTCATCCCAGACTCTGATCTCCAGGAGGTTATGGCGATGTGGTGCGAGTTTCCCGAAGCATGTCCCAGATCCACCCGTCCTGTTGAGCTTCATCCGTCTCCAGAGGTCCCAGCCCAGCCTCGCTCACTGCAGTTTCTGGCTCCTGCCTGCCACTCACCTGCGGCCATCACCCCGTCGACTTCTGCTCTGACCCCAGCTCATTTCCAGCCCCGACCTCGGCCCTCCGCTGCCCCTTCCCTATTCACATCCTTCAGGTTCCTCTTCTCCCTTGGGTCCGTGCCCTGCAGTTCCTGCAGCACCCACCTGTTCTAGCCCTGGATTTGACTTCCTTTGTATTTGGAACAGAATGACCAGAGGCGACCCAAGGCGAACTGCTGTGTGGGTTTGGGGAAACTTTCTGACCCCCAAAAGAAGAGTAGACAGCTTCACCTCCAGTATGATGAAATAACATGTAATGGCAAGGTATGTGTCCATGTTCAAGGAGGTCCACATGTCTGCTACATTAACTGCTGGGATGTTCTGTAACTCGGCAAGGCCTTCTGTTTGGTGTTCCCCTGCTAATTTTCAAACATAGCCTTTATAGCCTTCCTACTAGGGATGTTATTGGTAGGATACACACATGTCATTGAAGCAAGTTACAACTGACAGCCTGTTAAGCATTTAAAGATCTCATGCTCAATCATCTGTCTGCATGAAGTAAAATATACAAATTATGACAATCATTGTGCATCTTAATAATTCTTAAATCTTTAAAAGAATTTAAATCCACACTGTAAAAGTGTTTGCGTGTGTGTGTGTGTGTGTGTGCATGTGAGCATATTGAATGCACTCGAAGTGTCTCAAGATCGGTGCTCCTCTGGCTCTCCCCCATGTGTCTTCTCCCTGTTTGGCTAGCAGTCCTTCCTGAAGCGGCTGGGATGAGAATCAGCACCTCCAAATCCGAGACCATGGTCCTCAGCCGGAAAAGGGTGGAGTGCTCTCTCCGGGTCGGGGAGGGAGTCCTTCCCCAAGTGGATGAGTTTAAGTATCACAGGGTCTTGTTCACGAGTGAGGGAAGGATGGAGCGGGAGATCGACAGGCGGATCGGTGCGGCGTCAGCAGTGATGCGGGCGCTGCATCGGTCTGTCATGGTGAAGATGGAGCTGAGCCAAAAGGCAAAGCTCTCGATTTACCAGTCGATCTACGTTCCTACCCTCACCTATGGTCATGAGCTGT
>JABJVO010000045.1:8122256-8149264 GCA_026770805.1 Boulengeromyrus knoepffleri
CTCGATTTACCAGTCGATCTACGTTCCTACCCTCACCTATGGTCATGAGCTGTGGGTAGTGACCGAAAGAACGAGGTTGCGAATACAAGCAGCCGAAATGAGTTTCCTCCGCAGGGTGGCTGGGCTCTCCCTTAGATACAGGATGAGAAGCTTGGTCATTCGGGAGGGACTCAGAGTAGAGCTGCTGTTCCTCCGCGTCGAGAGGAGCCAGATGAGGTGTTTCGGGCATCTGGTCAGGATGCCTCCCAGACGCTTCCCTGGTTAGGTGTTCTGGGCGTGTCCCACTGGGAGGAGGCCCCGGGGAAGACCCAGGACACGCTGGAGAGACTATGTCTCCTGGCTGGCCTGGGAATGCCTCGGGATCCCCCCAGAGGAGCTGGACGAAGTGGCCGGGGAGAGTCTGGGTTTCCCTGCTTAGACTGCTGCCCCCGTGACCCGACCCAGAAAAGCGGTAGATGATGGATAGATGGATGGATGGCTTTATGTATGCTGCTTTTCCCATGTCCACATAGTCCATCACTAAATGTCTAAATGGTTCCTCAGGGACTGGAATGTACCCTATTGGGACCATGATTGCTTTGCCCACATTATTTTTAATGCACACCTCACATTCTGACAGCCTTGCATCCACCAATGCTTGCAGCTGTGGTGCCCAGAAACCTTGCTGTATAATTTTCCACATCCCCCATTGTGCAATGGTCAAGACCATCCGCATCCGTCAAGATGTTCACCAGTGACAGAGGTGCAACCAAAAGTCCCTTGTGGTTGCAAAAAAAGACCATTGGCATCCTTAGAGACCTCATAAGGGCCAGCATGCACCTGCAGGGCTACCAGATCAGAGACAGTAAAGTCCGGCTGTACAGTCACCATAGGCAAAAGGTGAGCAATCCTTGCCTGTGCAGCTGCCCTGGCTGCGAAACCCCCTCTGCTTCCAGACTGCCCCAAACAGATGGCATACACCATGCGCGTAAGCAGAGTCTGTGTAGATTGTAACCATCTTATGCTGCCCATGCCAGACACTGCAGTCAAGGCCTTTAGCTCTGCCAATTGAGCAGAACACGGCTGCGTCGCTGGCTCTGAAACGAGAGTGTAAAAATCATCACCCTGAGCCAGAACTACAGCAAACTCCATCTCTCCAGCACGAGCCATCCACAAACAAGGCCATTTCACTATTTACAATGGGAGAGCTCTCCAGATCAGATCTGTTTAGTATAAACCAAAGACTCTGCCACACACTCATGTGGCTGCCCCTTGTCCTCCAGGGGAATGCTGTCCACAGGGTTCACTGTAGTACAGTGCTTTATTGTCACATCCAGGTACGGGAGAAATGCTAAGTACGCTAGCTGCCGTGCCGGGGTCAACACAAACTTGCCTTTGTCTATGAGACCCACCACCTTATGTGAAGTATAAATAGTCACTGGATAACCCATTGTGATGGCAGTGGCCTTTTCATAGGCTAAATAGGCAGCCACCACACCCTGGAAACAGGGTGGGTATCCCTGAGCCACATTGTCCAGCTTCATGCTGTAGTATGCCAATGGCTGCTTCCGTCTGCCAGGACACAAGTCCTGAGTCAGCGGGGCCATCCCAAAGCCGTCCTTCCTGTTCCCGACATACAGATAAAACGGCTTGGTGTAGTCTGGGAGGCCCAGAGCAGGTGCACGCTGCAGCTCCTTCTTGATGGATTCAAATGCAACTGAGGCCTCATTAGTCCAAATTAAGAGCCAAATTAAGGCTCTACTGTCCACTGAGCATCTCTACGCCCCCCTCTGTACATTTTGTCTATCTGCAGCTGACTCAAAGCATCTCTGCCTAACAAATTCACTGGAATATGCTCTGATATTAGTACGGGCAAATTTACATTTTTGTCCCCTATCTGAATCTCCATTGGAGCAGATTTAGAAATACGCTGCACTTGTCCTGAGAATCCTGTGGTCTTGACCTTTTCAGTGGACCGGGGGATATGACCGGCATCTTTTAGTCCTACACAAGTGTAAGTGGCTCCAGTGTCTATCATCATTGGTATTACCATTTATTTGAACCAGCAGCACCGGCTCAGCCTCAGACCCCTTACTCAACATTGGCATCTGAGGTCCCCCTTTAGGATTCTCTGGGCATCCCTGGGCCCAAGGGTTGATCGGGCCCTGTGGTCTGTTATTCTGCAACTGTGGACTGGCATTCCTGCCTCTATTTGGCATTGGGCCCGCAGGGCTTCTCGGGCTCGGGATTCGGGCAGACGCTACAGGTGTGTCTGGGTTGATTGCAGTTCCAGCATACCAGCTGCAGTGGCCTGTTCCCCAGTGTTCCCAGAAACTGGGATGGCCTGATTTGTGGGTAATTAGGTGCCCACTGGTTAGGTGCCCCACCTATCATATCTACTCACTCTGTTCCAATCAGGGACCGGAGGTCAATTAGTGTCCTGGGGGGCCCCAGCGACAGGAGACTGTCGGCTGTCCACAGGCTGCCCCCGGGGGCTTGGGTCCAGAGAGACCACTGGTGCCTGGACTTTTTTCTTTTTAGCGGTCAGTTCCTCCAGCTGCATCTGATTCCATTTCTTTGTCAGTTCCCTCTCACGTTCTTTAGCAGAGTCCTCCTCCTCCCTGTACAAGTCAATAACATCAGCTGCTCACAGTACTGCTCCTCAGGCATAGTAATGAGTCCCACCACTTGCCTTAGCCTGCTTTTCACTGGCTTAGGGAGCGCGTCCTGCAGTGCCCTCCGGTACAGACCCCTGAATGCCGGATTCTGCAGGTCCTGCTCTGTCTCAGTGCGCCACCGCTTTTCTGGAGTTTGCAGATAGGCAACTGGGCTCTCCCCCACCTTTATGTCCCCTATTGCCTGGAGCCAATCCATAGTTTCCTCCTCAAATGCTTTTACCCACTTTCTGGCCTCTTCTGCCAGAACTGGGAGTCTGAGAAGCAGGTGTCTGTGCTCCTTTCACCATCAGCAGGAGCATCGGAGTGTCCCTGGTGGGGGGCCTCACTGCCCTCCTGCTTCTCACTATTCTATGATCTACATTATCCTCCTCTACTCCTGCCTCACTCTCCGTTTCTGTCTCCCTCTCTTGAAACTGACTCCATCCTTTAGATGGAGGGTTAGGGGTGTCCAGCAGGTGCATCAGCCCTCCTGCATTACTGCCATTTGCTCCGTACCCCACCTTTATCTCACTCCTTTCTCAGACCCACATACCTGGCCTTCCGTCACCACCTGCCGCAGCATGGCACTCACTTCCCTGTACCCATCTAAACAACCTGCCGTTTCTTTCTGCTCTTTACTTGCTTCATCCTTCTGTGTCACCTCACCTCTGAACTAAGATTTGTCAAAGTTCTAAACTCACCTACCCGCACTTCCACTGCTGTTAGTGACTTTCTATGGAAATGCACAGATGCTTTGTCCAGGCCCTCTGCTAACTTGGTCCCTTCCAATTTTAGTCTTAACCTTTCTCACCTCTGGGGTACTTATTTCTGCTTTATACACCTTGACACTCAACTTATCCATCAGATATATATATGCTCTTCCTCTGATTCAGCCCAAAATTGCATATATGGCCATTCTCCCTGCTTCCGCATAATATTTCCCCATTAAACTAAAGGTTCTTCAGGCCCGTTTTTCTCTCAGCATACCTTTCTTAACACAACCAGTCTGATCCAGCAGACCTTTAAAATTGCCACAACTTTTAATACTTAGGCTCCCTTTGCAACTGAACAATATCTTTGCATCATGACGTAACAGCACTTTCCCCCACAACTTCAAATCATGGGCCCCTCCCTTAGGGCAACCTAACCTTTACTTTATCAAAACAAGGAGACCACCCCTCTCTTAGGGCTCCAACTCACACTGATTCAAGAACCTGCAGCACAGTGGCCCTCTCTCAGGGCATTACCTTTATTACTAATCACTATTAAAACCTTCAAGGCCTCTGTGCCTTGAGGCAGTATCCCAAACCCTCAGATTAAACTGCCCCCTCTTTCAGGGTGCTTATTTCTGAGGGAATATCCACACGTGACCCTTCTGGTAGGGATTTCTCTCACACCACACACACTGGGCCCACTGAATACTACACAAATGGCTCTCTCCTTTCCTTAGTTCTTTTAGTTGCCGAGTGCCCTTACGGGAGGCTCTGCCTGGCGGCGTATGTCCCCTGAGACACCCCCGTCTCCATCTCCCTATTCTATTTCCCTATTCTTTTAAGCAATGATAAAAACCTTTCCTTACCTACCTTTAGGGCGCCCCTCTTTGATGCAGACGGGTGTCTCCCGGTTCTCCGCCAGGTGGTCGCCTCCCCAGGTCTCTTTTCCAATCTTTATGTTGTGGTTCTTTCCTTCCCCACCAAATAAGAAGTCAGAAGCCGCTCATGTAGATCCAAATTCAGTCTTTATTGCAACAATGAGGTTACAACCAAGGCCGAACACTTGCAAGTGTGTCCAATATGTTTTACACCAATTTTTATACAAGTTCTTATTGTTTAACAATATCTCGTCACTTGAGCATCATCATTCCTTCAACCATTCACAATCATTGTTTTCTCCCTTAATCAACACCCCTAGGTGATAAGTTTGTCAATCATTTCTTTTACTGTTTGGTCCCTCGGCCGAACATAATGGTGGCATGACCAACTCTACTTGGTTTTTTAAAAATGCTCAGCCATGAACTTTTGGTGAACTCAGGCGAATCCCTTCCTTTAGTAGCAAACCTTGGCAGCTTCAGCTTGTTGCACATTGTCTAACTGGAGGGTTGATAATATATTTGTCCTTCAACATAGTGATAAGGTATAACATTAATAAAACTGGATGTTCATACATTCGGGGCTAACATAAAATGGCTACCAGAAACTTTGAGGCTAACACGAGGTGCAAATACATATTCAATTGATTACATTGTGTTGATTACATCATAATGATTACATTGGAATGATTACATCATGGGTATTTGACATACTTTTTAATAATATCATAATGATTATATTCTACATTGTATAGTGCTAAATAATATTCCATAGTTCCACTAATGCAGTTCAGCTTTAACTATTCCAGGCTCATACAAGAAAGACTTGCAAAGTCTCACTTAATGCCCACACCTGGGTTATTTAAAAAGCCCTAATGAATGGATGAATGGATGAACGATAGATCGATCTAGTGAGTTGGAAAGTGTGTAAAACGAGAGCGGTGTTTCTTTCCGCTGCAGAACAAATGCTGCTGATGGAGCTGTATGAAAAATACAAAGATGTAATTGCTAAAAAAGGCAATACTGTGGCCATAAATAAAGGCAGGGACTTGGCTTGGCAAAGAATTGCATACAGACTAAATGCGTAACTTATGTAAATGTTACAAATGCCAAATACAGTGGCATGGTATTTATGTGAATAGTTAACACCGCCCTAAGTCCCTTGCTTTACTGGTACTCATTTAAAGTGTTTATTATCGTGTGAAATAATACACTTTCAGTTTTGCATGCCACTAATTTTGAAATTTATAAATTTGCATCAGAAAGCTTTTCACAAGGGTGAAACATATAACTTATTGTTTTTTGTTTGTTTTTTGCATTTATGGGCCCCTATAAAGTGTTAGACCCCCAACATCTTCCAGAGCATCCATGCTCTTCCGGTACACCGGGGATTACAGCTTGTAATTTACCTTCAGTACAATTGACCCTTCGAACCAAATGAAACCTTTTGAAACCGCTTAAGGACATATATAAACATCTGCTCATAATAGATAGTTTTTTATTATTATTGTTATATTCTGATTAAGGTCGTATTTCGGTCATTTTTGTTAAACTGATATTCATTTTAAATTTCAGTTAGATTAAGCTTTATTTTGATCACTACCTTAAAATGGGAAAATATAATTTAAATTGATAATCTAATTTTGGCTCTCTCAAAATATGGCTTTTCATGTGTTTTGTTTTGTATATTACGTTAGGGAGTCAGTGGCAATTTTAGACCATTTCAACATGTATTTGACCTTATTGATGCAAATATGAATTACACTACACTGCCAGCAGTAGAAGCAAAAGATATTCTTTTGGAAACCTACGAGTTATTGATGCAGTTTTTTGCAGTTACATTTTACAGTTTTTACAAATATGCAACTCACCCTTACGCCTTTACATAATTACGCTTTTCACTAATTAAATTGACCACCCTTTCGCCATAGGAGTCCGTCAAAAAATGTGCTTACGTTTGTGTATCGCCAGTTCCCAGCGCAGAAAACTGAAGCGCACATATAAATGTAAATAATAATAACACATTTATTTCAAGTATATTTTCGAACCGCCCCTGTAGGGAACGCGGTAAGAGGTGAAAGAATTGCCGTAAACGTGAAGAAGCTGTAAATCGCATTTCATGAATAATATATACATATCTGGACCTGTGAACGCCAGAAAAAAGGATTCAGCGAAAAGCAAGCACTCGGAACCAGAAAAAAATAGATGTCGAATTATTATGAGCGTATTTTATAACCATTTTGTCTGTGTGCAATGCTTTGCCGGTTGGTCGTGACGCGCATGCGCAGACTGTCCGCTATTCGCTGTCAGTGATCCGTGCTGGGAGCCGAGTCATTCAGCGCTGACTGCAGTGGCATCGGCACATACGAAAATGGCGGCCCGAGTAAGTCTTAGTAATCATTTACTAATCCGTAGCAGACTCGGCAATCTAGGACATGCATTTAATTCGATATTCTGCAGACACGACCGTGTCTTGTTGTTTAGAGAACGTAATCGGTGAATATGTCCGGGACTTGCTGCAGACGGGTGACGGTGCACCCGGTATATAGCAAGTCATCTTTAACACTATGCTCCGTATGCCTGCCCTTTTTACATCCTTCAGGATCACAATGAATTCTGTATTTAGATCGGCGTTTTGCAGAAAAATCGCATTATGTTGAGATTTGAAATGGGCTGTTAGGTTACCTAGAAACAAACTAATGCTGAAAGGATTAGGGGATGGAGACGGGACTGGTGTGTATTGGCATACAATTCTTGTTTGACATTTACCAGTTAACGTTACCTGGATCTTAAGGGGAAAATACATTATTTGATGTGAATTACCGCATACCCAAATACCGCATATGATATGTTAAAGGTTTAACAAGTCGTTGCAGGATTATTTAATCCTATGATAATAAATAAATAAATGAATGAATGAATAATACATAAATATGGTAAAAAGAAAGCCATTTAACCTTGACAGGCCCTAAGAGAATAAAGTTCCTTTTATGCGAGTTTTATTTTATTTGTTTTTGCGTACCTTTTACGTGAACTCGGTGATGTCACCATTAAGGTGAAAGCCCTTACATCCGATGTATTAGACGATGTATTAAAATGGTGAAAACAGAGGCTCTAACGTCTCCTCGTCATGTAAACGTCGCAAAATTGTTGATCACAACTGCAGATCGGCTCTCCACCATCAGTAGATAAAGGGCTACTATATACAGTAGCTTAAAGACGCAAGATATTCTCTGTATGGGTTTGTTTGCTTATTTAAACAACAGTAATAGTTTCCTTAACATCAGTGTCATATTCTTGCAATCATTTAGAAAGCAAACTTCAAGTCTTCGGTCTGGTTTTTCTGGCTTACCAATGGCATATTGTTTGTTGTGATAATTTCATATTAAAAACGCGGATTATACGTATAGTAAAAAAAAAAAAGAAAAAAAATATTACTCTCTGTGTACTAATACTGACTCATGTCCGTCCTGGATGTAATGTCAATTAAGTACCCTTACTTCAAGAAAAGATTTACTAGAAAAAGGAATTTAGTGTTATGGAGAGAGTTCAGTGTTTCTGTTAAGTCACAGTGATGTGTTACAAAGATATATTGTTATTAGGGATGCATATACGCATACTTGCACTCTCCACATTTTTAAGTATTGTATTTCTGGAACCTTTACATTAAATATACTGTACCTGTCAAAAGAACATCTGCTTGAAACCAGGTTTCTCATTATTATCTAAACTATAATTACATATTACATGTTAATAGGCAAGTATTAGGGTTAATAGGCAAGTATTAGGGATGTGCATCTCCACTTCTGAGGCGATATGATACACTTCTCAATGCATTACCAACGACCTGATATATTAAAGGTACATATGAAGAATCTACTATTGCGATGCGATTGACCCTTTTTGCGATGCAGTAGAATTCGACAAGACATGATGCAATGCATTACCGGACACGCTAACTTGGGTGAGACTTGGCCAACGGCCAGCAGTGGAGTACTGGAGATGAAAGAGTACAGTTGAGAAATAGGTTAGAGAGGGGGAATCAATCTAAATATAAAATTATTGGTTATATTTCTAAATAATAAAGGCATAGGGCTTCTACTAATAAATAAATATTTCTTTAACCCTGGCTATATGATGCTTCCCGCTGATAACTCCAGTGGACAGGGCATGCTAGCCCCGGGACCCTCCCGTCAAGGCACTCTGCGTTGTGTTTTGGTGTGTTGGTGATGTCATGTCGTGGTGATGAGGGTGCTGGCCCAGGTGTGGCACAGTGGCAGCAACTGTGGTGACAGCCTGACTTCAGTTGTTCTGACCCAACGGGGAGTGCAATCCGATGGGAGAGGTGGGTGAAGGTGAATATAGTCTGGAGGTGAATATGACTTAAACAACAAAATAGAACTAAAGACTTGATAGTAGGCCTAAATTTAAAAAAAATAACAAAGCAAAAACCAAACTTTGGCCTGTATTAAAGTTGGCGATTTTTCTCTCTTCACAAACACAAGAGAGCTTGCTTTTGCATGCAGTAGTTTACTATGGGAGGTATTTTCTGCAAAAATCCTGCCAAAATGAAAATTAAAATGAAATAGCACAATTTGCATTTTAATTTCCCACTCATGAGTCAGATGCGAAAAAATAAAAAATATAATTAAAAAACCTTTTTGTCTTTTCATTTTCTAATTTGACTTTTCATTTCCTACTTTGCTTTTTCATTTTCAAGTTCACAACATGTAAATATATGTTAATTGGAGCATGGCAGTGGGCTGAGCTATGGATCACTGCTGCACTATTTCTGTGCGTTTGCCAGTTCCGTTGTCTTTGTGTTCCTTCCGCAGGGTCATTCGTGTCGCCCACACTAATGGCAGTTACACACGGCTACTTATTTGCACCTTCCGATTCATTTAGCTTTTTATTCGCAGCGTCTTATTTCGTGGCTAAAGTTAGCTTCTTATTCGCAGCTTCACCGGTAGGGTTGCCACCTACGATTTGCGATTTGTGGAAATTTATATGTGGTCTAATCATAATCTATTGTGAACCCTAATCCTAATATGTCCCTTTACCAATGAAAACATTATTATACGTATTATGATACATTTTAAACAACCTGTTAAGCTAATGAATTTGGACAACATAACACTGACATTCTCACCTCTTTCCAATGTGTGTTTCTCATCCTTTTTGCTGCCTGCAGAAGTCCCTGCTGTCCCTCAGTGAATGTTTCGAATTCCAAGCACGATAATTTAAAGTTTAATTTGATGTACTGCTTTGACCAAAAGTTGCAAGGGGTAGATTTTTGCATTTGCTTAATACAAAACTGTGGTGCTGCTTTGTTTTTGCATAATTTTATAGCGCTGCTTTTCCTTCATATTTAACTGATTTTTTGGCTAGACACAAAACACGAGTGTCGGAGAACAGTGGGGGGGGGAGGGTATTCCACAAAGCAGTTTTTTTCATTATCCAGATAACTTAAGCCAAATGTAAGGACTGTCCAATAAGAAGATCCCTTATATCTCCTCCTTTTGGACAGTTTTCACATTTGGTTTCCCAGTTATCAAGCTAACTGGGAAGTTCTGTTTTGTGGAAAACTCCCCAAGTCACCTTGGTTGGGCCTAAGCCATCCACAAAAGTTTTCTCTTTTTGGCCACTCTGCGTTGTATGTTGTAAATCGCTTTTTCTTTGACGGTGGTGGCTCATCCGATGTTTTGTCGTCTTCCTCGCTCGTCACTTCCCCCATTTCACAAAACCGACAAAATAAATAGAAAGTTTTTTTAACTAACGTTAAGTCTAGCTAGCTATTTAAGTCATGCTGGGGTCGTGGGTGTGGATGCGCGGTACACCGACAGCCCATGCAGTTGCTAGGTAATGAGGTAAGCTTCGTATTTCTGCTACCAATGAAATAATAGCACAGACACGGCCAAGTATCCCTGTGTTTAACCCATTTTTAACTGTTTACGGACACAGGATTGGATATAAAACATAACCAGGAAGAAAAAAGAATAGCAGTAGAAGGAAACCAAGTGAGGTTTTATTTGAAACTACGAAATTCTAAATTAAATGTACATGTAATGTTTTCAGAAAAGACCGGGGCAACTCATGTCCCGGGAAAGAATATAAATTTTCCCGGACAGTTGCTCAAAAAAGAGAACAATCCCGGGACAACCGGGACAGGTGGCAACCCAATGAAGGGAATGTTTACGCGGCACATACTGCAATTTTTACAAGACATTTTGGAAATACAAAATAACATATAAATAAAAGGTTTACGCTGTAGCACGTATATTTATTTCATATAAGAATTTCTCAAGTCTCCCTTTAATGAAAGTGGTGGAATTACCCAGTCATAATATGATTTTTCTTTCGTACCAGTAAACTGGTTGCATGACACTTTGAGCAATTGTACACATTGATTTGAATAAGAAGCCACATTTCCAAATGAAATGTGGAGGTTACATTCATCTTGGGTAAGGCAAATATGAAATGCATAGTACACAGCAGCCACGCAACTATGAGGACACTCCAGATAGGTGTTATAGGCTACCTAGCTGGAAGCCTGGGCTAGGCTAATTTCAGTGTTTCCTTACAGTAGCATACCTGCATAAATATGTGTGCTACAGCTTAAAAATTCTATTCACATTTTATTTTGTATTTTCAAAGTGTCTTAACTATAAACTGTGCAGCATGTGCCACTGGGAACATTCCCCTTAAGGAAGGTGGGAATAACTTAAGTCGTGAAATAAGATGCTACGAATAAGAAGCTAAATGAATCGGAAGCTGCAAATGAGTAGCTAACTTTGGCCCCATGAGACTTTGCCATTAGTTCGGGCAAAATGGGCGACCATGCGCAAGGAACACAATGACAATGGAATCAGCAAGTGCACAAGAAAGTTTAAGTCGTCATACATTTACGTCGATTTTTAACCGATTCGCGATTCACATGCCTTGTTATGACAAAAACTACTTCGCAGCAAGGGTACTCAAACTTTTGAGTCGTACTTTGTGTTTCTCTCAGAGCTCTACCCACTGTGGATTATAATGGAAAATGACAGTTGAGGAATCCTTATCGTTACTGTTATGTTGATCTCATTAAATAATAAATAATTAAATACTGTTGTTCAAAATGTCTCGCAAAGCATGCACTGGGTTTATTAGATTCAGATAATCATTTGATTTGGTCCATATCTTTACCCTTAGAGCAGTTTGCAATGAGATATCACATGAGTCAATGAGATGTCACATGACTCACGGTATCCCATAACTCATTCCAAACCCATAACTTTCTTTAGTTGTTGCTGATTTGTTAGTGGTGGAACTCTGGATCTAGTGGCTTGTTCCATCTCATCCCGCATATTTGCAGAGTTGTATTGAGATCTGCAACTTGGAAAGGCAGCTGTAGTCTGAACATGAATAAAATGTCTATGTTCAGCAAATTATTATGATTATGACTAATTACATTATGTCAAAGTTTCCTCCTCACACAGTGCAGCACTAAATAAATCAGCATTTACTGGGTATGAAATATTTGGTGTAAGTGCAGACTGTCATCTTTGTCAGCTGTTTGGTATTTTTGCATATGTGTTTTACCATTGTAATAATATCACTTTTCAGTTCATAATCGTGTTTTAGGTGAGCGCATGTTCTGGGACAATTTGCTGATCACAGAAAGCACACAGTAGAGAATGGCTGCCCAAAGACGTGACAAAGCATCTCAAAGGAAGATACCAACAGTCTGTGATGTCAGTAGTTTGCAGGCTAAGTTGCTGTGTTGAAGTTGTAGACTTGCATTAGCTCAGTGTGAGTAACATGTAATTAAATACTTCTACCATACTTAAAGTAAATTACTTGCTTTACTCCAGTGCTTATGCTCACTTAAATGGTGTAATTCTCAAAATCATCTTATTGTTTTATGTCCATATTTCTCGAACATATTGCATTAATTGTTTAAAGTTACTGTTCTTGATCTTATTGCTGGTACTGTATGGCATACATTCAATACCAGACCTGCTTTCTGATACTGTAATAATAATCGATCCTTTATTGTCCCCGTGGGGAAATTCTTTTTACGCCTCCCTCAACTTGCTCTTTGTAGCGTAAGCTGTCTGCGAAGGGCAGCCACCTATTGGGGCGCCCAGGGAGCTGGGGGTTAAAGGCCTTGCTAAAGGAGCCGCAGACCTGCTGAGGCTGGGTTTGAACCAGTGAACTTGTGATTACAGGCACACGCTGCCCACCATATGATTATTCCATATTCACCTTTTTGAGTATTTCACAAACTCTCACATAGCTGTTCTGAGTGACTTTTGAGTCATTGAGATTTTTTCCTTCCTTACTTTTTTTGAAACCGCTCATCCTATTCAGGGTAGGGGGGTGGGGGGGGGGGGGTTCCAGAGCCTATCCCGGAGGTAACAGGCACAAGGCATGAAACAACCCAGGATGAGGTGTTAACCCATCACAGGGCACACTCACACACCATTCACTCACACCTACAGGCAATTTGGCAACTCCAATTAGCCTCAGCATGTTTTTGGACTCTGGGGGGGAAACTGGAATATTCAGAGGAAACCCCACAATAACATGGGGAGAACATGCAAACTCCACACACACGGTAACTCGAACCCCAGTCCCAGAGGTGTGAGGTGATAGTGCTAACCACTGCACCACCGTGCCACCCCCTAAGATTTTTTTGAGTATTTATTTTTATAAAAACCATCCCAGATTTTCTCTTCATACCTCTGAAACAAGCAGTTTTTATATATGTACAGGGCCTGGTTCATCTGTTTAGCAGGCACTTTTATCTAAAACAACATACAGATGAGAGCAGGGTAGCACCCTATGAGCAGTTGGGGTATAAGGGCCTTGCTCCACTATTCCAGCCACAGGATTTGAACCAGAAACCTTCCAATCACGACCCACGGAGTCTGACTATACCCCAATTATAGAATTTTGTGGAAGTTTATTCTGTAGATGACTGTGATTCAGTTTGATGCATAATGTATATTTGTATCTGTGTGCATAGGACTGGTACTGGAATGGTTTATAGACATTGTGAAAGTATCTGTGCTTGTCTGTTGTGCTGGGATGATGTGTCGATGTAATTGGGTATGCGAATATATCAATTAATGTGTGGTATATGTCAGTGCATCGCCTCACCGTGAAATTTGTAGAGGGCAAGGTGGTAGTGCCTAGTAAAGGAGATCTTCTGTGTGGATGACCATGGAATCAAAATTCTTGATAATCATTATATTTTTGTGTAGCTTAGCTGATACCATTACTTACCTCCCCAACTTACCTTACTTACCTTCCCAAGCTTGGGCGGGGGGTGGGGGTGCTGGCAGTAAAACTTTATTTTCAGAGGAATGATGATATATTTTTTTATTGCAAGCTCTTTGCACTAATGCAGGACTACTAAACAGCAATTTGTGTGTTATTAAGATGAAACTCCAGTAGTTTGTTATATTATGTAAAGTTAAAATCTGATCTGACTGTTTGTACTGGTATCCAGTTTTTGTTATATATTCAGTGTTGCCTGAACTGCATTACTTTTGTTAAATTATGTTACTTTTGCTATCAGGACTTTATTCCTGAACTGGAATTATTAACATTTATTTGGAAAGCTTTTAAGTTTGCGTACCTTGTTGCACTGTATTTGTCGTAGAATGGACTGGGTTAGCAGGAGCAGGGGGATGGAGAATCGGGGAACGAGGGATTTATTATAGGAAGTCACACTCAGAAACTTAGGACGTCAGACGTTTACAACGTTAATGATCAGACTGGGGAAAACATACCTAACGCAGACTTAAATACATTGGACTAATCAACAATAACGAGAAACAGCTGACGGGGGTGCGGCACATAGGAGGATTGGACGAGCAGGTCATGACAGTACAGACACTCCTCTACTTAGGAACTTTCAACTTATGAACGTTCAGACATACGAACGAAGAGGACTGTAAGTCCAAATTGTGTTCATTGGGCTCCTGTTTCCTGTCCGCAACATCAATTTTTTTTTCTGCACGCCAATTCCGCCTAGTACAACTTCTGGCCGCTACTCCTGCCATGCCAGCAGCGTAGCGTGCGTACTCCCAGCATCGTAGTTCTTTGTACTTACGTATATCCTTGAAATGATGTTCAATAACGACTTACAAACATTTCAAGCAAGTAGAGGAGCATCTGTATTAGACAATCAAATGCTGACATTCTGTTAGTAAGCTTTTAATGTTACCTTTTTGCTAATTAATTTGCTCATTTTTATGGTGTAGCTGAATTTTTTATTAAGGTTATTCAACAAATTAGCTGTTAAATTAGTCGACTAATCGAAAAAATGAACCACCAAATATATCAATACAAAAATACTTGTTAGGTGCAGCCCTATTTAAATGAAATGCTCATTTCAGACTGACTATATGTGTAGTTGAAATAGAGAATGTATTTCTAATCCCTTCTTCCTCTGGCTTGTCTTCTCGCACTCCCCTTTATAAGCCCTGAGGTGTGCTATATTTAGACTTTCTGTTTAGAGTACAGCATTTTCTCACAAGGAGATGAGAGGGTGCCTCTTGGATCAATGCTATGAATGGGGTTTGTAATGAATTATCTCCCTGTGGAGCCTTAATAAAAAAGACATGTATCATCTCATGTGCTCAGCCAGCTGCATGCTTTGTGTTCATTGGTCACTGTGTTTAATACTTATTAGCTATTCACAGTACTGAACTGTTTTGCTTTTTCTGTTGCTGTTGTAATAACAATATCAGCTGTGTGTATGGTTTTTCACTTTGGTATACTATTGGCCAAAATTGTGGAAACACTTCTAATTTTTATAAATTGCAGAATTTTATTCCAGTTATTCCAATTGCTTATTTAATCATCCAGTGTATGATACTTGCAAACATTCTTTGATTGTTTATAAACATTACCACCAATATTTGTGTAATAGTTTTTAAAGCATTATGCAAAAAATGCTAGGTGTTTCCACTATTTTGGCCACTAGTGTAGTTGCTCCTTTACAGAATTAAAATGCTAACACAGATTATTAGTGGTCTGTTCAGTTCCAAATTTTAATCTTGAAAATACATGCCAACTCCAGATAACATTTCTAATGTTTGGCTGCATCAGAATGCTCAGTCCGTATTATCAGTCCCAGAACATACTGTACATATTGAGACAAACATACAGGCTGGCAAAAGGGAAAGTGGCATCAATCATCAGAGGAGTGTATTTTCTTTACAGCTGTATGTTCTTGTATTTCTTTATCATGATTAATCAGGATTAATTTATGGCAACATATGTGGGTTGATCAGTGCCTTATAATATTAGGGGTGAAACAAAAACGTTACATGCAACTTTTACATTTGCACTGCAAAGTATTTGAACTAGTTTCTTCTGGGAGCAGAGTAGGAAGGTTAGAGTCAGAATAAATACAAAGGCATTCCTTAAGTTGATAATCTTTTGGAAAAGCTTTATACAACCTTCCATAGAGTTAATAATTTGAACTTAAATACTGCGCACACAAATTTAGCAACACACATATCGTCTTTTGTACCTGTAGGCCTACTGTACTTTGTGCTTTAAGGTGCAGCAAAGCATTTTCAGATGTTTGGTATTGCTTTTGTATTGCTTAGTGTATCCCAGGCTGTGCAGAGACTTACAATGTAAAATCCCAGTCTTGTACATTAAAAAGAGGTCTTACAAATGTACACCTGGTCACCTACTGGACTAGTGAAATGTACACCTGGTCACTCTGAAGACTGTGCATAAATACAGAAAATATAGAAGGTATACAGAGTTAAAGTAATAGTATACTTTACTATAGAGTGTGCATATAGAGAAAAACATGTCAACAAAAATGTCGGTAAGAATAAATGTTTTAGTTGTGCAATGAACACTTCTTATTTGATTTTATTTGCAATTGGTTTACATTAGCAATGTAAAATGATAAAAATGTTTGTAAATTTGACATGGCAATAGTGGCCTTGTGGTTTGTGATACAAATGCCTAAAGGATGCTGTAACTGAGTATTTTTGAGCTGCTCTCTTCAGAAGGCATAGCAGAAGAATACTTAATATGGTGTGAGACCATTTGGCTTAATACGTTAAATATTTTAAAAAGCTTAGAGAAGGCTGAAAGTTGCATAGTGTATAATGCCTCTTGCTAAAATGGAATTCATTTTGTGGGTGGTGCTGAAGGACAGCTCCAAACCCTTTTGCCAGTAGGTGTCAGTATTGCAATATTTCAGGCTCTTCAAGCTTTTGTCAGACTCTTTGTGTTTAAATTACAAAGGGCACATTTAATATTTATAGGGGTGTAAATCTTTTGTCACAAGGCGATTCGATTTCTGTTGTTGAGGGAACGATTTGATGAGTCAGAAGTCTTTCATTTCTATCACGAATCGATTTGATTATGGTAACATAAATTCAAACCTTTTTGACTTCACTGACGTTTTTTTTGAGTATTAGCATGGGCACTTAATTATACATTATTAATGGAATACAAAGAAAGCAGAACTTCTGAATTTATATTATTAAACAGGGAAAAGAAGCAACGACCAACTACTGAACTGTAATGAAAACACCAAACACATGAAATAAGTACTATTGATTTGGGGATTAGTGGAATGACATTATATTGTTTTTTATTCAGTGGAAAATGAAAGCTTGATCAGCGGCTCAGATTTAATAGTGAATTATGAAGATGTCGCTGGCTGGTAATTAGAGACCTCTTATGAGAGATGAAAGACCCAATGAAATCCCTCACCCTCCATGACAGAAGATGCCTGATTGTCGAGTGAGAATGTCTCTTTTGGAGTTGGAGTATCTTTACATTACAGATCAATGTATCTTTTACATATATATATATATATATATATATATATATATGTATGTGTGTGTGTGTGTGTGTGTGTGTGTGTGTATGTAATATGTAATATAATGTGCGTGTGTATATATAATAGTTTCTTCAGTACTTTACAAGAAAATTTGTTACAATGTTACAAACACTTAAGCAAGGAAAACATGAAAGAAAATCAGCTGTTGAGTTACTCTTCAGTGTAAATGTATATGCTCAGTTTCTCTGTTTCAAGATTTGGGGTCAATTTCATTGTGAAGAGATCTGACAATTTACTTCAAAATGAATTTACTTTCTGTAATTGCAATTAAGTGGTATGTTTTGGTAGACTGATTTGTCCAGTTGTCAAAATTCGGATGTACATTTTATGTTGACAGACCAGGAGTAATGTGAGAATTGACCTCAACTCTGAACCCACTTCATTATTAATTTGAAATGCTTCTTTCGATGCACTGAACTACCGACTGGAGTACCATAACGGGGATTTTGGCATTTTTGCGATCTGTATCTGATATCCTCTTCCCCTCCCTTTCCCTTTGCGTACGTTTGGCCCCCAGGTCGTAATATTTTTCAAGGTATGTATATTTTCTTGAAAGCAAGAAAAACAATATGTCAGTTGTCCTGGGGGATGTTTGTAATCCTCATTAACACAATACCGTTTTTGTTTTAAATGAAAAGATGGGTTTGACAACCAGGCAGAGTCAGTTGATATATTAGGGCAATTTTGCTTAATTTGGGGAGAATGCTAAAGAAGAACACACGAAAAAGTTGTTTTTTTTTGTTTGATCTATTTCAGTAGAATTATTTAATCACTCACTTGCAATCTTAACACTTTCTGAAATATAACGCTGTACCCTACAGTGAGTGGAAAGATGAGGCTGCATGCTGTCACAATGACTAACTGCTTTAGTTTGGCTGCACTGCCTGCAGAGAAGGTACAGTGCTCAGGACGCTTGCCATAGCCAGAATGTTGATGATAAATCCACGGGGTACATTTGGCTCTTTTGTTGTATATTACATTTCAGAAAGATATAAGGTAAATTTATTGATGTTGAGAAATATTTTACATGATTTTTTTTTCTGCTCAGAATGATTTATATGCCTATTATTACACGTTATTATATTTATAAATATAGTTTCTTTTTAAAATCCAGCACCATGACAACCTTGATGCAATGACACTATTTCCAATGTATGGTGTATCAGTGGTGCAGAAGATGTGAAGTGCAAGCTTTTTGTTTCTGTTTGAAAAAGTGAAAGATTTAGGGTGAAAGCCTTTCAGATTGCAGAATGGGTATGGGAAGAAGCATTAAGCTAAGACAAATATGCTAATGCTTCATTTCTTTTGCTGTTGTAGTGGGTGTGACTGCAGTTTGTGCCCTGTCTCATTTTTGGATAGAATTGGCAAAAGTCTGTTTATTCAGTTGTCTCTAATTGGCCATCAAATGCTGTCCCAAGTGGACAGGAGTGATATTGCAGCTGTGGATGCAGAGGGCCTCCAGGCCTTATGCATGTCTTTCAGCTGCAGTAACCTGGTGTGTTTAGACATGCTTTAGCATTGACAAGGCTGCCTGTATAAATGCTACTGTGAATGGCTTATGCTTGGCTGAAAAACGGAAAAGTTCGGAATCTGATGCTGCCGCACCTGTGTCAACAGGAAAGGATTTAGTGTGATTTCAGATATATATGGATAAAAGCTTTAAAAGATTTGCATTTCACAGTATGCAAGCTTCATGGCCGGAGTACCTTGCTAGCAACAAATGATTAACCTGAAATGAAAGCTGAATGTTCTCAGAAATCATTTTAGACAGGAACAACAAGCAGGGCCTCTGAGGCTGCCTTTACTAAATCATCTTTTGTGGCTGGTTTCCAGTTTAAGTACTCTCAAGAGTTGGGGTGAACTGTGATTAGTATCAGTGAGCATTACAATGTAGCATCCTACAGCATTATTGTATTGAAGTTCGGGTAAGCTGCCATTGCTGTGAACATCACTTACGTGCCCCCTCCCCAGTTCATGACCAGCCACACAGGGGGGAGAGAATTTATTTGAATGTTGTCTATGATATATATATATATATATATATATATTTACAAATTATGGTGAAGAAAATGGAGAAAAAAATCTATTGACTCTGAAGGCTGCTCTTCTTCTCTTGGGTTGGTTTCACAGCTACAGGTTGTGTGCAGGGACGTAGGAAGCTGTGCTCTCTTGCTGCTTGTCTTTTGCAGTTGGAAAATCTCTGAGATAACCATTACAAACGGAAAATGCTGAGCTCTCCTCATAACCCCTAAATAAATTTAGTGGTAAATGTGCTGTGTTGCTTCGAGGTAGGTATCTGTAAGCTGCCCGGTCATGTTGAGTCTGACTTCACTTTCGTACTCAGCAGGGTGGTCTGCAAACCAGTGCAAAGACATGATGTTTATAGGATAATTTCTCCACATGATTCATTTTTGTCAATTAGGGATAGCTTGCTTACCTGTGAAATTTTGGCCTGATTGTGAAACGTACTCCATTCTAAATATTTTATTTGTATTTGTTACTATGTGCATATTCCTTCTTAACTGGATAAGTGATTAGTAACCAATTAAAAATATATTAAACAGAAAATTGCACTTGGTGTCTGAGTGTTCCAATCTCACAATCTTCACAACTGCAGTGTTTTTTCCATAGGAAAGTTCAGATCTCTTCAGAGTTGGACAGAACAGCTAACACCCTAAAGAGGCCCTTTGTGTCATTGTGCTATAATGAAAGTTGCATTTTTGGTGAATTACTGGAACTTTATCAAATTCTCTCCTCTCTTCAGACGATGCAAGCAGCTCGATGCCCAACAGATGAGCTTTCACTGACTAACTGTGCTGTGGTGAGCGAAAAGGACCTTCAGTCTGGGCAGTGAGTACAACCAGTTGTAGTGAGACTGAACTGATATACAGAGAAGTCATTGCTAATTTGTTTTTGTTTCTTCTCAGATATTTATGAATCCCTTTTGTGATACAAAAGGCTATTATAGATAGATTACTTGCAGACCAGATTGAGTATGTTCTCTATCAATGGTGCAACAATAAAATTTAATTTATATAATTAAAATATTTATATAACACAAAATATGATATTTGTACTCCATTTTTAACTTAAGATGTGTATATTAAGATGCACCGATTCGATTTTCGGATCGGTATCGGAGCCGATCCAGACCTGCTTGACGGATCTGGTATCGGTCATATGTGACCAATCCACTTCCAATACTTACTTATTTAGGTTTCTCTAAAAAGATAGCTCCTACTTCGTGTTAAATCTATTTGTACAATCAATTGCATGACAGCTCTTTCCTATTTTAGATGTGCTTTTTGTGACATTCAAGCTGAACACTAATGCTGCCCCTCAGTTTTTTGCTATTCAGTGGGTGTGAGCGCAGTGACTTCTGCCTGCTGCAATGTCATGCATATACACTTTGCGGTATGAGGAGCGTAAGAACATCAGCTAAGAGGATGACGATCTGGAAGTCTTTGATGCTTTTAACAGCAACTAGTAGCAAAGCGATTTGCAGTCTTTGTAAAAACAAATGGATGATTTGGGACTCGCTAGCTTGGGCTGTTTTGTGCATTTGCTGCAATTTGACGGGCTGCTATTGCAACGAAGTGTAAGTGACATTGTTGCCAGTGTGAGAAAAATTGTGGGGCATTTTAAGGAGTTACATTGTCTTTCTATTTGTTTATTCTAGAACAGTAAGGATGTAGAAAATCATTATTAGTTTTAAATACTAATTAATTGATAGTGAAACTAACTACATTTTTAATTTATTGACTCTGGCACAAGCCTGTCACATTCTCTCAATATGTGTTAATCAGATATGTTCCTCTGAATTTTTTTAATAATGTGTTGTTGTAATTTCAGCTGTTTCTGTTCTACAGGCTACTCAGATCTGATTGTTTTGTTAACCCGCTGCTATTCCCTGCAGACATGTGACTGTGAAGACCACACCCACCCACAAGTTCGCCTTCACTGTCAAGAGCCACCACAGTGTGGTTCCAGGGACGATTGCTTTCAGTTTACCACAGGTATAGTTGAAAGATATCTATTTATTCTATGCCCTTCTCTATTCTATTCCTCTATTCTATTCTATTGTATTCTATTCCTGTCTATGACAGGGAATGTGTCTGGTTTTAGGACCAGTCCACCGCCCTGCAAATGCTTTCTTGTTAAGTCAGTAACTTAAAAAAAATTTTATGAATGATTTTCAAATGCTGCAGAGGCATTTCATGTATAACAACCTGCAACTGATTAAGTTTCGAGACAGATCAGCCAAAAACGAAAGGAGCGCCACATAGTGATATCAATGAAAAGGGCAGTTTTGACACTTGATTTTGTTAGAATGATAGTTAGAACTGAAAAAGTATTTGAAGTATCTTTGGAACTTTGTAGTCACATTGTATGGGTGAGGAACTGGGACCGGTCAAATTTCGAGACAACTTGTCCCAAAATTGAAGCATTGCTGCTTAGTGGCAGCAAAAGGGGAATGGTGATAGCAGATGTCATTTAAGGCCCTGTTCACACCTGGTATTAACATGCGTGATCCGATTACAAGTAGACAGCACAGGTGTGAGCGCACCCAAAATGCACTGAAAACGCATCGAGATCTGATTGCTCAAGCCACATTCAGAGGTGGTCTGGGATGCATATGGCCACATTCTTATAGCAGTGTGAATGCGAATGTGTCCCAGTCTGCACTGAAGGACTGCCTACTCAGCTGACATCCTTTTGTGGCTGTAAGTACATACAAACTCATTAGACACGTGAGTGGTATTTGACATATGATTTATGTCAGAACGTCTGTCAGTGCAGAATGGCTCACTGTGAATAACAACGCATCTTTTCCCTACAACATCAAAAAATCAGTTTGTATCTACTGGGAAGTTGGATTAATTGTCTAAGAATTGATTTATTAAAGATGTTTTGAAATTTGCCCAGATCATATATTTAATGTGCACTTTGATGAAGCTTCCTTATTTATGTGAAAGCTGTTCCATGCTTTATGTATTTTGGTGAAACATGCCGGTAAAAATTACATGAATGCAAAATTAAAGCATGTAGGTACGAACGTGCTTTCAATAGTCTACATAATGGATATGTTAATAGAAACATACAGTGGTACCTCAGTACTCGAACTCATTAGAACTCTAATTTCTTAAAAGTCGAACCAACCAGTTAAAAAAAATTACCTAGAACTCGATCTGAATCTCAGAAGTTGAACCGTGAATGCCGACCTAAGATCACTTGTATGCGTGGGGAAATGAGTCATGTGGCACGTCTCTCAGTGGAAACAAAGGGTAACGCTTCAGTCTCAGCCTCGCATTCGCTGTGATAGCATTGGTTGTTGGTGATAGTGCTTTTTTATTGAAAATATCAGGTATACACTGTACTTTATATAATTTTGGTAGCCATTGCTCACCAAAAAGTTACGCAATAGTTGTACAAATGGTACAACCTAAAAGTTTGCGATTTACAAACAAATTAACGAATACAGAGTAATAATAAAAATAATCAATGGACAGCATGGCATACACTTATTCTCTGTTTTTTTCTCATTTTTTGAATGTTTTGCTTTTGTTCCTACATTAAATACAAACCCTTAGTATGACTCAAGGTAGTTGTGCTGTGTCTGGGTTTATGAAAAAGGTGTCATTGTTTTTTTTTAAACTTTACACATTGTTTGGATACATTTATTTTCTTACTTTACAAATGACTGTTTTGATAAATGTGCTTAGATGTGTTCATTATATGCTCTTCTTGTTTTATCCTGTTCATTTTGTGTTTAAATGCAAAAAAAAAAAAAAACATATTTAAGTGTATTTTTTTGGGGCCGGGAACCAATTTATTGGTTTTCCATTATTTCTTATGGGGAAAATTCGATCAGAACTCGAACTTTTTAGGATTCGTACCCGAGTTCTGAATGGATTAAATTCGAGTTATACTGTAAGGTATCACTGTATAATAATAGTGTGATTGTTTATATGGTTTTGTATTGGGCTGTCTGGGAGCTTGAACTCCCAGTCAGAAATCCAGTCCCACTCTGTCCCTGACTACTTAGCTTCTTTTACTTAACTTGCTCCAAGTCAGACATATAATTCAGCATTTCAGACAAAAATAATAAACCTCTTTGTTGAAATTTTCACAAATTTTGAGCTTCATTGGTTATGATTAAAAGGCGAAATATTATCATATGGCAACCAACACAATGCATTACAGACTGAACCCTTTACCCTTGAATAAAAAAATATTAGCCTGCCCTCAGTATATCTTAGACCTTTTCAATATGTACATTTGTATCATTTTGACACGGTATAAAAATGCATGCTTACAATGTGAAAAATGTAACTATATTGTGAAATTATTTAAGAAATCACATTTGCATTATGGGAAATAATTTATGTTGAGTGAAAATAACAGCGTTATTGTGAAATACAATTTAAAGATTATCTGTAGAATGAAAACATGAAATATAATACTTTTTATTGAATTATTTAAAAATAAAGGGGAGAATTTCCTAGTTCCAGAAAACGGTTCTGGTTACTGAGACAATTTCCTGTGATGGGAAAGTGCCCATTAAGACAAGTCACACAAAGTGCTCCAGGGGCACCAAATAAATGGCCTGCCTGATACATGGCCCTGCATGCCAGCAATCACCCTGTATTGAAAAATAAAATATGTCCCATTTCACACCAATATAGCAATGTGATTTGTCTCAAAATGTTTGGACTGTGTGATCAACCCCTCCCCCCTGCAGATTTTATCGTCGTGGACCCAGGGAGGTGGGGGATATCCTCCCTTATTTTAAAAAGTGTTAGTGGTAACCCGAGTGATGATTGATTTGTTGACGAAGCTGTGCAACTTCATTTAACCAAACACAATGACACAGTGAAGAAAAACAATGAGATTCTGAAAAGGCTGATTGATGACATTTAATTTTTGGGCAGGAGCTGTTATTCAGGGGACGTGATCAGAGTGAAAACTGTCGGAAACTATAGATGTGCCTTCCCACTACGACCATGTTCTGTTTTTGTTAGTGTCATGATATAATGTAGGGCATGGGTTGCTAAACTTTTCAGCCTGTGATCTCGATATTGATGACCTGGGGGGTGGGAGTCCCATCACTAGATTTTGTCAACAGTTGGGGGGTTCCTTCTTGGTAGATGTAATGCAATTGCTTGTCTTACAGTTAATATGGAATGACATTTTTTAATTTGTAACATGTCATATTGTGAGAATCAATTTGCAACCTCTAACTGCTTTCTCACAACCACCAGAGGGGGTCCCCCACATGTAGGGCAAAACAGTAAAGCTGTGCGACCTGGGGTTGAGACCATGGGCTGAGAGATGTATACAAATACAGTCAGCCCTGCATCTTCCCTGGGTTTGAACAGTTGTGATTTGGGAAACAGTGGATTGAGCTTGATGTGTGTCAGCACACTGTCTGTTGTTCAGACATCCACTGCTCAGCTTCCTAACTCAGTTGTTATCAAGCACTGGTTTGTGGCAGTGCTGTACTCATACTGTAATGTGCATGTACAGTGTAATTTTTCCCTAAACAATACATTATAATAACTACAATGCTATTTTCACATAGAATTTACATTATATAAATACAGTTCTGTAATCTAGGCATGATTTAAAGTATACGACAAGTTGGTAATAGGTGTATATGCAAAGTAAATGGGAAGATTTATATAACGGTCTTAAACATATGTGGTTTTGGAGTATCGCAGTGAGTTGTGGAGCCAATTGACCGCATAAATGCGGAAGCACGGTATTGATTATTATCCTGCACAGTATTACAAATTAGATGACCATAAGCCCATATTACTGCCATATGGTAAGAAAAATTTGTATGGACAAAGACCAGTTTGGACTGGGAGACATATTATGCATTATCACAAAGATTTGGGGTGAAGCCCACAGTATTTCTGCATTCCTTGACCATGGCCGCTCCAGAGCTCAGTGTACAGAGCTTGATGTATCTGTTGAAGTTCTTACTGTTATGTCATGGAAAATGATGGTTATAGTGCAAATGAGAAATAAACAGAATATAAATATTTGGACAAAAAAGAATATTAATAATATAAATGACATTTAAAGACATGGATATTAAAGTATACACAATGAAATACAGTTAATCATCGGATTGGTGGGGAAAGATTGTGTAAATTTGCGTGTAAGTGGAATGTGCAATAAGTAGGTGTAGTTTCAGAGTTCCCTGATCAACCAGATTATTAAAACTACTGACAGGTGAAGTGAGTAACACTGATTATCTCATTATAATGGCTCTTGACAATGGTGCCATTATCTATTAGGCAATTGAACAGTCATTTCTTGAATTGACGTGTTAGAAGCAGAAAAAATGTGCAAGCATACGGATACGGAGCATCTCCAAAATGGCAGGTCTTGTGTGGTGTTTGTGTTATGCAATGGTCAGTACCTCCCCGAAGGTGCTGGCTATGATAGAAAGGTGTCAGAACACAGAGTGCATCGCAGCTTGGTGCATATGGGGCTGCGTAGCCAAAAACAAGTCAGAGCACCCATGCTGACCCCTGTCCACTGGTGAAAGCACCTGTCAGAACTGGATCGTGGAGCAATGAAAGAAGGTGGTCTGGTCTGATGAGTCATGTTATCTGTTACATCATGTGGATGGCCAGGTGCATTTGTGTCATTTACCTGGGGAGGAGATGGCATCAGGATACACTATGAGAGGTAGCGTGATGTTCTGTGTATTGTTCTGCTGGGAAACCTTGGGTCCTAGTATTCATGTCGATGTTACTTTGACACGTATTGCCTAGACATTGCTGCAGACCAAGTACACCCCTTCATAACAACGTGTTGAATCACATCATGTACTGTCATACTTTTCTCCCTGGCTTGATAGTAAAGAATTGTTAATTTACAAATAATGCCAGTAGGACTATGATGTTGTCCTGTTAACATCATTCAGGTACCCAGTTTTAAGAGCTCACAGAGATTTAAAACTGTTGGGTTGTAGCTGTAACGAATAACCTGAAAAATTAGCACTATATTTAAGTATGTGGTTTTAGCTATAGCTACAGCAGCTTATTGGTGTCCTTGGTGCGACTCTACCCTCCTTCCTGTTTACTAGCTCTTGCTAACTTGTATCTGTTTTTTTTTTCTTTAGAGGAAATGGGCTGGCCTCTCGATTGGTCAAGAAGTAGAAGGTAAGGGCTGATGGATGGATTTGTTTACTGATTAGACTGTTTTAAGAATGACATCATGTTTTTGTTCAAATCTGAAATTGCTCAGTTCAAATTGAGAATTTTTATGCACAGGTTTGCTGCCTTTGCTGTCTTTGTGTCTGTGGAATCTCATGTTTCATGCTGTAACATTCAAACTTATAAGTTCTGTTAATTTTTTATCTTAATAATGGACCTAATGTGTAGTGTTCCAAGTGCATACAGTAGTAACTTTGTACATATACAGGGTAGGACCATAATTTAGATGGTTTGTATTTTCTCTAAAAAGGTCTAGTTAGGAAATGTAAGTAGTGTGACTTGCAAAGTGTACAGGGCAGTACTGTTTGTGTGGGAATTGGTAATAAATAGAGGTATAACGAGATCTCGTGTCACGAGATCTTGCGATATTACAACATGGCAAGATTTCTCGTTGGAATGAAAAGCGGCAAATCAGCTGATGTAAGCATGTCAGCGTCTGATGAAATTACGATAGTAAATGCCCCAGACACTTTTAAATCTTTTGTGTGGCAGCATTACGGAAGAGGATTAGGGCCACCATGAAAATATTATTTGAATTCTGACTTTAGTTTAGAAAAAAAGTCAGAATCCTGAGAATAAAGACAGAATTCTGACATTAAAGTCAGAATTCTGAGAAAAAAAGTCAGAATTCTGACATTAAAGTCAGAATTCAAATAATATTTTCATGGTGGCCCTAATCC
>JABJVO010000045.1:8164637-8185268 GCA_026770805.1 Boulengeromyrus knoepffleri
ACACCTACATCACCCCCACATTCTCTCTTTTTTCTTCTTTTTTTGTTTTTTTTGGTCTTTTTTTTGTTGGGGGGGGGGGGGGGGGGGTGGGTGGGGGGAGCTGAGCTAATGCAAGAGGTAGAGAGATATTGTCCAGAAATAGTCAGGCTTACTTCAACGCACAGCACAGGCTCTGGAACCAAACTCATGGAGAGGGACTGGACTCTATTCCACTCTTGAACTGCAGTGGGTGAGAGGCTCCGGACAGGTGTGGGCCTTCTCGGTTTAGTGCCAATACATTGGAGTTCACCCCGGTGATTGAGAGGGTCTCTGCCCTTCGACTTCAAGTTTGGAGGGAGGTACTGATTGTTCTCTGTGCCTGTGCATCAGTTCAGAATATCTAGTCTTCTTGGAGACCTTGGGTGGGGTGCTGGAAGATGCCCCGTTTGGGAATTCCATTGTTGTACTGGGGAACTTTAGCGCTCATGTGGGTAATAACAATGCAACCTGGAAGGGTGTGACTGGGAGGAATGGCCTGCCTGATCTGAACCTGAGTGGTGCTCTGTTATTTGTTATTTCTTTAATTTTTATTTATTTTGTTTTAGCCACAGTTTGTCTGTAACAAGCACCATGTTCAAGCCCTACAGTATTCATAGGTGTACCAGAATGCCCTTTAACAACACATTATGTAATAACCTAACAAAATGTAACAGATTTTCATCACATAATGTGGTATTATTACATAATGCATTGTAATACCACATAACAATGCATTATGTAATTATGTAACGACAAAATGTAAGAAATTTACAGCTTACATTATAATTTTATGTTGCAACATTAACCTATTATTCATTATTATTATTATTATTATTACATTGTCCAAAGAAGAGCATCGGCATGTTTTTGTGATCCATTTCAGATGACTTAGCAGGCAAAAGTTCAAATAAAGAACTGCATAGAAAATAACGAGTGGGTCTAGTCACTTGTTAATTTATGAGGTTACCTACTGCTTTTGCTACAAAGGGATTTGAGAAACACTCGGTTAACAAGCAAATGATCTTAAGTACGAGGTAACAAACTACTTAGCGTCATGAAGCTTTCGGGAAATGAACCCCTGAAAATGTACCTAATTATCCTAATGAAAATTTGTTACATTTTGTTGAACTATTACATAATGCATCGTTATTACCTAATGTATTGTTACACAACCGAAGCCATAGATCGTTGATCTACTTTGTTGTCATATCATCAGATCTATATTAATAATATGTAATCTACCAATATTTAATCTGACGATTTGAGTAATTATTCATAATGTAATATAATAAAATACACATTGCAATTGGTGTACACTCAGTCAAACATCTGGAAAATCAATGCACTCCAGTTCACTTAAGTTACAGGTTTTTTGGACAGTGGAAGGAAGCAGGAGGTTCCCCTGTAAACCTGCACATATAGAGTGAACATGCAAATTTCACAAAAACAAAGCTGCGGTGTGCAGCGGCAGCACTACCCACTGCACCACTGAACCACCCTGACAGGCATGCATGATGTGCAATGTTAATATCAACATGGCATTTCATGCGCATGCAACTGTCACATAACAAGAATCGAGATAGTCTACTGTGTTCCAACCATCAATACGTTGCACTAAAACATTTTTACTCAGTCATAGGAAACCAAACTTAGGAAGCGTTTGCAGTTTTAATGATGGTTCCTTTTCACCATTATCCAGTAAATGTTAAAAAAAGCCTAAAGTTTACCGCCGCTGCTTTTGCTTGAGCTCTGTATGTTCTCTCTGAGACAGTCACAATCTCATGCTTGCTGTTGGACTCACTCATAGATCTTGTGATGCATTTGCGAGAAATAATAAAAAAAAAAGATAATTAAATGGGGAAAAGCAGACAAGAACTGGTCACGAAAAGACATTTGTCTTCTGTAGATGGAAATATTTTGTATTCTGTAGACTTTCGAAATTGAGCAGAACCAAAGTGATTTGCCAGCTCTGCTTTGTGTCTGCTGGCACAACACAAGGCACCACTAACTTATTTGCAAGACTCTGCTGTTAGATAAGTTCTATTTAGCTATATAGTTAATTTTCAACTCCTAAATAATCGCAAAAACTTCAAATATTGCAATGTGAACTTTTTACAATATCGTTCAGCTCTATCACACAATATGTTCCCAAAAGATAATTTATATTAATTGGTTACATGTACCGTATTACGTAAAATGATGTGGCTAAGAAACAGGGCTAACCTTCATTTTAGCAGCTGTGCTGCCCAAAGTGGTAAAAGAGATTGTTTTTGTTAGTTTGTTCTAGGGCTGGACGATTCTGGTTAAAATGTGAAGCACGATTTTTCTCCATGTGAACTGAGATCACGATTCTCTCAGATGATTCTCCTTCTTTCAGTAAAAACATTTATTGCACTAAAGTAAAAATGTGCTTTTGACAATGACTTTCAACAATAAAAAAATATACATAGCACTTGAAAGTTTCTTGTAACAAAAATTTTTTCCTTTCCTTTCATTTTTTTTAGACCCTTAAATGTAAACTTAAAATCTGTTTAACGTAAATAATAGAACTTAAATTAAAATATTTTTTTTTAAATAATAAACATATAGCACTTGTGTTTTTGGGCACTCAATCAACTACAGCACTTATAGGTTTTTGGCCAAGAACACTAGCTTAACAACATTTTGAGGCTTTAGAGAGGAACGCAAACATGACACAATGTTCCCTCCTGTGCTGAAAACCCTTTCTGAGGGGGAAGTTGTTGCAGTGATACATAGGTATTTCCTGGCCAAGACAGACAATCTTGGATATTGGCCCTTGTGTTCTTTCCACCAGACTAAGGGGTCATCTTCACTGTCAGTGTTTCTTGTGAACAGGTATGAGCCTAGCTCTACGTCAACATCACACTCTTTAGAAGAAGCATCAGATGGTGCTGCTGCCACGTTACCCTTTGCCGATTTAAAAAATCTCCCCAGGGTCTTTCTCTTCTTTTCTGCAGAGGGCAGTGTAGTGCAGTGCAGGCTGGGCAGTGGGGGCAGTTGTGGGAAGAGTTTGCTTTAGAAAAAGGAAAGATCACAAAAATATCTTAATGCACTGTACTTGAAAACTAAATATCTCAGCAGTTAAAAACCAAAGTGGTTTAGCAATTTCCAAATTTTTATGCAACTGTAAAAAAAAATGTACCTGAATGTAAATTATACTGTTGGACAAAAAAGGTTCTTGTAACGATATACTTACAATGGCAGCAGTAGTCATCTCATTCTTGTCTGGCCTTAATAATGGCTTTGTTGTCCTCGCTGACATAGTCCAGTTTAAATCGTGGCTATTTCGAGGAGGTCTTGAGTGTTTGGATCACTGTATTTTTCTTTAAGGTAATGCAGGATTTTTTACTTCAATGATCGTGTAAGATCCGTGTCATCTTCCTGCACTGCCATCATCAATAGCAGTTTGCTGTTCAAGGATCCTCTGGACCATAGCTTATCGGGATCCCCATCTTGTTGGGCACTCAGTTTTAACCTGGTGTTCAGGTAGGTTGAGGTCCTTTTGGGCAGCAGCAAGCTCCACTTCCAGGTGTGACTGAAGTAGGCTACAAGCTTTTTGCAGAGCCATAGCACGGTCAATCCGCGAATCTTTCACTGCATTCCCTACAAATAAAATTATTCCTTGTTATAAACTCTTCAGTAAATCATTTAACATTCCATACACTTTCTTGCACTGAGAATGCTAAAACAGCAAATATAATATACAATGAAGTGAGACAAGCATCATTTATTTTCAGGATAAGCTTGTGTGTGCTAACACTTAAAGATATTAAAACATTTCTATATATAATTCAAGCAGTAATAATTAAAAGCCATACATTTAAATTATAGAAACAGTGAAGTTTTCAATGTTATTTACATTCAAAGGTGTTAAACAGACCCATTCAACCTTTTTTTTTTTCTTTTCTATTATCCTGCTTGCATTTGGTTAAAGACATGTTTATAAACATGCAGTAGCTAATGTGTAGTCTGTTATTTCTTTTTTCTGTCATGTCATTGTATAATTAAATCCTTAGAAACATTAAAGCACATTTTTCTGAATTAAATGAACATTTTAAGATTTTACTGTGTGATTAACTTTAATACAAAACTCACCTATGGCCAAGTGTAGCCTATGGCCAAAACACTGAAGCCTCGTCCAGTTCTTTAGGGACATTGTTTTTATGAGATTTGGACCACTGTCTGTGGTGATGCACACCATTTTTTCCTCATCCAAATACCAGGAGTTAAGACTCTACTTCAGTCCTTCTGCCAGTTCCTCCCTGGTGTGATCAGCTGGGGAAAACGCTATCTGTAGGCACTGGCTTTTCATGTTGAAGTCACTTGTTATGAAATGCACTGTCCATAGCATGGCTTGACCAGAGGTCTGTTGTCGCTGCGAAGTTTTGCACAGTTTGCAGTTCTTTCTCGACTGTCATTCGACACTGGTTGTAAGGCAACAATTGAAAAATAATTGCGCTTGTCTAGAGTCTTTATCATTGCCTTAAATCCTTCATTTTCAACTGTGCTGATTGGAGCCATGTCTTTAGCCAAGTGATAGGTGATAGCGTTGGTTATATCTTTGTGCCACTGGCAACTTGAAGAATATGGCGATGCACCGTATAACGTCTGATTTATGGATGTTTGTGTGGTCTTCCGACTGGCGCTTTCAGATGTGGTTTCTTGTCTTTAACGGCTATCTCGTACTGTTATTTTGTGGTGTCTTTTTAGGTGATTGTAGAGATTGGTGGTGTTACCTCGCGGTGCAGCAACGATGCTAAAGCGCTGCTTACAGATAACGACACATTGTGCATGGTCAACAAGTTTAAAGCCGAAAAAGTTCCACACCGAGGATTGAACTCCTTTTTTTCTGAACCAGTATACCGGCGTCTTTGCCGTCACCACCGGCATTCTCCGTATTGGTGTTCATTTTGCTTTTCTTCTGTCTCAGTAGGGTTTTATGCCGGTTGGCAAAAAAAATGCGCTAAAAAGCGCATTACCGCCACGAAGTGAGCTGAGTGTGAATCGCCATAAATTAGAAAAGAGATTGTATACAGTACATTTGTGAATTGACATTCGATTAATCGCACAGCCCTAGTTTGTTCCTCTTAATTTACCATAGTTTCCCAGATAGCGATGGTTCTATCCGTTAACTTTCTTTGGTCCCTAAAGAACATATGTCTGTAAGTACAAAGTGACATTAATTGTACTACTTACCTTAAATACTTACCTGATAAGCTGTTAAGTGGTTCGCATCTGTGAAAAAGGTAATATGAACACTGAATTGCTAATCGCGCTGGCGCGCCAATGGGATTTATGATATTATATTAGCATCTCGCTAGTCGCTAGTTAATTTAAATGCTTGTAAGTGCAAAGTATTTATTGCATATTGTTTGAGTTGTAATATATGTATTATAGGGAATACTGCAGCAATATTATAAAATAATAACTTGCTGCAGTCAGCTAGTGTACAACATTTCATGTCACATCCTCATACAAACAAGCAAGACCGGAAATGAAAGAGCCAACCAAGATGACCTTTAATCCTCCAGATAGATGTAAGCTATGCATGCAAGTACAGTCAGTACACTGCTTGTCTTGCGTATGCGCCGTGTTGCGTATGCATTGCATCGCCTGAACTATATCCCGGCCCTAAATGAACCACATAAGTGCCTACAAATGCAAAGGATGTCTTCTCTGGAATGTATCTGTGAGAGGACTATACGTTGTAGTGAGGCTGGATAGATGACTGGAAACAATGAAATCCCCTTTCCTCTGCAACAATCTGAAGAAGCCAAAGCGCGGCTGGCAGTTGAGCAAACAGGCACAATGATGACGCTGCAACAAAATATCCGCAATCTCAAAGGAGCCTTAGTACTTCTTGAATGTTTGCTGTTCAGGTGGTGGACAACATAAATATGCAAGTATCATTTGGGTTCAGTCTACACGAATCAAGTACAGGATGCTTACTTTAATAACCATAACAATAATAATTACATACACTTATAAGCCATAGTCATATGGACACACAAACTCACAGCTCCAATAACTCTTATCTGGTCTCATCTGTCCTGCACTTGTCAACCAGCAACAGGACACAGAGGCAAATATCCTTTGCAAAAAAGTTAGGACACTTTTTTTATTATTAGTTGTTTTATTGGTTTTTTTGTGACCACTAGGTTGGATGACGCAAATCATATGTGAATTTAGCCACTTTTCCACTGGTCTAAGATTCTGGACATGCTGTTATCCATGGTAAGAGTCTATAGCTATGCCCCTCTTCCATAATATACAAAAATTTCCAGTTCTAGTGCCCATACAAAGAGGGACACAGTGGAGAAAAACACAAGATTTCCCTGTTTCTGGCTTTTCAGTGGCGGATGGTCCAAACACATGTTCTACTTCAAGAAACATGTTCAGTGTCAACTGACATAGAAATTATATCTCAGCTGCATCATAAAGCGTGGTTTTGACAGAAAAACAGTGTGCTTTGGGGGTCTAGAATCAGACTCGTTATGGACAGTTTCACTGCTTGTCCCTTAGTCCATTTAAGAGCGTCCTAGCTGACTTTGTGCTGTAGATGTATAAAAACACCACAACCTGTGCTGCTTCCCCAGCTGTAGCATATTCTTCTACATACATCCTTTTTTGCTTCATGATGCTTCAATGGTTCCTCAATTAATTACATGCAAACTTTTTTAATTGATGTGTATTCCCTAGAAAGTTTTTTCAGTTTTCTTTTGTTTCTTTGTTCTGATTATACATTTATTTTTTTAATTCATGTACGACAACAAAACCAGACAGTGGGCATTGACAAGTTTTGCAGAGTCATATGGAGAGACTCCCAGACCATTGGAAGTATATTATTCTTATTCACCTCCCGGGAGATTAACCTTGTGATTTAGAACGGCCAGCTAGACTGTAATTCAGAAAGTCACCTTAGGCAAATGGTTTTCACTAGAGATGGACCGATCGACCAGCCAGGGACCAGAATCAGCCGATTTTCAGTGTGCTTGGCCGAGACCAGAGACTGGCCGGTCAATCTCATGTATATCCAACTTTAACCCCCTGCACTATTAATGTCCATACAGTATGAAGGTACGAGAAAGTCTGATCTTAATCTAGCTTACTAGCGATGTAAGAATTGTATGTGCATAACATGCGATGTTGGTATTAATACTATTACCCTGCATCTATTATTATTTGGAAGAGAATTGTACTCTTGTTTTGTTTGGAGGTTTGTAACCTATGGACTTTTTATTTTAAGACGAGTAAAAAAAAAAGCAAATAAGGTTAATGTTGTGTTATCTGGTGAACATACTGAAAAATGACATAAGTAACTGATGTTTGTTTTGTTATTTAAATCTGTTGCACCTGCTCTTGTTTGGTAAAGTAAAACATGTCTGATAAAGTTGGGTGTACAGCAACTCATTTTCAGTTAATTGTTATTTGTGCCTCATACCAGTTTACGTGAGAAAAGATCCTGTAACTTAGTGCAGATTGAAGGAAATTAGATTTTTGTTTGAATATGCTTTCAGTTATAGTCCTTACAAAGAAAATCGGAATTGGCTAAAATCGGTATCAGCAGGTCACACTTTTATCAGAAATCTGCCAAGAACATTGCAATAGGTGCATCTCTAGATTTCATATATTTACAATGACAAAGCCTGATAATCCAGAGAAAATAAACAGTTGGACCACAAAACCTGCATGTCTTCTTTCCAGGCCTGGATCCTGTTTTTTTTGACAAATGTACTCCTCTGTCCACAGGGACCGCAGCTTCTATCAGTAGAACTGCTGATTCTTTCTTATGAAGAGACCTAGACATTGTTAACCTTGATCTTCAGATGGAGCCAGCCAGAGGATATAAGCTTTCCCATGTCCCACTTCAGCTATTCTGCATGTTTCCTATGGCGAGAACAACCTGGTCTACCCTGTTATGATGACATATCCCATATTTGAATCAATGTCTTGTGTATAACTGCAATTTCAATGGTAAATACTGTGAGATGTGCTCTTTGCTGTTAGAATCGCATACTTAAGTTTATGAAATATATATATATAGATATATATATATACTGGTACAGCATTAATATTAAGCTTTACTTTCAGTTTACACATAGTGAATGGTGTTTATATAAAGTGCTGTTTTAATGTCTACCCTTATCATATTTAATTTATATTTTGTATAGTATGTACAATACAAATGCATAGACACAATCAATTCAATATATGATACTGGCAATGTCTTTTAATTAAACTTCTTGCGTATTTGACTTGTTAAGATTTAAAATTGTGTGAATGACTGTTTGTTAGAGCTGCTATTTAAATCAGGTTCACTGCTTTGACTGGCTCTGGAGAATGTGTCTGTCAAATGAAATATCCTCGTAATGTGGCATTTGGTGTTCGTAGAAAAATACATCTTGTGTACAAAAGGGATGTGTGTTTTGCAGATGAAACATGGTCTGATGGGGTAGATATAGTGCATATTGGAGGCAAACTGAGCAGATGTACCTTTGGAAGCAAAATGGTTGTCCTCTGCCCTGTACAGCCTGAACTCCTGTATACAACAGATAGAAAGAAAGAAAGAAAGAAAGAAAGAAAGAAAGAAAGAAAGAAAGAAACCGGCATTACACACTAGCAGCTAGACTCAATTAAATGGCTGACCCCTATACGAAAGCTCGCAAGGTTAAATTAACGGTTAATTCATTCCACCTACTGCTCTAACCTGTATTTTTGTTAGTGTAAAGAACATCATATTTTGATTGTGAGCAATGTGTATTTTTTTTCTAATCTTTAACTGTATCAACCGGTCTAATCAGAAGAACATCTGCTGTATACATTTTACTGTGCTCCAAATGTGTGATGTCCACATTTTACTGTTCAATAGCTCTTTATTCTTACTGTTGAGGATATGTGATAAATCCTATGTATTATAATGATAAGATGTATTATTGCAATAAAGCACAGATTCACCCATTTCCCTAGGTGTCAAATTATACACTATGATCTGTTCTGCATTTTTGATATACACAAGAGTGCCACTTGGAGAGAAGTGTGTTATTCTATTACTAGAGGTTTGCTTTCTTTTATTTGTCATCTCATTATGTGAGTAATACTATTAGAAGCCCATACACTGTATTACAGCCACAGTAGATGGAATAGGCACTTCCCCAGTATATCTCACAAGCCTTTGTTTGTGAGGTGCACTTGCAGTTTGTGCATCTTATCTGTGCTTTTTCATGTTGATAGCTTCTGACTTACTACACTGCTGGGCCAAAAAATGAGGCAAACACGATTTATCACATGTTTTATGATTACTCTTGGTTTACAAATACAGGTGAAATAAGTAACAGTATTTCATTGTATTGTCATTGTCTGTAGCCAGTGTATAACTTAGAAGGGAGTGGCTTTTTCCTTGTTTTTCTTTAGAAAACTCAGCCATTTGGGCAAGCTGTCTGACAGCCTTTTGCAATGTGCTGCATCAGTACTATTCCATTCATGTCTGATTGAAGTATGAGGATATCCAGATTCTACCATCTATAATTCAGAGAATTGGTCACACATTTCCAGTGACAGGATCTGTGGCACGGAAGGTAGGTTTTGGAAGACCTAAAGTGACAACAAGTCAAAATGACAGAAGGCTGAAAATTACATTTTTTTGCCCAGCAATATATGGGCCAATATGCTGCAGTTTCTCTCAACCACTGCAGTACATTTCCTGAAATCATGCAGCACTCCAGCTACACACCAAATAATTTGGTGAAAAACCTGTCATTTTCCATGTAAGTCAAAATTTTGCCCTCATGTGGCGCACACAAGGCAGAAATTTGCACACTATATTAAATATTATTACACCCTGGTAATCAACACAAAACACCACTATAAAAATAATGTCACAGCACTGAATTTTGTTTCACTGCATAAATGTAAACGTGTAAAATTATTTAAATGTTCACTGGAACAGTAAAAGAAAGGTTTTGAAAAGAGAACTCAAAAATATCCAAAAAAAAATAGAAAAGTTCTGTAATTAAAAAACACTTATAGTAGCGAAAAGTTAAAAATGGTACTGCTTGTCTCAATCATGTCTCTGGTCACACCAGATGATTCTGTTGAATCCTCAGTCTTTATCAGTCACTTGGAGATGGTTTTCACGCACACAAGGCCTTGATCATAAGCTTTCCACCGCCAAGTTGAGAAAATTCCTCAAAGGTTCCTCCTCAAATCCCATACCACCCCTCTGCTGAATACCTACCATTTCACTTACCAAGTGAACTTGTTGAGGATGCTGTTAACTCAGCACTTTGTGATTCCTTGGAAGTGGTATGATTGTAGTGTTGGGGACTCCCTCAGAGAGAGACAAAAAAACATAAGCAAATTGCTCACTGTAGACTTTCAGAATGGACCCAAATACTCTGTCTGTACCATGCATTTAAAAAAATCTATTTAATTGAATAAATTAGATTATATTATCGTTTATTATGTGACAAGGGGGAACCTATTTCATTCCTCACAATTAAGTGCTCCTAGTTTTCTGTGTAATGTGGTACACTCTGGTCACCTGATCAGAGAATGACAGAATTAGGCCTGTGTCTGTGTGTCAGCAGGGTGTTAGGAGGCAGTTCTAGAAGTAAGTCAGAGGAGCGTTTCAGGAATGCAGAAGAAGAAGGCAAAGGGAGAGAGAAGCACACAGAATAAATAACAAGGGGGCCGGTTGGGTGGGGAGCATGTGTGGGAAAAGATTGTGGTGAACAGAGCAGACTAGCAAGGCCAGTGCACAGACTTTCTGTTCTGCAGTCAGATTGTCAGATTATATGAGATACAGCTCAGGTACATGGGTGCTGCACTGATGCTCCTACAGGAAGTCAAGCAGTGTTGTGTTTCCTGGTCTCTACCTCCATTTTTAGCTCCTGAATGGTGAGTCTTTCCTTGAATTTTGGACTCCCATGGAAAAAGTGTCAGCACGGATAGTTGCAGGGTTTATTGGGCTGACAGAGGGAACAAGGGAGGGGCTTCCAGGATGGAGAGACCTGGGAGACGCTGGGTCAGTGACTATTACACAGGAATGGTGCTGAGCTCTGATCCCTTCCCTCCCTGGTTTTTTGTGGTACAGTGTGGTATGTAAAGACACTGGCTATTTGTATACTGGAAGGTTTACTGGATCAGCAGTGGGCACGTTTCCCACCATAGGGGTCCACAGTGAGTCAGTTTTCTGACCACAATCCCCCAGAACATCTGCTTGATAGTGTTGGCTGTCGCAGTTTTACACTGTAGAGTAAGAAACAAGGCCATTGATTTGCCAGTCTAGTTAGGGTAATTAGGTGTGCTTCCCACCCACTACTGCCCCTGTGTGGGCAGTGATTGGCAAGGCCGGTAACATACATGCTCGTGCACATTCCCATCCATGATCCCCTTGTGTCAGTTGGTGAGTTGTCATGGTTTCCAGCAAAATGAAGCTCGATTTTACACTCCAGCCAACACTCACCCAAGCCCTGTGCTGCCGTTTACAGTTCCCCTCAGAGACGAGGAGCATTTCACTGTCTTGTTAATGGGGTGAGTGTTGTAGTGGTTTAGGGTACATGCCCTAAACCACACCACACCAGGGCCATGTTCACCTTGAACTACATAAAATAACACGGGTAAAAGGCATCAGTGCAGACGGGGCTCCTTGAGGGGGTAGTTTGACCCACCTGTCCAGCCCCCTTAGATGATCCTGCAGCCTACCCAACATTTCAAAGTTGGGAACTGGCCTCGATCAATGGATGCAAAAGCCCCCTGATTTGATCTGCTGTGAATCTCCAAAGTGCTGTGAGCCACAGTTACGTAAGGATTTCTGGCTGAGTATGGTACCCGTCGTACTGCTTGCAGGAAAATAGCAGTTGCAGTTTTACAAGGCAGCTTCCCAGTAGGAGTGCAAAGCAATGTCATGACACACAGGGTCTGCCTGCCTTGTGAGATGCTCCAGAGCTAGACACTGACTGGCTCTCGAGTCTGGGGGTGTCTCATGTATCTGCTAGAGGCTGTTTCTGGGGAGCGTTGCAGGCTGAAGGTGAGGAGTGGATGTTACAATAGGACCTGTCGCAAAACACAGGGCTGTCAGTGAGTCCTGCTCCTCCTTTACAGAAAGACCTGTGGTTCCCCCCAGGTTTACACACACTCCACAAGGGTGTAGGCTGCCAGCAAAGAAGCCTTTGTATGTGTGTGTGTGTGTGTGTGTGTGTGTGTGTGTGTGTGCACTCAACGCTGTTGAATGTTAAAAATAAAATAAGTAAATTGCCCCCACACCCACCTTTCATGGCCCGCAGATTGATGACACACTGCACTGAGAAGGGGGGAACTCAAAATCAAACCCATCGTCATGGCAATGGCCCGGCCAGATTCCACCAATCAATGAGGCCCAAGTGGCTGCGAGGTGTGCCTGAAAGGACTGCTGTCCTACATAAAGTGTGTGCATGCGGGAGCTGGAGTGCCACATGGGGCAGCGTGGCCACCGAGCAGTGACGAGCCTCGCTGTGGGATACACAGGGACACTAAGGGAGAGGAGGCGCACAAAACAGAAGAGGATTACACCACGAAGGGAGAGCAAACAAGGAGCGACGAGACCAGACATGGCCTTTGCGTTCCAAGGGGGATTCCCTGCTGGGATTTGCGGGGTCATACTGCTCACCTCCTTCAGCATGCAGGCTGCAATGGTGAGCGGAGGTAAGGTGACATGGTCAGATTGCTGGGGAAGTCAAACAGAAGTAGAGCCATCCATGACACACATCCCAGCTGATGACTGGTATGAGGAACTGAGGGCTGGCAGAGAGAGCATGGTCATGCTTGATTGTTTGTTCTTACAAAGATGGATGAGCTTGGACTCACGCAGCTCCTGAAGCGCTGCCCTTGTCTGCTTTCGGACTCTGGATGTAGGTTTTTGGGGGTGCTATTTATAGTTGTTAGGAGATCTGAATGACAAGTTTATTTGATTCTGTTCAGTTCTTTCATGGGGGGTATGGTGGGGGAGGTTCTAGATATTTACCCATTCCTCCATCCTGTTTGTTTACTGGTGGGAAGCCACGGGACATGAGTGGAATGGAAAGCAGAGGAGACATGGCTGACGGCCCCTGCGAAAGGCGGATGGGTGAACTAAACCGACTCATGGAACAAGCAAGCGCTGCATTACTTTTGAAGAAGTGTTTGGGGAACTTAATGAGGGAAAAGGGAAAGAAAAAGAAGCCCATGAAAAGAAAACAAGGCTTTTTGCATTAGATCATGGTTTTCTTCAGAAGAATGAGATCTAAGCTGGGGGTGGGGGGGTAAACCTGGCATTTGATGTGGAGTGCTGGCGCTTGGGACTGGGTCACAGTAAAGCCCTCTCAGGGGAGATGGGGGGGGGAGAGACCGGCGGGGGTGGGGGCGCCTTTCAAATACCTTTCAGCCTCTCAGCTGGAGTCCCATACCCCCACAGAAAGAATCGAACAAATCCGTAAACAGACAGATCTGTAGAGATGGCACAGAAAAGCAGAAAGCTGAATTGACAGATGTGTTAGTTTGTTGGGCTTAATTAAAAATTCCTCACCATACAGAGGTTGGCGAATAATTCAGACCAAAGACAGAGCTGGTTTATACATAGGAGTTATAGAAAAAAATGTGTCATGTTGTTTTTTAACAGGTAGGAGAATATCTGGGTTAAATCTGATCTGCATGTACACAAACCTTTTTATTGGTTGCTTGCGGTGCAAGGTGCTCATTCATTGGTGGATGTGAATTGTTCATTCAGGAAATGGGTGACTGTTTCACAGCTGTCCTGCGGCAGGAGGCAGTTCTGGACAATAGTGCCGCCCTGATCAACCACTCGATGGCACTGGTGCAGCGTATGGAGGCACTGCTCATCCAGGGCAATGGCAGCGATGTGTCCCTGCGTGTGCAGACGACCAACTCGGATGAGGTGAAGGTGATCCAGGCGCACTCGCTGGTGCTGTCGCTGCAGAGCGAAGTGTTTGAGGAGCTGCTGCAGACCCTCAATGGCAGTGTACTCACACTGAGAGAAGCTGCAGATTGCACTGCTGTCTTTGACAAGTTCATCCGGTGAGAAGCCGTGATGCTTGTGTGGTTATGTCTCTGTGTGTCTCTCTATCGAGCAACTCAGCCGGTCCTACACACAGGAGAGAATAAAAATCAATACACAGAACAGGCCAGTTTAATCAGGAAATTTATCTAGTACAGAACAGCTATTAGTGCACCAAGTCCAAGGTCACTATGAAAACACTAAAGTCAATCAAATATGCTAGTGATGAGGGGTATAACGGTACACAAAATTAATGGTTTGGTGCAAAGTTTTGTTTTGGATTCATGGTTTGGTGCCATTTCGGCACACGGCAGGGAAAGCAGAATTTGTTTTGAAATTATTTATTATTAAAACTACAAACAATTAGGAGCAGTTGTACACCGAAGCAATGTATCTGTTGATGTGTCTGAATAACAAAAAAGAGATAGTTATTTGTTGTAAAAATAAATATGTAAAATAAATAAAAATTCAAAAATAAGACTGCATCATAACATTATGCTAAATGTGTCATAATAAGCTAAATCCCGCCTAGATCCTCTGTTCTCTACAACTATATATGGTCGCAAATCTCTAGTGATAAACATCCACATAGCATTAGTTATTTATTTTTAACCTCAGTCCTGGTAAAAGCGCCTTAAATTCCACGGGGAGACTAACTTGCAGAAGCTATTTCTGTTCCAGTCCTAAGCACACGATGATGTAATCTCAATTGAGTTAGCATGTTGTATGTGTTTCCAGAACCATATCCGAGTTCAGTATAACACAGTCTTATGAACCACACTTTCTCCAGTGTTTGTGTAATTTATTGGGAAACAAAAATGTTCCCAAACCGCTGATTATGACTGGCTGTAACCAGCTTTAGCTGTAACCAACTCACAGCCACATTTAGCATAATGTTTTCCATATTGAACATTTACATGTGAATCTAGGTTCTGCCTGTGTCAGGCAATTCATTCGTTTCATTGTGAGTACTGAAATGATATTACCAAACAGCACATGAGGAATTTGTGTACTGTTACTGTCCTACTAGTGATGGCAACTTTGTACAGTTTAATAATATTATGACTGATTGGTCGTTTAAGAAACATCCATCCATCTCTGGACTGCTTCCGCTGGTGAAGAAAGATGTGTATTTTCTATTTTACTGCCATATTTTCAGAGAAATGTATAATTGCTCCATTTAATATACCACTTCCTGCACCAGTTGAGAAGAGAAATCAAAGTCAGGGTTTTGAGAGCAGCCCCACTCAAGGTTCAAAAATACCCAGTTTCCTGTACTTCCTGTAACCACATAGGTACCTGTACTGCGGAGAGCTGGTCTTACGCCTGGAGCAGGCCGTCCCCCTGCACAAGCTGGCCACCAAGTATCAAGTGCAGGCGCTGCAACGTGGCCTGAGCCTCTATATGAGCCAGCACCTGGCCAGTGATTCACCGGCAGGTCATGTGGTGGGCTGGTACCAGTATGCAGCCCAGACAGGTGACACTGCACTGCGTGACAGCTGCCTGCAGTACCTGTCGTGGAACCTGTCGACTGCACTGCAGAGTGGCGAGTGGGGTATTTTAGGCTCCGAGCTGTTGCTCTCACTGCTGCAGCGCTCCGACCTGGTGCTACACAGTGAGCTAGAGCTCTATGAAGCGCTGGAGGCCTGGGTGGGCAGGAACCAGCCAACGGAGCTGACGGCAGAGGCGGCACTGCGCTCTATCCGCTACGGCATGATCCCCCCACAGCAGCTTTTTCGGCTGCAGAGGCAGTCACCACTGATGCTGAAGCACCAGGAGTCAGTGCGCGACCTCCTTTACCTCGCCTTCCAGTTCCACTCGGCATCCCCCACGCAGCTCACCAAGTACTTCGATGTGAACTGCAGCATCTTCACACCGCGCAACTACCTGTCTGCAGCATGGGGCGCCCAGTGGGTGATCAACAACCCCACCCGGGATGACCGCAGCACCAGCTTCCAGACACAGCTGGGTCCCAGCGGACATGACGCCGGAAAGCGGGTGACGTGGAATGCTCTCTTCTCACCACGCTGGCTCCCAATCAGCACGCGCTCGGCCTACGCGGATGGGAGCGCCGTCACGCAGGCCTCTCGCACCGATGGGGGCCGCCCACGCATCGTCATCACACCTGCCACCTCCAGTGCTGACTTTGCCGGGGTCAGCTTTCAGAAAACAGTCATTGTGGCCGCCCGGCAGCAGGGCAAAGCGGTGGTCCGGCACATCTACAACTTCCACCAGAGCACTGAGGAGACGGGCGACTTCCTGGCTGAAGCCGATCTCCAGCGAAGGGCTTCTGAGTACCTCATCGACAGCTCCCTCTACCTGCACATCGTGGTCAAGCCCCTCTACCACAGCCTCATTGTGGCCAGGAAGTAACCACACACACACACACACACACACACCATCCCCATTCCTAGCCAACCCTTTCTGTTCTTAGCAGCTTGACCTTTGTTTTTCACATCTGTAACCAGTGCAGAGAGCAAATTAGCGTCAGGTTTTCCTCATCTGGCTGCTTTTCTCACAGCTACTACTGACTCCAACCCACTGGCCAGCTCAGTAACACTGAATCAAAGCTCTGATATTGGCACCCGAGATCCATCCTATGGCACGTGTAAACGTCTCCTGTGCTCCTCAAACCGTAGCTTGAGATCTCCAGTATGATAATGCATTTTCATAACTTCAAATCTGTTTTCTGAGGATTGAATTTGTCTGTGTGATAGTTATTAGGGGTGTAACAATTCTCCAAACCCGCAATTCAGTTCAGACCTTGATTCTTGAACCACATTTTTTTTTTGTGGGGGGTGAATAAGAAAAAAACAGGGGGATGTTTTCTGCGTTTTTTAATCATGAACAATTTGGAACATTAAATAGGGTTATTACCCGAGCTAATTAAACTAGCCTAGCTTTTACTCCAGGTGTGATCAGTCAATCATGTTTGGACTAAAATAGTCGTGAGACACACGCAGTTGGGAGACAATAAAATAGGTGTGATGTGTAATATTTACCAAATGTCCAGCTTGCCCTAACTTTAAATAGAATAATATTTTAGTCATTTACATGTGTTACAGTGTTAACTGTGAGATGAAAAATGACTGGTGTAACATTAATAACGTAATGAGAGCTCAACATGCTGCACCTACCACCTACAGTGCTGGCAGCGGGTTGGAGGGGGGCGTCTTGGTTATGTCATCACGAGGTCGTGAATGCTTGTACCATGGTTTGTCTCAGTTTCAGAAGCGTTACACCATTCATACTTATTCAAAATATGCAACATCATCAGGACCTGATTCATGTTTAAATCTTTGCACCGATCTGGGATTTTCTTATTTCTAAGGTGCTACCTGGTTTCCATGAAGAATACATAACACAATACACATACATAGTGAAAGACAGACATATATGCAGACAAACATATGTTTACAAGACTAGCTGTCCATTATATCCAGTTGCATAGGCTCTCTTAGTGTCCCAGTACAAACTACACTTTTTCTGGAAATGATATATAGTATAGTGATGATGCGACCCCAGTTCCCTTTGGGGATGCTCCTTTAAATCAACTAATCTCTGGTAGATGGAGAAATGATTCTCATACAGCTTTTTTTCTTATAAATAATTCTTATTGTGATTATTTCCAGGATACTAACCTATTGACCCTTTAAAGTATATGACTGTATCTCTGAATTAAGTCATAAAACAAAACATGTTTAGTGTAGTTGCTTCTGTTATTTAATTATGGATATTATTACATCCTTCCCCCACTCCCTGAGCCACACCTCCCTCTGGCAGTCAATTCTCTTCAATAAAGACATTTTTCTCAATTCGCTATCTGTTTATGTCCCACAGCGTCCCTATAGTATAAGCCACAGAAAAACACATCACAGCATAATAATAGCAATATCAGACTACTCATATTTTTTTGGTACCTGGTACCTGGTTCATGGAGGTAGAGCAGGTAATACTTCCTCTTTTTAGATTTGTCACTTAAAAATCTTTGAAAAATGTATTATCTTCTTACTTCCTCAGTTTCTTAGCCACCAGTTAGAAATTAACAGATAAAAAGTAAATTGAATTATTTAACAGTCAAGCAGGACAGAACAGTATAGTAATAAGATGACAGGAATTACGTGTTTATCAAAATAAAAAGTCGCCGTTGGCCAGTATCAATCACTGCACAGTACGTACTGTATGCTGCAGAACAAGCTGCGGAAAATAGAGGGATCTGCTCTACAGTCCAGCACTCAGCCAAGAACGATTCATTGCTTTGTGACAAATTTACAGTTTAAGGGTTTGAATCCCGGCCATTCTTCCTTTCCTTTTATATAAGTACAATTTTGATTACTTTGTTATAATAAACCATAATTACTCAGTCACAAACTTATACTGAATGGACAGGGAGCTAAAAATATAATGGTATGAAAAAATGTAATGGTATGAATTCACATCATTACATTTTTAGCTCCCTGTCCATTCAGTAAGCATCACAATACAGGCAATCACCACATTTGTAAATGTTCTCCTATTATGCACAACAGTGACCATGAAAATGCTGTAATATCAATTTGATTAAAAAGGTGATGAGAAGCTAGTATCGGTCAGAACAATATAGAAAAAAACATTTCTGAAGAAAAAGTCGATGCATGTGGCAATGCTTGGAATCGCTTACGTTTAAAAACTACATTTACCACAATGCTTTGCTTCGTATGCAGGAAGAACGTCTATTCAGACTCCCACGGATCCAAGTTAGGAGCTTTCAGCTGCCAGCTTTGGCCCTTCATGTAAGTGCAACTGAGCTTTTGCTTGCAGTGTATTTAGAGATTTCCCCCCTCTAGCTTGTTATACGAGTTGTGCATGCACACTGGATTCGTCCGCTTGGAGACTTGCAGTCCAAAGGCAAAACCGCTCCAGTTGCATGTGGAACACCACTTGGATTTTGCACCTTTGTTGCAGTGAGCTGCAGTTGCTCCTAAATAGGCAGATGGAGGGAGGGAGGGAGAAGAAAGGCGAAGTCTTTTGTGCATCCCCTCCCCCCCACTCAAGCAAAGGGGAAATGTCCGTGCCCAAAGGAGGTAAGAATTCTGGAGACGTCTGTGCAAAACCACCATAATGCAGCCTGGATTGCATTTATTGCTGAGTGCATTGCAGCGTTTTCTTTTGGGCAAATGCACCTCCAAGAACGCGCAGCTGTGTTTCCTGTTACGGATCTGCCCTTTTTGCTGAGTTTCTGCTAAGACCACGTTGGCAACAGTTGGACTGTATATTACGTACAGTCCTACTGCTAATTGCGCTAACCCTCTCCACATCTTACATAGTCAACTCCTGCAAAACAGGGCAGATAGCGTAAATGGTTTGCTTAAACTCTTTTATAGCCAATAGTTATATTCATACTCATTCGATTTGTCATAAAACACATGAATGTATCTGACTCAATGTCTGAAACACTTTGCATTTGTAGAATTACTTTTCAATTATATTCACATTAAAATACTGCTTACTCAAGAAGTTTGTACAATGGATGACAAGCTGTGGTGTTGGACGATATTGTGAAGCAGATGTTTCCAGAATTTTAAATAATTTCAACAACTTGACAGTGGATTGTTTTCATTGCCTACGTGCGTAATGGAAAATATTTTCTCGATTTGACGTCTGCTCTTATAGTGTTGTTCCGGCTGTGTAATAAATAGGTACACTTCGCAAATGCAACATGCTAAAGATAGAAGGTTTGTCTCTTTGAAACTGACAATATAAAGGGTATTAGCCTCCAAGCAAATTCCAGTTCCAAGCTAGAACTCAATCCGCAATAAAATTCCGTCTACTGGATATAATTCCAGCATATCTTTTGGGACTAGGAATGGTGCACGTCTACGCCAGTAACATGTTTGTGCAGACCATCGCAAAATTTAAGGAATACATAAAATAGTTGTCTGTCGCTTGTACCTTGTAAATTTACCGTAGAAGATGAATGCACGATATGCTCACCCTTTATGATTTCCGGGTCATTGCTTAATTTGTACAAAATGGCATTTAATGGTTAAGATATGGGAAAGGTATGAGCGCATTTTTGGCTTAGGAAAGTAAACAGATGAAAACGTCTAGTTTTGATGACTAATCATTGTATTGTAATATTATCATGGCATTTTCTAATCGCACCCTGCTTATCATATTACCCTAGCCTGTCCTGTTTTGGATTGATAATTACTCGGACTGATAGCATGTAGAGGCCTTTGCTATACTGAAAGGGGATTCCCTTCATACTATTTTGACAGGCCAGGTCCTGGAAGTATTCCAGTTCAGTTAGTTGTCTTTGCATTACCAAAGCTAATCTTTTCAGGGCACTCTCCTTACCGATTTTTTTTCTGGGACACTTCCACTAGTTATATACGCAGGTATTGCACAGATGACTTTTAAAATGATTTTGTGTCCTTCGTGTACAGCAAGGGTGCCCAACTCCAGTCCTGGAGGGCAAGAGCCCTGCACATTTTTGGGTTTCCTCTCATTTAACACACCTGATTCAACTCCTTGTGCTAATTACCGCACAGCTCTTGAGCTGAATCATTTATGGTGGAACA